>VWZY01012147.1:0-25656 GCA_013399075.1 Chloroceryle aenea | reverse complement strand
TCCCCCACCCCAGAAGAGCCGAAAAGGCTGGAGAAAGAAGGAGAAGGGAGTTTTATTGCATAAGGTAGGATGAGGGAAAGGAGGAGGCTGGTGGTGTGTGAAAAATCATCTTAAGGACTTTCCCTCTGTATTAGAGAAAATCCCATCCAATTATAGCATTACTGGAAAGAACCAAACACCGAGGTTTTCAAAGGAGGGGATTTCTCTGTCTTTTCAAGCGAAATTGCTCACACTGCAGACTGGAACACACACACACACACCCAGGGACCCGCAGACACCAGGCGTGGGGGTCCCAGCAGAGCGAGGATGGAGGGGGAAGGAAAGGGGCAGGACGCAGAACCCTGCCAGGGGTCGAGCTAATCTCCCCTCCTTTTGTTCCTGGGGAGAGATTTAAACATCCCCCAGAGCCTCTGCCCCTCCCACCAGGAAGCACCAGGCAACTTTACCTGAAGGTACAAATTCAGCCACTCTCCCTTTTCCTCTGTGCTTCGCAGCTGCTGTTTGGGGAGGATGGAGATAATCCACTTTGTCATAGGCACAGAGGCACACACAAGCAGGGTTGGATTGATTTCTTGGGCAGACAGCATTGCTTCTTGCTCTGATGCTGAGTGATTTTAATTACACTGAGGGGAAAAAAAAAAGAAGAAGGTGTATAACGGTGATTCCCATCTCCAGGAACACCACTGTTTGAACCCAAGTCCTTTAAGAGCAGCTTTTGCAGTTCATTAGATCAGTAAAAAGGCTGCCACGGGCTTTACAGCTGTGGGTCTGCTGGCATTTGGCTGCCCAAAGTTGATGTGTTTTCTCCCAACAGTTGGTTTTAGGGCCTGACATCCAAACCTGGTTGAGCTGCTCTGTGCTGGTCCATTGGTTTCCATCCCTCTCCCAACTATTTGGAGATGCATTCAGACACAAGCTTTGTAATGGGCAAAATCTGGTCCTCGGAGGGGTGACAGCAGCACGGCTTTGGCTTCTTGGCTCTTGATCACCAGTGCCCAGGGGGAAGTTCTGAGGGAAGTCCAGGCTGCAGGGTTGTGAATCCTTAGTGGTAGACACCAAGTCTCAGTCCTGGTGGAGCTGCAACCTGCCTTGTACCAATTTTGCACAATGCCTATCCTTACCCCAGCACAATAAACACCAGTTTGGGTTTGGGACTTGAAGGTCCATCAACTCTGACTGTCAGAAGGGCCAATAAAGTCTTGACCATGCTTGAAGCTGTGGGGCCAATTCCTCAGCCCCCATAAGCCTGCTGTGAAAGGAGGTGGGTAACTTCAGTTATTGAGCTGACATGGGGAAAAGAGGATGGGAGGACATGGAGAAGGCTTCATCATCATGGGGCTGGAAAGCCTCATGAAGGCATTGCAGGCTGGTCCTATCTTGCTTAGTCATGGGGATGGCCCAGCTGGCATCTTCAGGGCCCACTTGAGGGTGTAAATAGAGCTGGATTTAGAAACATGACTGCTTCATGGTGCACTTAGTCACAAGAGGGAACAGCTGCACTCACCCATGCTCAAAAAAAGGCATGTCCAGGTTGTTTCCACCCCAAAGAAGTCTATGTAAAGAGATGAGGGGCATGAGGAGGAGGCTTGGAGGGATCAGGGCAGACAGGAAGGCAGACTGGTGAAGTGTGGCCCGTCACGCTTCTCAAATACTCTGTGTGTCACTTCTGCTCTCCTGTCCCCCTCTGCCCTACATGGAGAAGTTTCATTATGGCTTCAGGAGGGGAAGATCAACCTCCCAGAGAGCAGACACAGAGCCAGGGAAGACTCCTTGCAGTGCAGAAGGTTTTGCTTATTTTTGGAGGAGGACAGAAGTGCATTCTGCCCTTGCCATCTTTAATATTTGAATTCCCACTAGTAGAATCTGATTCATTATCTACCTTTGTAAACTGCAGCTGGAACTAGTTCTTGCTGGAAGATGGTTCATCTTCCACATTTGCATTTCACTCGCTGTCTGCCCCACATATCACTCTTTGAACTGTGGTCTTCCTGGCTGCATGTAACCACCACGGCAGCATAAGAAAGCCATGGTCTATTTTCCCTCCGTGCCACAAAGCCCATGCTGTGGCACCTTGTGATGATGGGAACACCAGTAAATCCCCACCAGCCAGCTTTGTAACCCACCTTCCCTGAAGCCAGCTCTGGTGAGGAACCTCAATAGCATGTTGGATTTACTACAGATATCTGGAGACCCAGATGCCAAAACATACTGTGAGCACCAAACCTCCTTCCTCCAACGATGTTTGGGAATATTGGGATCTTAGATGCATGGGTGCTGCGTAGCTGGAGGCCTGCACTTGCCATGGACTGATTGTCTTGTCATTCTGCTTCCCTCTTTCATTTTGCCTCTGTGCCTTTTCAGGTCCCTCAGGACTGAGATCCGTGTCACCCATGTCCTCCATGTATCTTGACCAGGAGTCACAGCAGTACCAATAGTGGTGGGTTAATATTGGCCTCAGCAGATGTGGAGAACGAGGCAGAAGATGGGTAACATCTGGTTCATGATGTGATTCAGTGGCAGAACTGGTGAAAAATAAATATTGCTGCTAAATTTGTGTTGCCTCTTCAGGACAGGCTGTCCACGAAGCAGAGGTTGGTCCAATGTTGGAGATGGCTTTCAGAAATGTGCCAGATATCCTAAATACATGTTTGTCACCTTGCCTGACCACAGCTGTCCAACTCCTACTTGCATAAGTTGTCTGTCTCCATGATCAGTGGTGCAGTAGAGACCTGAGCAGCTCAGCCCACTGCAGTCTCTGGTAGGTGGGGTCAATTGCTTCTGGAGTTGCATTTCTCTTTGTTCAGGATCTAGTTTAGACTTGGTGCCTAATCTTCAGATAGTTGAGGTTAGGTGAGATGCCTACAGGCCATTGCCTCTTCTCTGGGCTCTAAAGAGGCACTGATAACAATGAATAAATCAGGAGTGTATTTAGGGTGGGTTTCTCAGCTCTTTAGGCTACAAGGAGATGTCCTCAGCTGCAAGGGAGCAGTGTACATTTGACACTGCCTGAAAGACCTTTAACTGCGACTGTGCTCAGCCCCAGTTCTTCTATTCCAAAGGCAGTTTGGGATTTTGGCTGCTCCTGGGTTCTCATCAAAGCATTTCCACATAAAGGTGTTACCCTCTGATTGTGGTGCTCGTAAGAGAAACAGAGGATGGCTGAAAGCAGAAGATCCAGCATTGATATGTCCCCAGGAGGAGAAGATAAGGAACACAGCATGACTTCCAGTTTAGTGCAGGCAGAGCACCCAAAGTGCTGCACTGCAGTGTGCCAGACCTTTTGCTGAGTAGAGTGGATCTCTCACAGGGGACAACCCTTTCCTCTGGACTTTTATACACAGGATCTTCTGTCACCTCGTCTTGGGTGAAAAGAAAAGTTATTTTGAGGAGGAATCCTCTTTTCCTCCACTGTGTGCCTCCAGTTAGTATCTACAGGCACTGGTGCTGACTGTTTCTCCCACACCAGGCTCTGAAGAGCATGTCCTGCCATCAGTGAGCTGCTTTAGAAAGGCAGTCAGTGGTCAGTCCAGGCCTTGAACTGACTGGGGTGGTGGGGCTCTGCTCTTGCCTTTGCCACCAGCCTCTTGGTGTGGCTTTGTGCAGGTGATTTCACTGGCACATCCCAGCTGGGCTGCTCTCCCTGAGACAGTCACTTCTTTAGCACAGGACATCTCTCCTGTTAAGGCTTGAATGACAACGAGACTCAAGGGGAAACTTGGGGCTCTCTGACACCTCTTCTTGTTCCATCCCTCCATCTTCTGTTCCTCAGCTGGCCATCCCCTGGCCAGCAGGCATCAGGCAGACACCTGCCTTGCCTGTCTTCTGCAGGAGCAGGACTCTCACCGGTGTAGCTTTGGCCCACCTAGTGGTGTAGCTTGAGAACAAACCTGGAGACAAAAAAGCACGGACCACAAATGTACCAGTGAACAGGGATCCACAGACACCAGGACTCTGGTTTCCTTTTCCTATCGCAGAAGAGCTGGCAGAGCCCAAGGTGGGCAAGGGGATTGTCTCTGTGTCCCTGGTGGGGACACAGGGATCTCAGACAGGCCTGGTGGGCAGAAGGATGGCAAGGGCTTTCCTGGAAAGGTGGGAGGATGAACTGTGGGTGCTACCTCTTCCTTTGTCTCCTCCATGCATGCTCAGGAGAGGTCGGTGCTCTGGGATTGTGCCACCATGCAACTGCCTCCTTGTCACCTGCACAATGTGGGTGGGGACACCAGCACTCCTGGCCCTGGCTGTCTACCCTGGTGAAGAGTAGGTGTAGCATTGTAGCAAGGGGAATCAGTGCTCTGCTCCATAGTTCCATTTGCTGATGGCAAGGGAGACTTTTCCAGGTGGTCTCCACCAGCAGTTGCCTTGCTGCTGCGAAGTCTTTTTGTGGAGGTTGTCCTCTGACAAAGGAGTGTTGTGAGGTATAAGTTGGTATCTTACTTATGGGTGGCATTTGGGGAAACCCAATTTATTTGGAAGGCAAACTGACCATTTGAAGGCAAACTTAACTCCTCGAGTAGCTAAGGAGCAGTCCTGCTGGTCTGGCACACTGAGAACTCCAGATTCACAGAGGAAATAACTCAAACCAGGAACTGAAGGATCTGACCAGTGTAAGCTTTCCCCTGAGGACTCCAGTAAATGTGTACATAACCCGAGCCCTGCGAGTGTAAAGTGTGTTTGCTCGTGTGGAATTTCTCTAGGTCAGATTCAGATTAAAAACCTGTTAATCAGCACTGGAAGCTGATCTTCTGTAGGGGCCCAAACCTGCTGCTGTGTGTACAAATAACCATTCACAGGACAACGCAGGCTTTATGTGTTAATAACTGAGCACGAGAGAAAAATAATAATAACAACCTGCTTTTCTTGAAGAGAAACATCTTAGTGTCTGGTATTTTGGCTCCTGAGGGCAAATCCCGTGTCCCTTTCTGGGCACATCCACCTTGCCAAACCTCAGCATCCAAAAGTGGGACAACAGCTTGTTGATGGTTCACATCTAATGGTAGGTCATGCCCTTGGTGCCTTCAGTGGGTGGAATGGAATGTCCTGTGGGGGTCCTTGTTTTCTACCCCCATTTCCTTAACTACTGCCTAGACAGCTACCTTCAGCTACGTGTCCAAATCAAGCAAGCTGAAGTCAAGCAAGGTGGTTCTCAGAATTTACAGTCAGTACTGCAACGAGTGTTGCTACAAATGCAATATTGCTCGTCTTGGAGGGAAACTACAGGGGCAGAATAAGGCTCTTTGGGGAAGATTCCCTCCAAATTCACACTCAGAATAAGGACTGGCTTTAAAATTGTGATTTCTTTACTCTGCTCCACCCAATCTCTCTTTATAGAAGGGATTTTAAGGGGGGGGATTAAGGAAAACTTGTCATCCCAATAGGAAAACCAAGTGTTTGTGAGACAGAAGGATCAATAGCAGGAACAGTTATTTATTAAATCACTGATGCATTGATGTTGAAATACTCTCATCCCATTCTACCATACCATTCAAATCACCCCTTTTCAAAGGGCTGGCCACACTCCTGCTGCAGGTGCAAACAAAAGGCAAAAATTCAAATGGCAACCAGAATTGTATCCCTTTGTGAATTCCCTCATAACACCCCTCTTTGAAACTCCAGTGATACCATCGCTTGAGGGCGAGTGTTGGGATTCAATCTTCTGCTTGCAAATCAATATGCATTTTAATCAGGGATTACTCCATGTTGCTGACACGCACTGGACTGAAAAACTACCCCGACTGGACTTTCTTCTCTTCAGCCACAGAGCAAGCTCATTAAGATACATTAAAACCAGTACCCAGGAACCTTAGGGTGCAATTTGAAAGCATAGGAAGCATCTGCTAGACTGGCACTCCTGTTAGTGTCTAGTGTTGCAACACTGCCCTGGTCAAGGTCTCCAAACCCTTTTTTTTTATAGAATTATGGAATGATTTGGGTTGGAAGGGACCTCAGAGATCCAGTTCTAACGCCCTTTATGTGTTTTAAAGTTGAGAATATTGAGATTTTTATGGTTATTTGGTCGTTTCATAGAATCATAGAATTGTTTAGGTTGGAAAAGACCTTTAAGATCATCAAGTCCAACTGTTTGGTGTTGGGTTTATTTTAAACCAGCTTAATATGAAGTGGCATGATGGCAAAGTTGTCATGATGTGTTGTGCTGGGTACCAGCCCTCTGCAGTGTGCAAGAGGGGGACATGAGGAGGCTGATGCTTTGTCATGCTCTGGGAACTAACAAGATAAGCAATGGTAGCTCTCATGCACACCAAAAATGGCTCTCGCTATCCAGGGCTGGATGGGGCATTGTCAGTTGTTCTTCCATCAGAGAGAAGTCTCATTCTTGCAAAAGCACTGGGAAGAAAAGCTCACCCTGCTCTCAGGGGCAGAGAAAGAACAGACAGATTTGCCTGAGAGAGTTAAAAAAGAGCATCCCCCCCCCCAAAAAAAAAACCCAACCAAACCAAAGCCAAAAAACCAACAAAACCCCACCAAGGTGTTAAAACCTCAGTCAAGTGAGGTGTTGACAAGGGATCCGAGTTGATAAATAAACAGAAAGGAGCTCTCCCTTGCAAAGCTTGAATGACAAAGAGAGAAAACCAGGCACTGGAGAGTGTCCCTTACCACTTTAATCACAAAAGCTGATGGTGGGGGGGAGGTTTGGACATGGCAACAAGTCTGACTTTCTCTCCCTTTCTCCTGCCTTTTCTTTTTTCTTTCTTTTTTTTTTTTTACCCTTTCCTCCTATAAACAGAGAGGACAAGAGGTCATATCCCCAGGGTTTAAAGAGACACTTTTCCCCCTTCCAGGGAGGGTGGATGTTCTTACAGCCTGTTTACAAATTAGCCCCAGTTATGATGTCTTAATGTAGTTGCCGGGTGGCCACCTGTCCCAGACTTTCTTCTGGTGCATTTACTTCATGTGCAGGAGTGACACCTGCAGATGGTTTCTTGCCCAGCATCCAAGTCTAGGTGGCAAACTGGGACAAAATGCCACGAGGCACGTCCTTTGTGACTGCTTTGCTCCGGTGTAAGCCAAGGTGAAGGCCTGTGCATGAGTCTGCAAAGTCCACTGAAGAAGGACTGTGCTCCCAGGCAGGGGGATTGAGGTTATGCTGGGTGTTGTACAGACCCAAGCGACACCCTAGGGAGGGATTTCTGCCATGGGATTTGGAGCAGGGTGATGTATAGGAGCAAAACCAAGGGGCTGCATCACTCTGGTTTGCTCTCTCAAGCTCATGTTTGCAGGACCAAAATTAAGCTCAGATACTCCCATTCTTTGCACTGCTTTAAAAGAGGGTTTCCAAACCCTGGGCATGAAGCAAAGTAGCTTAAGCAGCGTGGTGCTAATGATGCTCAGTGTCCCCTGTACCTTCCCCTTTCCTATGTGGGCTCCCTGGTGCTTAATAAAGGTTGGGCTCACCTTGCAACTCTTCTCTCCCAGGGGCAAAAGAAGGAAGTGCAATAATAAGGACTTTCTTCCCTACCTGTACACTTATTTTCATACAAGTTAATCTCTCTGAAACTTTTATCCTTCTGCCAAATTGGGCTGGGATTGGCTGAGGGGTTCAGAAGTCGGAGGGGAGGAAACGAGCGGATAGAGCCACACAACATAATCAGCTAAACCAAGTTTCCCAAGGAAACCAGACTTCAAATGCATTGCAGTGCTTTGCAAGTCTTGCAGGAGCTGCTTACAAATCCCAGTCATGAGCCAGAACCCCCCAGTGCCAGGCACTGTATGAACATATTCCTCAACACAATCCTTTCCCCAGGCCAGTGCTCAGGAGTTTAAAACAAGAAGTTTAAGGCACGTTAAGGTTGGCAAGCACTCGCTTTTCAATATGAATGTAGAGCAACTCCCTTAATGTGGGTTGTAGTTGGCTGGATTCTGCAAGAGAGCAGAGCTGGGCTCTGCTGGATTTGTTTTTTTCATGGGAATGGCAAGGAAATCACAGGGCTTGGAGAACTTTGCCTCCTAACAGCCCTACTTGGCTTCAATCCTACCCAGAAATCCCGTTGGCTCTGTGGAGTAAGAGGGGAGTAAAATCTGCAGGGCTTGGCCCCACTGGCAGTGGTGCAATTTTATTATTATTATTTTTATTATTATTACTTTTTTTTTCCCCCCCAAGGAAAAAGGATTATACTCTTTCCCTGCAACCACATCAGGTACAAAAAAGTGCTTGGGTCTTCACAGGGTCACCCATATGCCATTGCTCTGCTGGTGTCACACCAAGGAGAAGAAAATTCTATTTGCCTGCAGCTCCCATCATTTCTTTGCAATTCTGACATCTCCTCGAAGCTCTTTTGGAGAGCTGAGGGTGAGGGGCAATTGGAACAAGTCCCCACCAGCTTGGTTTGGCCAGTTAAGAGTCTGCCTAACACTTCCTGCAGAGTTTTGAAGATGGCAAACTGTGGAGCTCTCCTGGTTACAAGGGACAGTGAGTTTTAGGAGAGTTGGCAGAAGGAAGGTCTCATCTTAGTTAAGCTGTTGGAAAATGCCCCAGAGCAAAGGCCCCAATGACCTTGTTCAGAGCTGCTGAGGGATTCCCCAGTGTAAGGTTACAGATGTAGAAAGGGCATTGATGGCTTTTCAAGGGAGAGGTAGGTGACAAGAGAAGCTTAAAACCTTCCTTCTATCCCAGTATAGGGTTTGCAGGACATGAGGGGTCTCTTGGACCTCTGTGGGTTGAGAAACGTAGCATTGCCTTGGGGGGTTGGAGGAAATAGATTCTCCTGAGCTTTGCACCATCAAACACCACAGCACATCATTCAAGCTTACTTTAAACTCAGCCTTTTCACATTTACCCAATAATCCTTCTCAATGCTGTTGTCCAGCATGGACAACACAATGAAGCAGAGCCATCATTGCTCAGTCCCTGCAGGTAATCACCAACAGCATCCCTAAACAGACATGACACCACATCTCCTCCGTGGGGCCATGGATAACATCCAACAAAGGGGGAAAAAAAGGGCTTCTCAAGCATTTTCAAGCTTTCTGCATCATCTTGGATGTGAACCAGTGGCTTGTCACCTCCTTTAGACCTAGGATTACTGCAACATCATGTGCTATGAAATATGGGATAGTTTCTCAGGGGCCAGGGGGAGAACAGCTCATGGAGAAACCATCAGCAGGTCCAGAAGAAAAAAATAGCAAAACCAGAAAGAAAATGATGAATTCTACTGAGGGAGATGAAAGATGAAGAGATGGGAAGAACACAGAAAAGGTAAAATCATGTGGACAAGAGGGAAAGTGTCAGTTTCAGAAGGTGGAAGAAGAAGGAATCATCCAAGTCAAACATACTGGCTAAAAAATGGCTTATGGACATGGCAACAAAGTGGTAAAAAAAATCTCACGATGGTTTAGGCTAATTGGGGTTTAATTAGCATTGTGTGAGTGAGACTGGCTGATGGCATCCAGGACAGGTAGCAGGTGATGCTGCCTTGGAAGAACCTAGGTTGGTGGTCACCACAAAGGGCTTCTTCATGGACTGCCATCACCCTGGAAAAGAGCTGTTGTCCTTGATGGACAGCTCCCTTGCAGGGATGATCTAAAAGAAAGAAAGAAAGAAACAAAAGAAAAGAAACAAGAGAGAGGGAGTCAGAATATAGGGGGGAAAAGGTGGGAATAATGCTGGGAATACCTCAGGAGACTGCCTAAATATGAACCCCATGTTCAGCTCCAGTCGCCCTCTGTCAAAAGAGGGGAGAAGAAAGACAGAAAGGAGCAGATTAAAAATATCAGGACTTCATTGCTGAGAGGCGGTGAGTAAGAGATGGCCAACATAATGAACAGGAGAGAAATCAGTCAGGAAGCTATAATTTGTTGTGACTCATGCCAGCCCGATGGAATTAAAAGCAAGACAATTAAAATGGGTAAAAGCAGATGCTTTTATATACGTGGCTGATGATTAAACTGAGGAACTCAGTGCCACAAGACAGCACAGGCGTTCAGCAGGATACAAGTAAAAAAATAAGTAAATAAAATAAAATCCCAGAAGAAACAAAAAAAGCAGTTTTATGCTCTGATAAATCAAACAATTCCAGATTATGTCTGGGAGAAGTGTTGTGTTAACACCTCCAGCATGGCTTGGAGTGTCTGGTTTGGGCATCTCCTATGCCCAGTGAGGTCTGGTCTCAGCTTCTATTAAAAGCTTGTGGCTCTGCCCACCCCCCAGAAATTAAACCAATTCCTCCAGCAACCTCAATCTTTTATTCAGTTAGAAAATGAAGAAGACACTGGGATGCCCACTCGAGGTCACAGAGGAACCTCACTCCTTGCAGAGCTGGAAAAACCTGTGCCAGACACCACGCCAAGGACAAACTCAGGAGAGGACGTGTCCAAGCTCCACCCGTGTTCTGTGCTCAACAGAAAAGCAAAGTGTTGTGTTCAGACGTTCCTTCAGCATCAAGAGATGTCAGAGTGGTAGTTAGCCAAAGAAAGTTATGTTCCTCCATGTCCTGAAGCCCAGGTTCTCAACGTTTTCCTTACACCACCTGAGACTTTTCTGCCTCGTGAGAATGCAACCATTGAGCCAACCATAACTGATCAGATTCGTTATCTACCTCATTTATTGACCACCTACAAATGGTGCCCAATTAAAGGCTCTTCTGCAGAATGGTCTTGTGGAAGACTGCTCACTTACAGCATTTAAGGGGTTGCTTTCTGCCCTGGAAGGAGAATGCTTCTCACCTTGGCACAAAGGTATTTTTTTCCTCCATTTATTGTTCTGCTGTCAGAGCTTTTCTAATGAGGAAAAATGCCTAATCCATTTCTCTATTGAAATAAAGAAATGATTGGCAGTTGTCTCACCTCAATATCTTGCAGCAGAGTGTTCCACTGGTGACCAATGTATGACAAAACTTACTTCAGGAGGCTTCAGAATTGTGGGAGCATCTCACAATATAGTATCTGGAACAGCACTGCAGCCTTTGAGTCAATGATCCCCAGAGTACTGGCCACAATCATGTCCTGAGTGTGGGAAAAAGAGGTCACCAGTAAAATACTCTGTTGTTGTTGATGTAAGACAACATGGGAGATGACCACGTGTTTTGGGCAGCATCAGCTGTGCTGAACTCCGTGGCTTTGCAGGCAATTCCTGCACTGGTGAGAGGCCAGCCAAGAGGTCAGACCTGTGTCAAGAGGGATGTGAACTCGTGTGTCCCAAGGAAACAAGATTATTCAGGGATGTGGTTGAGCCCTGTGTCTCCTGTGCCACAGAGAGACTGAACGAGCTCAGACTGCTCCTTTTCATCTGCTGTCAGAGCTCCTGGAGCTACAGGTCTAAATGTCTGGCAGGATCCCTGGGTCCTGTGCTGATGCAAAGCTCAGTCCACCCAACACTAAGTGGACAGCAGTCCGTAGCTGTTGCTGCTGGTGGTGGTACCCATCACCAGAGGTGGGGAGGGAGTGCAGAGTCCCCAGCTCTGTCTTGCTGTGACACATTGATTCAAAATTGCTCTTAGTAAGACAACAAAGAGCTTCTGCACTTCTGCACAGCTTATCCCACTGGGCTACCCATCAGCAACTATCCCTGCAGCCCACCAAAATGTCCTTGCTGAGAATCTTTGTTCCATGTGACACCCATTTCTTCTCACCCTTAGACAGCCCGCAACTGTCAAGAGCTGCCAAATGTAAATAGTCACTGCCACCTAGTGACAATGGAGCAGCTCACAGCTCCTGAAAACATTTTTTTCTGGTTCCTGAGGGGCAGTTGCGAGGCAATATGAGGAAGGAGATGAGCACTTGTCCTCATACAATGACCCTAAGCCTATGTATAGGTAAGCATCAGGCTAATTTAGGGTTGCACATGAATACAGTGTTCCATTTTCCATTGGTTTGACTTTTCTTGACAGGGCTTTGAGCAACCTGGTCTAGTGGAAGTTGGAATTTGTTGATCTTTAAGATCCCTTCCAACCTAAACCATTCTTTGATTCTATAATTCTGACTCTTCAGCAGGTGGGACGTGTGTATGCACTTTGCTGAAGCATCCTTAATAGCCACTGTCTCTGGGGACTTCCTCAACCTGCTCAATGTCCACAGCAAAAGCTCTCCTATCCACAGAGAGAATAATTGGAGGGGTGATTTTTCAGCTCCTATATCTGTCCCTCTAGCTTAAGCTGGAGCTGACCCACAAAGGTGCATCCAGCAGTTTCACTGGGAGATTGGACTAGATGCCCTTGAAAGGTCCCTTCCCACCCAAACCAGGCTGTGATTCTCTGAGAATACTGCACGGACAAGAAAAAGAGCTGGATTTATGGCTCTTCCAGGCAGGCACAATCTTTTATTCTACATCTGCAAACAGAAAAAAGCAGCCAGGGCTAAGTGTGCTGGGAATGCAAACAACATCTGCGCACCTTCTGGAGACCTCCCTGTCCAAAGCAACCCTAAATTCTGTTGTGATTCGTTGTCCAGACAGCGATCTCCAGGCTGTGTGCTTCCTGCCTGCTGGTGCTGGGTTGGGAAAGGTCTCTTTCGCCAGAAGATGGCACTGGTTCTCCATGGAGCAGCATGTGGGAACAGGTGCATCCCTCCCCATCCCAGCTGTTGATGCTCCTCAGCTTCAGTTCAACTCTTCCTGGGCATCCTGCAGGTTGATGGTTTATCAGGAGCACAAGGGCAGCTTTATGACCACCCGGCCAGAGACCAGGTCGCAGAGATTCATGTCTCTTCCTACGTAACTTGTGCAGACCATGAAGAGTGGATTCCTCACTTGTAACTGTAAAAGTCACCTCTGTTAGTCCTTCTTGCAGTATTTTGCTCTCTCATCGCAGAGCTTTGCTTTCTTGAGGAGAAAAAGCACCTGAAATAAGTGTATTTGGCTTGAGAAGGACAATTTTTCCGTTAATGACTATTCATCTCCATGCTTGCAGGTAAGTGGCAGCCACTGGAGATGCACATCTGCTCACTCCAGCAGATGGATTGTGATGGGTCGTGGCCCATGTTTTGTGAAGCCAACAAAGATTATGGGAGAGCAGGAAGCTGAGGGCTGTTACCCAGAGGTAGATGAGCAGTTTGGCATGATTTCAGCACTGTGCTCCGGATTAGTTGTGTGGCCAATAGATGGGGCCATTTCCACACCTACTGCTTCCAGGTCCACGAGAGAAGATTCTCCCAGTGCCCATAGGCTTCCTGTATCCATGGAAAGAAGGCTTCTTATGTATGTGGTTAGGAAATGCTGTCAGGAGGAAGGTCACTCTTTGGGCTCGCTTTCTTCCCTTTGCAAAAGACAAGAAGTCAGGCAGGAATAGTCCAGCAAGCTTCAGTGTTAACCCAGGAGATGTCAGAGTCACCCAGCCATAATCCAGCAGCACAGGTGAGTTCCAGTCTTGTGTTTTTACAAGGCCAGTCACACTCGTGGAAGTATTTCTACTTCCAGCCTCATGTCCCCTCACAGCATCATTCTCATGGCTCAGAAAACACAGTGAGACAGAGGAACCTCACTGGTGTTCATCAGAAAGGAAATTTCAGCAGGATGAGGTGGCCCAAGACATATGTCACTTAAACATACACCACATAAACCTCTTAGACCAGGTGTCCTATCAGTTCTTTAGTCTCTGTGAACATCTGCACATCACAGATCTGTGTAAACATTCAGCTGAGGAAAGCTCCCTTCCTAGAGGTGTGAACTACATATGCTCCTCCAGAACAGGGAAAGGTAAAGTTTCAAATAAACCCTTCCACCTTCTGGAGATGAGTCTTCCTAGCTGCCAGGAATAAGAAACCTATCCCCACTCTTTCTGGAAATTCAAGTCTTGGTCTTCTTAGGGACAATGTTCCCAATCTTTGCACCATAATGAGTACTGTATTATCCTGGCTCTTCTCTTCTAACAGTCCCCATGTCCTTCACCTCTCAAGGATAACCAGTTCATCCAAAAGACTCTTCCCAGTCTCTGGAGTCCTACTATTGCTTCCGACCAAGACTACTTGCAGCATCAAAGCCACCTTCAGCAGCTAAACCTTCATCCATTATAAAATCACCTGCTGCCATAGGCTTACTTCAGTGCTTTCCAGCTTGACCTGCCAGCCCCAGGCTTTGCTGCAAGCTGCAATTGCAGGAGCTCTTACAAATTGCAGCATGGCTTTGCTTCAAGACAGGACCTGAAAGGAAGGATGGACTAGGTCCAGCCTGTGCTGAAAGTGCCAGCAAACCTTGGACAACTCATACATACTTTTGAGGATTTCAGGTGTTTAAAATAGATGAGAATTGCTTTTATCTGCCCAACCAGCAGAGACCTGCACTTGGAAGCGACACGTGCCTTTTGTTTTTTTAATGGGCTATAACGGGAGGAATGAAGGGCACAGAGGTTCCTCTCTACAGGAGGTCTACCTGCTGCACCCTCCCTGAACGTGGTACCACATAAACCTACTGAGACACCCATATCAGCCCCCTCCTGCCACTGTCATGGTGTGTGGAAGCCCTGTCCTAGCTGGGATGGGGTTAGGACTGTGACTGATGGTGATTGATGACAGATAGAAGGATTCAGCTTGGTAGGGATCTCAGGAGATGAGTGAAAGGTGAGGACAGACATTGTGGGGAGATGGATGGGAGACGCTTGTTTGACCTTGAGGTGGGATGGAGAAAGAATGTTGGAATAGAGGAAACAGAAGACCTGGGCTGATAAAAAGGTTAAGAAGGGAATTAAGAGAGGCTTACACAAGCTGACTGTGATGATCTTTGTGTTTTCATTCACATTGCTGTTTGCCTGGCTTCAGCTCATATTTAACAATCAACATTGTGCTCAAGAAGCACAAAGCCACTCAGAAGATAACCTGCAGGAGACCCATGGCATCTGGCTGATGGACCATGGTGTACTGCACTTTGCCTGTGCCCTACCCAAAAAAATCATGAGGATGAGACCATGGTCATGTAGTAGTCAAGTGGGATCACTCTTGACAGATGATGTAGGTGTGTTCTACCATTTCTGTGCTGGTGAAACCATCATTTTCCATTTGTAAGTCATCTGAATGTAACAAAAATGAATCTCCTCTTGTCCACAGGACCCCCCTGGCTCCAGCCTCCTGTCAGGAGCTGGCAGAGCCAGAAGGGCTCCCCTGAGCCTCCTGCTCTCCAGGCTCAACCAGCCCAGGGCCCTCAGCTGCTCCTCACCCCCCTTGTGCTCCAGCCCCTTCCCCAGCTCCGTTCCCTTCTCTGGCCACACTCCAGCCCCTCCAGGTCCTGCTGGGAGTGAGGGGCCCAGAACTGACCCTGGGATTCGAGGGGCAGCTGAGTACAGGGTGGCAATCCCTGCCCTAGTCCTGCTATCAGCAGCACGATGGCACGTTTGGGAGTGGATGCTTCACTGGTTAGTCCCTGAACTATGGCCTAATATGTGTGAATGCTGACAATGATTTACAGGCCAGGGGTGGTTTGCATGCCCACACACACACTCTCTTGCAGGGGCCAAAATACCCTTGTGTGCTGGCAGCTTTGCACTCCCCTCCATCCCCTGGGGTGTCCTGGAATGGGACAGGTTCTGCCTCTCTGGTCCAGTGCCATCAGCTGCACAAAGCAAGGGGGAAGAGAAAATCATTTCCTCCTTGCTTCTCATCCACACTGCGTTCTGAACTCAGGTTTTCTAGGCTGGCTGCAGCACTGCCCAATGTGTTTGCCCAACAGCCTGGGGGCTGAGCCAGGACCCTGTGGCAATATCTTTGATAAGACAAGCTGGAGCAGGCTCTCGGCATCTGAGGGCAAGCAGCGTGGCACGAAGCACACCCAGATACCTGCCTGGTGTCACCTCTCCAAAGAGAGTTAATGCCCCAGTTTGGTTAATGGGAAAATTGCATTTTCCCCAGCAATGCACTGGAAAACAAGCGCCCAGCAAAACCCTACATACTCATAGGCACATACTCTGGTCCTTTCCTCCAGGTACTGGTTTCATGAAACAACAAAATGCTTGGCCAAATGTTTCCAAACAAGCCACCCAAACTGTGACTGGTGCACACGTCCCAGTGTTGTGGCAGGGGGGTTTGGACTCAATCTCTAGAGATCCCTTCCAACCCTTAACATTCTATGGCCCTTGAGCTCTTGCTCAGCATTGCTCAGCTCCCCTCTCAGGCTGCTCTTCTCCAGCTGCACAGCCCCAGGGCTCTCAGCCTGGCCTGGCACAGAGATGCTCCAGCCCCTCAGCATCTTCATAGTCTCCACTGGACTCTCCAATAGTTCTATCTTGAACTGGGGAGTCCAGAAATGGACACAGTGATGGTGGCAAGTACCATGGCAGCTGAGCCCATCATCATCAATCCAGGCTGCTGTCCCCCAGCAGTGGTATGAGCAAGAGACCCAGAGATACCAGTATGTGGCTGCCTGAACCTCTCCACAGTCTCCACTGATCAGATCTCAACTGATTAAAATGGGAGCTTAGATATCCACTCAAATGGAGACACCAAAGCTGAAATAAGCACCTCAATAGCACCTCAAGGTCTCGTATTATCTGAGACATCCAGGGGCATCTAAGACATCCACATGAGCATGTCCTTCAGGACACAGGACCTTTTGGAGGACCACAATCAGAAAGCATTCTAGATGGTAGTAGATATCTGTGGTTAAGCAACTGAATTGTTCCACCAGATGTAGACACCAAGATTTAGGTGCCTTAAAGTGCAGCCAAATCCCACTCCTATGGCTCTTTCAAGGTGGAGGTTAAACGAAAGGCTTCCTATGGTCACTAGAGCTTTAAAGGCAGTGGCAAATGAGAAGAAAACAGCCAAACTGGTGAATAACAGGCAACTGGGACTTGGAGGTGGGTCTGCACCCTCTGCATCATTTTCCTGGCCATGAACCCTGTCACCAGCAGTCTCCTAGCTAACTGTGAGTGAGCTGCCCTGGGCTGCTGCCAGTCTTGCCTTTGGCCATAGACCTGACAGCCCCAGAGCTCATGTAAAGCACTTAGGACGTGATAAAATAAAACTATTAGCTACAGGAACATTCAGAAGGGGAACCACCGAGAATCAATGTCAATTGCTTTACCCAAGCTATTATTACAGCAATCACATCGTAAAGGAATGGAAGCTTAACTGAAGGTTTTTATTTAGCTGGCAATTAGCGTGGCAAACAGCTTGGATCTGTTTGAAAAACAAACTTAGAATCATAGAAATATAGAAAGTTTTTGGTTGGAAGGGACATTTAAAGCTCATGGAGCAGGGACATCTGCAACTAGAGCTTGTACAGGTTAATTAGAGGCTGATTTTCTTCTGTGCTATGGAGGTATTTTGTGTGTGACTTTCTTTTTCTTTCTTGCCATCTTTGCCTTTTCTCCCTCGAGTAAAATACTATTTATTGAATTAAGAACTTTGCCTTCGTGAGTGGGGGAGTTTTAGCTCACTGGGCACCAGTGCATTTTGCTGGATGTCCCCAGGTTCCTGTGGGTTGGTGGCCCAGGCTGGTGTTTTCTGAGTGACCCCTTTACACTTGAGATCAGTCCACGCTGCTGCCAGCCAGGCCTGCAGACAGGTCACACTAATGTTTAACTCCAGCCTGTGTCACTGCATGCAGAGCCCCTTGTTGTCTCCCCTCTAGATGAGTGGTTTATGCCCCCCCTTTCCCAGCAGCACAAGTAGATACCCTGACCTCATCACCTCTTAGTCTCCCCCACACCAAACAACTCTATTCCTCCCTTGCCCTTCACCAGTCATCTTTCAAGACCTCTTTTGATCTTTGTTGCTTTCTTGTGACCCTCTCTAAAGGGGACACATCCTTCCTTGAAGCAGTGGAAAGCCTGGGCAGGTCAAGGCTTATTTTTGCTAGGAAGGACATGTTGATTCCTGTGCTGGGATGTGGATGGAGTCCTGAAACAGGTCAAATTCAGGACTACAGGCTGAGAGGGCTCTGCCTCATTGTCCCTGAGCAAAAGAAGGTCTGTTGCTTTCTTACCCTTTGCCCACAGTGGTGTTGGCTATTTTGGCCAAGGCAGTGGGATCATCTGGAGTAGTTGGTATGGGAGCATTCTCCCATGGGCTCCTCCAAGAGAGCATAAACCTCTGGACAAGGAGTAGAGGAGCTCATGCCTGACACCATGGAATAAAAAGTCTATGCCGTCTCAGGACGTTGTGTTTATTTCAGTTCACTTCTTTGCAGATAAACTACAAACTATCCCATTCCCCCTGTTTTGGGGATGCAAGTTAAGTCCATTTTGTTCCTGGAGACTGGAACTAACTTCTTCTGCTGATCCTCTTCTCTAACCTGGAGGCCATGACCTCTACCCATCATCCAGTGCAACGTTTGCTGCTTAACAACAAAAAAATCTACTGAGGCTGTGGTGTTGGTGTGCCTCTCCAGATCGGAAGGGGGACCTTCAAAGGTTACCCATCCATGCCCTGGAAGGCTGGAAGTACTTCCCCAGTGACAAGTATCTTCCAGGGAGGAACAAACACTCCAAGTGTTTGTAGATCATTCTCCTATTACCTCTTACCACCCTAGATGATGACATGAAGTCAAGGCCATTGTTCCTAAGTGGACTTGAAGTGTATTGACCATATTGAGTCACAAGCATTTCAAGACTGCCGTGGGAAGTCCTGTGTCTGGTCTGTTAGCCCCTATTGTCTGAGATGTGCCTTTTTTCATCTAGTGGCTTTTTGGGTTGTCTGGCTGTGTGGTTTAGCCATTAGTGAAGTCATTGGAACCTCGGGGTGACAGGGATGTATCAAGGGTAATTTAGCAACCCATCTTCCCAGAATGTCAGTTGTTGGTGATTCCTCCAATCAACTCATAACCACCTGTCCTGGGAAGGGACAGAGCATCCTCTGGAAGTGACCATCCCAAGAGCGTGGGGTTGGATGCTTCCTTTAGACTACATGTAGAATGAAACTCCTGTCATATTAGGGGAGCTTGGAGGGAAATCACCGTTACCTTAACCCAGCTGAAGTGTGTATTTGTCAGTCATAGAGAGTCACAGAGTTTAGGTCAAAATGTAATTATAGTTTCATAGCCTGAATATGATAAACTGGAAAATGGGACCCATCAGCTCCTGCCTTGACCCTGACAAGCTCTGACTTCTCACCCGCATGACTCTGGGTGCTTCCAAGACTCAAAGTAGTGGCGTATTCCTTGTTATTAGACATACCCAAGCAAGAAACACCTCCAAAATGACAGCAGTGAGTAGGATTTGTCACCTGACTCTGAGGTCCACAACACCTCTGCTGGAACTATTCAGACAGCACAGAGCACAGGGGTGGGATGGGAAAATTTGGGATCCAGCAGGCTGGAGTTCAAACGATGCTCAAGGAACCAGAATAAGAAAGACCACTGAGACTCAACTCCTGAATGGTGATGGTCCTCAATCTGACTTGAGTTTGGAGTGAGTTTTGCACGCCAGCTTGCAGCCCTTTGTGTGCTGTCTGAGTCAGGTAATTTAACTGGTGGAAAATGGTCTGGGGTTGAAATTTGATGTGTATCTCTGTGTGGGATGTGTTTGTTCATATGCACATGCCTGGTTGTGTGCCTGTGCACATTTATGCATTTATGTACGTTATCATTCTTGTTATTGCCACCAATTTCAAGTCAGAGCCTCCTAGCTTGGCATTTCTCCTCTCCCTCACTCTCACAGTGTCAAACACTTTCCCTGCTCACAGTTAGGAAGTCAGCCCGTCACATGAACTGTAGTCAAGGAGCACTATCTGCGTGGGTTTACTCGCTGAACAATGTAAGTCGATGATTAACCATTAAAGCAACAGAGTTTGCTGACCCATTAACCAAATAGGAAGGCCCTTTGCTTTGCTGAACAATGGGTCCCATACAGAAAACACCTCGACTTGTCCATCTCACCAGTGCTGCTGC
The DNA here is from genome assembly GCA_013399075.1 of Chloroceryle aenea. Taxonomy (NCBI): domain Eukaryota; kingdom Metazoa; phylum Chordata; class Aves; order Coraciiformes; family Cerylidae; genus Chloroceryle; species Chloroceryle aenea. The sequence continues at coordinate 5,894 of VWZY01012147.1, read as the reverse complement.
TGACAGAGCGGTGCGGATATTGCGATGGAATGACTCAGTTCGGGCTCTCAACGCAGCCAATCGCGTGCCAGAGGCTGGGGCTCCCCAGATTTTCATCTGCTTCGTGTTGACCTTGGAAACTAAGCTTTGCCTGAATCCATGCTTTGTATCAAACCCCAGGAGACTTAATAGCTGCCACTCATCCTTCACCCCTCGCTTTGGTGTGCGATGTGTCTACGCGTTGAAGAAATGTTATGTCTGGATCCAGGAGCCACTAAAGCACACAAATTTAGTCATCTGGAGGCACTGGCTGAACACCCATCAGTCTTTGCATGACATAGATTGAATCATCCCTTCCTAGCTTATCGTTGCTAATTAATTCCTGTGTTGTGTACCATCCTTGTCCTGGCTGTCAGATGCATTCCCAGTCAAACCATCCCTCTTGTGGTTTTGCTCCACCTGTGCTCAGCAGTCCACTACTTATTACCCATCACTTTCCTTGGGGGGTGCTACTGGAAATTCAGGATACTGGGTTTCCCACTTCTCTAATTTCAAAGGAGGAGTCCAGAATGAAGGTCCAGAACGTCACCTGAAAACCCAAAGCAAAACATCTACAAATAAGGTTACACTTTTCTACATCTTGATCTTCATTTCTACTTCCCCCCAGCCACCTGCTTGAAAAATAAACCAAAAACTTTCATTTCCAACAACTCTCCCTTTTTTAGATGAGCAATTTTGCCATGCTCTATTTCAACCTGACATACACATGTCCTTTGAGAACATGGACAGCAAGAGTGAAGTGCATCTCCAGCTCAGCTCAGGCAGCAGATACTCTGCACTTACACAGTATTGCAGCTTTGGATGTTAAAGGGACCTTTTGCAAGATGTTATAAATCCCTGGAATTCTCAGTATCCCAGTGTCAGACAGGACTTGGGTTATTGTGCTTTCTCTGGTGCTTCTGCCCATACTCTACTAAAGTGGCTTTGTAAGAGATTCAACGTATTTTCGGCTCTTGAGCTCTGCCCTTCAGGGCTGTGGGTCTGGAGATGTTGGCTCAGGAAGCCTTGTGTGGCCTCCAGGTGCTGATCCAGGAGGACCTGCCCATCATATGTTGGTGTCTGGGGCAGTGTCCTCTCAAATGGCTCGAGATGCTTGTGTTAAGCCAACTGATCCCACAGATGGATTGTACTGATTAAGGTCTCCACTGACTAGGGTGAGAGTTTAGATGGTAAGGGGAGAATTGCCCTTCAGGTTCTACTTCATATATTGCACAGCTCTCCAGCAGCTATGAAAGGAGCCTGCCATGAGTGTCTAGGCCAGATGGAAGTATCTACACTGTCGACATCTGCATCCAGCCTAGTGAATGCCATCTAAGGATTGAACAGAAGGCAGAATAATCAAATACTTGCCATCTGGAGGATTTTGGGACAGATCTGGAGTGACACAGTTGGTACAGCCAGGATGGGTATCCTGCCCTATGGACTGCACACAGATCAGAGCTTACCAGTGCAGATGGAGCCTGATTTTCAGTGCTCAGCTTACCAACAGCCCACAGTGCCTACACAGTAGTGTTACATCACAAACATCAACCAGACAACACAGCCTGGGACTCTTCCTAAGATTTAGCAGCAGACAGGTGGTGTAGCAAGAATGATCCTCCATATTCCAGAAGACACAAATCTCCTGAGCCATACCTGCCAATCCTCTGTACATGTCCCAGGTGCCCAAGGCTGGCTTGCTGGGCATCTGCCTTCCATCTGTAAGGAGGACTCAGGTGCCCAGCAGACATGGGACACCTCTACTGGAGACCTGGAATAGAGAAATCTGGGTCCAACAGAATGTTTCTGTGTTTTGCTCTATACCCTCCAGAAGCATCACATCTGACCTGCCTGATGACTGTGATCCCAACTTCTGAGCCTGAGTTTCCTTTCAAAAGGCTCATTTTGCTCACAGGATGGGGGACTCCCTCACGGGAAGCTTCTTCCAGCTCGGGGCTCATGAGCCAAAATCTGTCAGTTTACTCAAGCACTAGCAGAGGTAAAACCACCCATCTCCTAGACACTCTGGCTGAAGTCCAGAGAGATGACAACCTGCAAGACAATGACTTTTCAGTTACAGCAGTAAGTCACAAGCCCAACTTTAAAAGAAAACTAAACACTGTGAAAGAAAACCCTTTTATTCATATGAACCATCCAAAAAGTGAAATAACATGACCGAAATCACCTTTCATCCAAAAAGAAAAGCAAAAAGAGAGTTTTCAGCCGGGCTGGAAAATACCCGACACACGTTCAATGGGTGGGCTTGATATTGTGACTACAAAAATATTTTCGCTCAGTTTGTTTCTGGCTGATTCACAGCTGATGGGTTGCCAGATCTCTTGGCTGGATCCCTTCTGCTTCGGCGCTCAATAAGATGGGTTTGCTAGCTTCCCCATAAGCGTTGGTGCTGCTGGACTCGGGAAATGCCCCCCTTGGTAAATCTCCTAGAAACAGACCACCGTTTTGAGCCACTGCAACTGTCAACAGCTTCAGAGAAACTGCCCAGAGCTGCTTAAAATACAACCAACGTCATCGTCTTGTTTCGGCTTTTCGAACAGGGCGTAGGAGCAGCGTTTTCCCCCTTTTGTTGAAGTGTGGCTGCTCGTAGGATGGAGGAGCACGGGAGGACAGGTCCCTGGGGAGATTCCTGCTGTCCAAGAGCTGGCGGAGAGTGGTTTTGGCCAACGCTCTTGGCTTCCCTCTGCCAACCTGCATGGCTTCAGCGTGGGGGGAAGAGAGAGGTGGATCTCCCGAGGGACAGCCAAAGGGAGGCTGAACCCAAAAACACAGGGGCTGGAAAGTGGTGACAAAAATAATTTCAAGTAGACTGGAAAGACCAAAGGGGTTTGTTTTTATTTCCAGGCTTTTCAGCAAAAAGAAATGAAATCGGAGAATGGCAAATGTCCTTTTGGCTCAGCTTGTAGCAGTCCATTTGAGCTCAGTTGCTGGTCTTGTTTCCTTCTGAGGGCATTTCACTCCTCCCTTTACTGCCTTTCCTTTGCACACAGGGATTTTTTTTAAAGACAGCGTGTAATTTTCAAACAAAAAGGTCATATTTTGAAATATCCAAGGAAATCTGTTGGCGTTTTGAACCTGCCTCGAGAACGTTGCAGGGAAATGTTTCATTTTTTCCCCAGAATTTTTCTCCCATCTTTTCTCCAGCTTACAGAATTTCAACATGAATTTATTAATTTTTTGTGTCCCTCCCAAATCCCCATTTCCAAGAGATTCACTATTCATAAAAAAAAAGAAAAATATAATGAGAAAAGACACTACCCAAACCTGCTCTTTCTCCACTATTAACATGATTTCTTGTCCTTTGTCACGTTAAAAACTGATCCAATATCCTGCATCCCTTCTTAGTGGAGTCGATGGAGGGAACTGGATCTCCTTTCCATTTTTCTGACCATTATCATATCTCTCCTTTTCCTTCTCAGGAACTGTGCACGTCCTTCAGTTCACTGTTTTAATATATGTTCAAGGTCAAAGACCCCTGACTTGGGCATATCCCTGGTCATTGCCATCAGCCCCTAAGATACAGAAGCAAGGTGGGTGACCTTAAAGATAGAGGAACAGGTTACCCCAGGGCAGCTGTCACCCTGAGGGTGAGGTAAACAAAGCCATCCTACAGGAACAGAGCTGATGAGGTACCCTATAGACCTGCAGATGCATCATCTACCCTCACAGTAACCCTTACATCACCTTTGGCTTCCCTAATGTTTACCTCTACACACCTACAACCTCTATTTCTCCATTTCCCTCCTCCAGTTGCTTCCCTACCCTCTCCGGTATCCCCACAATAAGCCCATGAGCAGCACAGCTGGGGGCTGCTTCAGGGCTGGTACCATGGTAGTGGCATTAACCAGCTCAAAGGAGCTGCTGAGCTCGCACAAGGGACTCTCCCTCCACCGTGCATGGCATTGGGTCTCTCTTCCATCTGATTTTCCTAAGGAAACACCTTTTCCTAAGGCTCACACTAGCCAGAGACCCAGGGAAGCAGGGATGTCCTCAGCCTGGCTCTCAGCAGCCCACCTGAAAGCATCTGGCATATTTTGGCCTCACCTCTATCCCTCAAAATCACTGGGTGCTGGCAGGATGGAGGGAAGGGATGGAGGTAGAACACACCACCACACTGCCTGCAACTCAGAGGTGACTCTAACTGCGTTCAAGCCTGATGGAAAAGAAGGGAGAATCTGGCTCCCAGCCCATGTGCGATCACTGGAAGGGAGGAAACACCCTGGAAGTCCACGTGATGGGGAAAAAAGGGTAACTGGAAATGAAGGCGGTGGCAGCAGGGGGGACTAGCACGGAGTGATCCCTGAGGGTGGAATAAACAACGCCCCGTGGGCAGGCGGCGTTCCTGGGTCTTGTCTGTTATTTCAGACTGTATCCGGAGGGCAGATAAATGCCAGGCCCACTTCTAATTAAGGAAACTGAGGAAGAGAAATGTGAGTGGCTCATCTCAGAGGCGATCTGTCAGGAGAAAATGCAGCTGAAGGCTTCTCAGCTATCCTGGGCACAGCCTCAGATACCCAGCCCAGCCCAAGGCTGGTGAGGTCCCCTCCTCTTGCTGCCTTGCTTGAGTTACTCCAATGTGGGAACGAGTGCCAAGTATCTGGTGGGGAACCCAGGCAGGACTGGCAACGAGGGATGAACGAGATGACCTCATGGGTATTTTCCTTCCCTCTCGCACTCCCATGACTCAATCGCCCCACTGGGCTGGAGTCACTGCCCTGGAGAGGTTTGGTTCATGCAGCAAGACCTCAGTGAGCTGGTCAAAGTCCTCGCCTCTCTAACTGAAGCTGCTTGGAGGTCAGATGGAGCCTGGTTCTGTGCTTCAGAGAAAAGCACTCCCAGCAAAGACATAGGAAGGGAAAGGGATCTCTGAGCAAAAGAGGTGCTGGGTTTCCTGAAAAAAAACCATAATGAGGATGGTGGGAAGGGCTCCTCTGGGATGGGGAAGCCTCTGAAGCGATGCAGGCAGGCTGAGCCCCACTTGAGAGCTGAATCATGGAGAAGGGAAACTTGAAGTCACCCTCCAGAACCTGCTGTGGTCTAACATGCCTGGAAAGAGCCTGACGTGTGGGGGGGGTCACTCTGAGGGTGCCCTGAGGTTCTGCTTGCTGGATGTCACGGGTCGGTGTCACCCACAGGGTTGGGAAGCAGGGCTTGCCCTGGCAGTAGGTGCAGGATGGCAGGAGCCTTTGCTGGGATCCTCGCAGGTCACTCCTGCAGCTTCTTTGCATGTAGAAGTGTTTGGGTTGCAAAAGCAATGTTTGCAGAAGCACAACGGTGGGGTCAGGGTGAGAGGGAGGATGCAGCTTTTCTGATGATGACAAAGCAGAGGCAGGTCTGGTGACAACCTCTCTGTGGCTCTTCCCTCAGCAGTTTTTGATCCTAAAGACGACGGCATGGTGCTGGCAGCAGCACCAGTCCCCGCCGTGGTTCTAGCCCTTTGAAATTGTCACCTGAAATGCCAAACTCCCTGGCTGCTTCACTCTGCCCTGGACACCTCTGGATTGTGCCTGTGTGGCACTGCCCTCTGCTGTCGGTGGCTATGGAGACAACCAGCCAAGACCACTGCTGCTGAGTAGAAAAAGCTTTGGTGTCACCCTAGGGACTGCTGAAGGACCTGGGAAGTCAAAAAGCTGCCCCAGGAGGATGGTGCATGATCTCCAAGCATGAGATGCACGCAGCAAAGCCCCGGAGGAATCAGTGCCTGCTTGGGCTTCCCCTTTGCCCCGGCTGAAAGCAGAAGTGGTGACTATTTTTGGTGCTGTCTCACTTCGGAAAGAGTCGTGCACTCCTCCGAGCATCACCCCTGCTACGGCACCTTGCTCTGAGCAGAGGAAATGAGTAATGGTGAAGGTCTCGCT
>VWZY01012146.1:235454-254811 GCA_013399075.1 Chloroceryle aenea | reverse complement strand
TCAGGGAGGCTGCACCTGCCACAATGAGGTCTAGAGATGGTAGCAGACTCCAGCTGACATGTGACTTCTTAAGGAGCAGTGGGAAATAAAGGATAATCTTCCTGTTCTTCTAACCCAGCTGCCCCTCTCAGCTGCTATCCTGTGCTTCCAGAGGAGCTGAGTGCTGCACGCCCATGGCATGCCAAGTCTCCCTCAACCTCTCCGTGACAGGAAGGCTGGTGCACTGTCCGAGCAGAGACGAGATGCCAGGCTGGAACAGGAAACCATCCAGCTGGTTCCCCCCAGTGAGACTCCAGCTGGAACAAGGAAGAGTTTCACCCCAGAAAAAAATATTGGAGAAAAAGACAAGGAAGATTAGCAGCCTTCATATTTCAGAGGTCGTCTTTCCCTCCAGCATCTGCTTGCACACCTTGACCCAGACTGGGGTTTGGGCAGCGCTATCCTGGTGCCAGAGGCAACTGCCCATTGCATAGGGCTGATGCTGCAGTAAAGTGATGCCCTAGCTCCTTCTAGGCAGGAGGCTTCTGCAGTCCTCCCCTCAGGGCTGGGTCCTCTACTTTGCTCATTCTCCCCTTGCTGCTGCCACACAAGGTCCCCAAAACCCTTTGATCCCCCAGAATCATTCCAGCACTGCACCCGTTTGCATGTTTCCCTCACAGCACCCACTCTGGTCATGGCTGCTCCCAGACCACTCCTGGAGAACTCTGCTCCACTTCTCCAGCTATCTGGGTATAAATATGGTATGAGATAAATATTGTCATGGCGCATTACCCTGGTCCTTCCTCACCAATACACACTGCAGACAGAGTTATACATCTATTTATATGTGTACATATATATCTAATTATACTATATAAACTGTATATTCAACTCTTTATTGTGTATATTTAATATAAATGCCAGCTAATTGCCCTCAGTAAATATATACAGGGATTAACCATATTGAAATTAAATTTATTGGTAATCCTCTTGAAAATAAACACACAAAATAAAATAAACACATAAAATAAAAGCAGAGAACATTGCAGTTTTAATGTTTGGTTCTTATCACTGTACACAAGGTCGGGGCTTCGCTAGGCATCGAGGTCTCCAATACATTTCCAAAGACCCCCTGGCAGCCATCCAGAGCCCACGCTGTTCCCGGTGCCCCAGCCCATGGCTTGAGTCTCTTGTGGGGTGGGATGAAGCGTTGGCCAGCCCTGCTCTGCCCGCGGCGGCTCACTGAGGTGGTCGACAGCTGGTCCAGCAGATTGGCAATGGGCTCTGGTGCTTTCCAGCCTGAGGTCACTGCCTCGAATACGGCCCCGGCCGGCAGTGATGGAGTCATTATGGCCAAGCAGATGTTTGATAGCATGTGGAAAATGGGCTGGGGGGGCTCAGTCAGTGCCAGTGTGTAGGTGGCTGTGGTGCAAAGCAGCGTTCATGTGGGCAGACCCCGTTAACCCCACCAGTAAAGTGAGCAGGACGACTGCCTGGCACCATGCTGAGTCCACGCCAGGGACAAACGATGTGGTGTCTCCTGGCAACAATAAAATCCTCACCACAGGAGGGTCAGCTCAGCCCTTGCATCTCATTCTCCACCCTGGGAAGAGGTGCCACGTGATGTCTCTGTTATTTGGTGGCATCTCTTGTGCTTGGGGTCTACTTGCCCAAGTCACTACAAGGAAACCTTCTCAGAGCAATGGTGGTGCAGGCTGCTGTGGGGACCAGGATGGGTTTTAGCCTCCATTATCAGAGGTTTTAAAGAAGAGGGTAGGCGAGCTTCTGCTGGAATTGGTTTATGCCAGAATGGTCTCATACAGCAGATTATATGGCAGACGCAGTGTGCACAAGGGCCAAAATCAGTCACTTACAACTGGGCTACATGAAGAGTTCCCCCATCTGATGCCTCTTCCCCTGCCCTTTTTGGCTTCAGCAGAAAACCCGTAACAATGCTAAAATCTGCTTTTTAACGGTTTTGCAACGTTATCTGCCTGCAGCCCTCCCAGCTGCTGTGTTGCTAATTATTTGGATGTGATAATTTCCGTCCTTCTCCTTCATTACGGCAATGAACGTGCACCCACCTGGGGATGTGGGACCCCATGGAGATTTCAGACTGAATCCAGAAGGAACTGTGAGTCTCTGACCCCTGTCATAAATCCTCAGTTCTTGTGGTTTGGGTTTTTTACCAGCAAGATGACAATTCCTATCCACCTTCCTCAGATCATTAATTTATCTAATCCCACGCCTCACCAGTTTGCAGGCCTCTGGTTTCCCAGGCAGGCTCGGGAGGGAAATACTGCTCCAAAGCCTGTCCAACATACTCTGCAGGGCTGCCCCACTGTAAGGGGAGAAGTCACCAGCCTGTCCTCCCTGTGCCTCCCATCATCCTTTTCACCCTCTCCTCTGCCCTAGACAGGACTCAAGGAAAGCTGGGCAGCCTTCAGACAGTCATGTTTGCTTTCTCTCCTTCCTTCTTCACCACTTCTCCCTGCCAGGTGTCTCCTTTCTCTCTGCAAAGCCCACAGGGAAATGCTGTCTGGACTATTTTGAGGCCCATGTTAAATTAATGTTCTTGCTACTTTCCAGGATCCTGGGTTGACAGGAGAAAAAGGCAGTGGGAAGAGGTGCTTCCCCAAATACACACACATGTGGGTGCACATGTGCTCCTGCACGCAGCAGCCTCACCTTGCAGCAGGACAGATGGCTCCTAGGTCTCTTTACTTGATTTGGAGATCTGGTTCTGGGAGTGAAGGAGAAGCACGATGGCAGAAAAGATGACTGGTCCAGGTGTCTGGAGGGGCTGGGGGTCAGGTTTGATGCTCTGTATGAAAACATCTTAGTCACCCACTCAGATCCCACAGCACCATCTCTCCTGAATGCATGTGGTTGCCCTGTGACAGACCTACACCCATTCTCCTTGCATAACTGCAGCAACTGATTTGAAGCTATTTTCCCCCATTTGATGATCTCTCTCCAAAAAGCAGGTATCCCAGACTGCTCCCAGCCCCATGCCTTGTCCATGCAGCATCTGCTTTCCAGCTGTGGGAATGGGCTACTGCTGTCCTCCTTATCCTTTATGTCCTACTTATCCTTACTGTCCTCGTGTTGCAGCCTCTGTGGACCAACCACCATAGAAACATTCATACCCAGAAGAAAGCCCGTGTGCTACCATATGGTCCTCTGTGGTGGTGAACTGCCTCCTTCTAGCCTCCAAAGTGAGCTGCAATAAAATGCATCCATCATTCATGGAAGCTTCCCCTTGCTTTGGACCAGAGCAACTTGTTTGGCAAGGAAAAGACAAAACCACCACCCCTTGGATCTCTTAATTTGACAGGGCTGGGAGCTGGCAGATGCGTATCTTAAATAACTAATGGTGACTCAGAGGAGCTTTAAACAAAGATAACATTGTCACTTCTCTGTTCCTCTTTTGTTTTTCACTCTTCAGCTTTCCTGATGGTTTCTTATCTCTTCAGTTTTCCTTCTGATTATGTTATTACTATGACAGGATGTGTATTATCTCTGGCAGCCTCTTCCCAACATGTGACCTGCTGTATCAATGCATGGCAGGAATAAATAAGAAAAATAAACACAGAGGAATAAAAGCACCTTATGACATGATGTGGCTGCAAGAGGAGGACTCTATCAGTTCAGGGGTTTCGGTGGGTCAGATGCATGGGCTCCCCAGGCTTGGTGTGTGTGCGATATACTCTAGGTGTGAGGGTTTTCTCTCTCCACTACACCATCTCCAGTTTGCAGAGATTTTGAAACAGAATCTCCAGCAGCATATGGGCTGCCTGCTTCATAAATCTGTTGTGCATTGTTAAATACATCCTAAAGCTCTGTCCCTCACTATCTGTGTTTTATAGGGGCTAGGGTGATTCGTGTGCTGTATTGCAGGAGAGCTGCAGTTCAAAGCAGCCTTAAGCAGCCCTGGGATGAACTGATACTATCAGCAAACACCATTGCCATCACCAGAAGTGCTCACATGAAGAGCATTTTTGTCTCATTTATTACAAGGACATGATGACTGTGAGGTTACCACTTTAGGCTATTATTTGGGTGTTGCAGTGCCTGTTCGCCACAGCTGGAGGGCTTCAATCGCCACCTTTTAAGTGTTGCACAAAGCCAAAACTCAGCGGGACCATCCCAGTCTCCTCTTCAATGGAACACATGCAACAGTGCATTCATTCCACTGCAGGAATGAACCATCTCCCTCAGATCTAGGCTCATGGTTTCCAAAGATGAGAACTATTCAGTTCTTGCCTTTTAAGGGCACATGATTGACAAAGACTGGTATTGGAGAAACTTCTTCAAAGATGAGAAATGTCTGGATAAAACGCTCTGGTTTGGTCTGTCTTTTCATATATGTCAGTAGAAAGCCTTGGGGAAGTAGGAAATCTCATTAGGAATTAGCTCGGGATCAAATATGACCTCCCACGTGATTCTGAAAGGCCAGGTCAGTCTAAGGGAAAATTGCTTGATGAGCAGAGCCACCTCAGGTTTCTTTGAAGAAGAGTATCGCATGAAATTTTGATATTACTAAGTATTTAATAGATCTAATTTACGGAGCAGTGTTGCTCCCAATTCCCAGAATGCTAAAAAATCTACAACCTGTTTCTTTACAAGAATGACTTCAATTCATTCATGGGTTTTAATGCAGCAAGCTGTTTAACAGCTGCAAAAAATGTTTTAGGACAGGAAGCCTGAGTCCTACAGAAGTGTACCAGGCTCTGCTACACCTTCAGCAAGCTTGGAGAATTATGTAGCTCTGATGTTACACGAGGTACCAGACTTTTCTCACTCAGTCTGGTAGCAGCATTACCACCACATGTTACGTCATCATAGAGATCTTTGCTCATTCAAGAGCTATCAACAGAATAAGCAGCCTCTGCTCAGGGGAATTTTTAAGAATGTTCCTGAAAATTCCCCAAATCCCACATGTGCAAGCATCCCACAGCCACCTGTGAGCAGAGAGAACATGGCACCAGAATACGGGTGTCCCTTTGGGTGATGGCTGCATTTCTGGCCATGTGAGAGAGGGAAATGGGACATGCTGACAGTGGCTACCACAGCTTCGGTGTGAGCAGGGTGCCCTTGACGTTAGGACCCAAATTGGACAGCCCAGGGGGCTGTAGAGGTTTTTGGGCTATATTAAATTGAACCACCACCAACGTGAGTCGATGCCTCAAGTTTGGGCCTCTTACAGTCTGGTCCCCACCCCCAGTTTGCACCGGTCGCACAGCTCTTCACCTTCTGCGCAGGTGGGGGTGGGTGGTCACTACGGGTCTCTCAGGCAGTTGTGAGCTTCCTCTCCAAATAAACTCTGCAGGAGCTTTGTTTGCTTGGTACCTCAAAGCACGGAACTGCACCCCTGCTCTGGCCATCAGTGTCCTGCCCCTGCTGCTGCTTCTTACTCCCCAGGGCCTGCCCGGGCCTCACCACGGTTTGTAGTGCTGGGCAGAACGTTCCCAGACAGTGTCTGAGACACGAGCTCGCTCAGACCCTCATGNCTCCCTTGTTATTGTGACCACTGTGCACTCGATGGGCTGAGTGTAACTTTACTTCATACTGGCATTGGTGTGAGTTTGGCTGTTTCACTAAATCCATTGTTGTTTCAACCTGTGAGTCTCCTTTTCCTGATCTTTTCCTTTTCTTGGCTGGGGAGAGACCATCAGGTGATTAGCTGCTGTAGTTTAGCCCCAGATCCAGGTTAAACACAGACACAGGGCTACATACAACCTGTCACCACAACACAGGTGTCCTTCAGAATCTGATGTGCTTGATCTCCAAGGGACCTGCAACTCCCATGCCTTAATTAGAGGACAGGTGACACCTCCAGTCAGGTTGTGGGAAGTCATGCAATATATGGTGTTCAGATCCTTCCCATTCTGGTCACACAGAACATCTCAGCAGCAATGAAGGCACACTGCATTCTCCCTGGGACCACACGACGTTAAAGCTTGGTCCCTTATGACCTGTAGCCAAGAATTCTGCCTGTTGTGACAACAGGATGTCACAATGGCAATGCTCAACCTCTTCCAGAATCCCCCAAAGCCAGAGTGGGTGGGCATCCAACCTTCTGCAGAAGTGTTTTGGAGGCATTAAGTGTCAGTCAGGACCAAACAGAAAAGTATCCAGGATTTTGGTGAGTCTTCCAAGAACACCAGATTCTTTAATAAACATTACAGCAGCTTTTCCACTCCTCCTGGGTCCAAGGGGGCCAATGCTGGGTGCAGAGAAGTCTCCATAAAAACAGATGGCCTCAGGGGTGAGAGCAATAAGATAGCTACTAATGCAAGTCAGCTATGATCCCAATGTCCCTGCACACAGATACCTTGTTGAGGGTGTCCCAGGTTGCTACTCAAACAGAACCACCCTCACCGTAGCTTTTCTTACAGTATTCTGGGTTTAGAAGTTGTTGGGTTTGTGTCCATGCTGGTGAGCACTGGAAGTAGCTCACAGGCATGCACAGTGTTGTCTCTGCATGGTCTGCTGCAAAGCCTGATCAGCAGCAAGGAAACCCCTCACTCCACTCCTGCCCCAAAGAGCTGTTCAGTATATCAGACAGAAACTGACCACTTCCAACATAGCACAACCCTCACACCCTGTTTTCTACCTGGAAATTTGTTTCAAAGCCAGATGTTTTCTCAGAGAACTCAACTGGAAATAACTTGCCTTTTACCCTGACTAATCTCTTATCTGTGAAGGCTGCAAGCACCCATAAAGAGTTTACACAAGTGCCTTGATCAATCAAAGACTGCAGCTTCAGAAGCTTTCTCGAACTAGACTCTCTGAGTGTGCTATGTGACAGAGACAGTTAAAAGAAGGTAATAAGTATATTTAACAAAAAATAATACAAAAACCCCACCCTAAACCAGAAACAAACAGAAAACTGAAAATTATATCCCAAACCCAAGGAATTTTCCTTTCATACTAAATGCTTATGAAGAATTTAAAAAAAAAAACATATTTCTGTGCATGCTGGAACACAAACAAAAAGATAAAAGAGAAACCTCCTGCTCTGCCTAGTTGGATATAATTTTTGTCAAAGAACAACTTCTTTTCTTATGATTAATTTTCTCTATTCCCTCAGTTACTATAAGCTGGGGAAAGAGAAAATATAATAGAACAAGGAAGAAAAAGCCATGGCTTGCTTCATTCCGATGGCTGCATTAGGCTTGTATTTCTTGTGGAGGTGGAAGCAAACACCATATGCAGTGCAATAATGGATAATGATGGTGAGAAAATGGTAAGGAAGTCAGGAGAATTTCCCTGTGATTTGCTGCTACTCTGCTTGCAAGTTTGAAGACGTGGAGGCACGTTGTGAGGCAATTTCATTTGCTTTTCTTTCTCCCAAAGGTGGTGTGGGAGCAGGTATGACGTACCTCTGCCCCTGAAGCTGCTGCTAGGGTATGCCACCTGAACTGGACAGACTGTTGATTAGCTCCAGGGTGGTGAAAAGAACTTCTCGGAGCAAGTTCTAATCCTCTGTAGGAGACAAGGCCAAAAGCACGCTGAACTAGGCTGGGTGGAATGGTCCCTGCCTCTGTGATTAAGGGGATTCATAAATATTCAGAGTTTCTTGGCAGCTGGGAGTGCTTCAGTTGTTCCAAGTATCTCAAGGGGGATAGGAAAGGCAGAATGAGCCTTAGTATTTCTGACACCCCACAGAGACAATGAACCAGGGAAGGAGAGTGCTCATCTTCTTGCAGAGAAGTGTTTCATGTAGGGTGATTTTAATAATTCAGCCTTTGACTGGTCTGTTTAAATGTTTGATGACTGTGAGTTGAGCTTTAAGATCCAGCCTCTTACGACTCCAAGGAGCTGGAGTCTGGGTGGGTGCTGTCTGCCTTCCTTGTCGGTGGTTCAAACATGTTACTGTGGTATGGCCCAAGTCTCAGGTAGAGCACAGATTTATTCCTCCACTGCATGAAATTCTGTCACTCTCATACCATGGGGAAAGGATCAACCATCCTATTCTGGTCTGCATTTGGAAGTGGGATTAAAAAACGTAGTAATGATAAATAAGGACAAAAATGCTTAATTACATTCTGGTCGGATTAGAGATACCAGCCAATGCTGTAGCAAAATGAATGCAAACCAACCAGCAACTGCAACCACATTGGCACAGAAAGGGTGACAGGGGTCTTGGATCAGTCTCTACCAGCTGCAACAAAAACATGGTGTAGCTGAGGATGCTGGTCTGTCTGAGGAGCTCTGGGGTAGCAGGAGACATATTGGGGCCTGTGAGCAGGTCCTAACAGTGCAATGATCTCCCTGAGCCATTGCCATCTTGTGTGTTGGTCCTGAACCCTCGCTAACGGAATGTCCCAGATGCTGTTGAAATCTGCTGGGGGAAGATCCAGTCCCTTTGGCAATCATGTCTCTGTTTGCTACAGTTGGGCATTTGGACTGCAGAGGAAGGTGCTTTTTCTGGACAAGCCCTGGGATATTAGATCTCCTGCTTCCACACAGTGTGGATGGGATGCTCTCATCTCCTTTGACTGGCCTGATTTTGACCACTCTAAGAGATGGGAGACTGTGCCAAACATTTGGAGTTTGGTCAGGTTGAGAAATATCAACATTCAAGGAACTACACCATTTTTTGCTCTCCCAGACATTGGCATGTTGCCACATTCCGAAACTGTCCCACAACCAGAGTTTCCCCTAAGCTTTGTTATATGAGAGGGCCTTTCACTACCATGTGAGATTCTGATCTTGTAAGTCCTCATCCTAAATTATCCATGAAATGTGTGTGTATGAGTTATGCATGAGATGAATTATCCATGAACTGGATTGGTCGCCTTCTCTCTTTGTCAACTCTGTAGGTTTCTGCCAGGTATCAAAGCACAGAGTAGGCCTTGTAGGTTGGGTTCCCCCCGCCTCCTTCCCCCGAAAAGAACCTGCATTTTACACAGTGATGTGCAAAACCTGAGAGAGAACTTAAATATTCAGTGGGTCATGATGGAAGAACACAGAATTCTGCCTGAGAGTGCATAGCCTTTCCCCTGAGATGCAGTTTCAGATCCTAAATCCATTCAGTGGTTATTCATTCCTGTAAAGAGCAATAGCTTCAAAGAGCAATAGCTCCAAGAGTGATGGACGCAACTTGTCTGTCTCTGACAACACACTCCCACGCCCAGGATGGTGATAACTATAGTCATCTATGAACTGGGGCTGGAGATTCAAGTCTCTTCTCTGTGAGAAACATAGCAGAGTCTTAATTTTGGTGTCTATCTCCTGATTTTGACAAGAAAATCTGTGATGGAATTGTGTTACTGTTCTTGAGGTGAGTTTTGTCAAAGTTAGTCTGTTTGGAGAATGGATTCAGAGGATTTGGAAAGGATTCAGGAAATTGATAATTTTTCTGGGGTAAACTTGAGTGTTTTTTGAGAATTCCTGACCATCTCCATCACCTTGCTAATCGTGTGGTTTAGCCCTAGGTGAGACCAGCAACGATGTCAGCACCAGATTGCCAGTTTGTAGCTAGGAGTCTCTCCCCCTTGCCTGAGAGCACGCTCTCCCACACCTCCAGGGACATCAAATACATCTTCCTCGATGGCTGCAAGAACATCACTGCATCTCACACCCTGGATGGTGCAGGCACTCACAAGGTCTACAAAGCATCTGCCTGCCACCCCAAGATGAAACACAAGACCAGCACAGCCACAGACTGCTGCCCCTCCCTTCCCAAGTACCATTCCACCTTTGCCACCTTCCCCATGCACCTGGACAAGCAAGCCACGGGTTCAGAACACTTCCTTGTCTCCAAGAAAAGGCTGCCAGTTTTTCGGAAGCTGTGTGAGGAGGCTGTGCCAGTCATGTATCCAGAGATGTGCATCTTCTAAACTCAAGCCAAGAGCTGAAGGAGCTGCCTGATGCCAAAGCACCAAGGGAGGACACGAAAGGCTGGGTGATGAGGCAGACAGCAGGGAGCTCCCCTCACAACAAGGCATGAACTGACTCAGAGATATCTTCTGAATAAAATATAACATTATTGGTGTTCTTATGTTACCAGGAGGTCAGTGGAGACATGGTGTGAGCTCAGATTCACTGACAGCTGAGGGTTGGTAAAACGGGAGGAAGGAAAGGTATGATATTGCCTATCCACGATATCCCTTCCACTCTTCTGGGTGCTGTGTCAGGCTGCCAGTCAAACAGACTGACAGTGTGTACAAGGATGGCCACCCATCTCCATCCCTTTCACTCAATGTCCCCCGCATGCTTGAAAGAAAGAAAAACTTTATTCTCCATGTCCTGAAACCCAGCAACATCTATATGGACACCCATAGCCGCTTCAGCCAAGCATCCTCTCCAGCTGCTGTGATGTAGAAAAATGCACCGAATAAAGCACTGAGTACAGGCTGTGGCAGAACGAGCACCAAAAGAACATGGAATGGAGTAGAAAGTAAAAAGAGATATCATGTAAGAGTGCCTAGGGGGGAATTTGGGAGATTTTTCACTGCTTAAGTCTAGAAGTTGGAAAAATGGTGACAATTAGAAGACATGCCCCACAGATTCTGTTAAGGTAATGAACACAAGAGGATTCAGGGGGTTGGCACATGTATCAGATGTGTTCCTGAAATAAACTGTTTACATCTGGAAGATCCCAGTCCCAGACGGACAGGGATCTTCTGAAATCAGTGTCAGCAGAAAAGAGAGATAGTAGAGATGGCAGTGGTTTGAAGCCTAAAGAGGGATAGGATGCTACTCAGAGGACTTCAAGGAAAACAAGACAATCAGAAGACAGGAGGAAGACTGGATGGGGGAAGGAAACAGACCTGCACAACGTTGGAAACAGGCAGGTATCTGTAAGCAGAGACTTGTTAGGAAGAAATGATGAGCCTGCTGCTTATCTGGGACCAAAGAAGAGAAGGCTGTGGTGTCTGCCAAGGGCAAAGAGAAAAAAAAAAAAGAGAAAAAGGATGAGTCTAAGTTAAAAGCTATTGATTATCCTTTAGCTGGGACAGGAACAGTGGCAGAATCCCACCGGAACTAACTGCAGGTACCAGCACCAAGATGTAAATTGTTCAAAGACAGGCTTGAGTGATTGTCAGATCGTTCTTGTAGTTAGCCAAGCACACCAAGAGGATGCAGTCCAACAGTTTCACCAAATGCTGATGCCATGAAAAAGGTTTGAGGATGTTGAGATATTCAAGAAAGAATTATTTCCCGAGGGTAAATTCCCCTTGTCTGGGTATTGGGTTTTCATGCTGAGATTAAGGCTGACAAATCTCAGAAGAGTATTTTAAGAAACAGGGATCCAGGAAGAGGAGAATCACATCATGTCCATACCTACCTCCAAAACATAAGAATCACAGAATCTCAGAATTTCTGAGGCTGGAAGATCATAAAGTACAGTCANTGCACTGCAGGGGGTTACTGGGGCCAAAGTAGGACCCTGAACTTGGTCTTGTTGAACTTCATGCTGTTGGCTTTGGCCCATTGAGCCAGACTGTCCAGGTCTCTCTGCAGCATCTCCCAGCGCTACTGCAGATCGACACTCCCCCTAGTTTAGTGTCATCTGCAAATTTACTAATAGTAAATTTGGAGTGGAACCAGACAAGCAAGGATAGACCAAAGGACAAGGATGGATTAGGCTGATGAAAATAAAAGTTACTTGGGGAAGGACTTTGCAATGAATCTGTAGGTTGTGCTGGAGACTGAGTTTAGATCTTCCCAGTCAGAATGGGACTGAGTCATCACGGAGGCTTTCTTTAATTTTGGGGGCACAGATTGCAGAGCAAATGTTGCTTATTGCAGGCACCACTTATTCCCGAGCATGATAACAAACAGACTTTGTCTCCAAATGGTTACTGATCCAGGAAGACATGGGGCTATTTTAGTAGTATTTCAGTGAATGTGAAGACATTACAGAAGAGGTTGACCTAGAAAATAAGCACGGGTCCAGTGATCGGAAGTTGATGCCATTTAAATTAAATGGAAGAAGATATTAAAACAGGTCAGTAGCTGAAGCTGTTTGCAAGGAATTATCACACAAAATTACCAGCATGGCAACAAGAAATTTTACTGCATGCAACAAACTGGTAGTGGAACCATATGTCTGGAGTTTACCAAACACAGCACCGACACTTCAGGAAATGTGGCAAGAATAATCGCGACAGCTAAAGAGCCTTTATTCTGGCCTCAGTAGTATGCTTCAATTTATAGCCAGTTTTGCAGGTGAGCAGAGAACAGGGCCCTGTATAATACACTTGCATGAAGGATTGGTCATGCCTTGTTGGCATGCCATGTTGGCTGTGCAAACACATCACCCAATGGCCACAACCCACACCCAAAGCCACACCCTACAAAGATGATACAAATAACAAGCCAAAAATCAGACAGGGTCTGAGTCCACAGCCAAAATTTCCTCCAATGAGCAGCTCAGGAGCAAAATCTACCTTCAGAGAGGTGCTGCCCTTGGGAGCCAGGCACTCAGGGTTGATACTTCTGTGATGAAAATAAGATTTCTCTGGCAGACCTTGAGTTGACCTGTCACACATCAGTCCAGATCCAGTGGCCTGACACTAACTGTCACCCTTCTTTGAAAAGGAGACCAATTCTTTCAGGCATGAAAATCTTGGTACAGCTAATCCATGGGGGCATCAGCGCTGGCTCTGCGCTGCCGGAGATGGATTCAATGAACACAAGTGGAGTTCCTCAAACAATGGCCATGGGACTCACCTCTTTGGCATTTCCATTGATGGATTTGGCACAGAGAGATATACTGGATTTAGGAATATTGCTGATTCCCCAAAACTGAATCTATTTCTCCTGTGAGAGAAATTAGGCAACCCTGAGGAACAGCAATCGTACAACATATCCTGTAAAATGAGCTTCTGCTCAAAGCTGGGATCTCATCCATTCGAAACAAGTGAGGGAGAGAAAAGCAGAGACGAACTTGCCAGTTATGGGGTGATGATAAATCTATGATGGAATGTGTCTCTGAAAAAATGCAAATATGATAGTAAAAGGTGTCAGGGAAAATATATCCTTTAGAGAAAGGAGACTGCTTCTGTCATTGCATGAAGCCCTGAGGAGGCCTTGTTTGGAGTCCCATTATGACTCTAGTCAACCATGTTCAACAGAGATAAATTGAAACCAGAAAAGGTGGGAGAATGGATGGGATGAAGATCCTTCCTTGTGGACCTGCAAGAGTTTGCAAAAGGTAGACTGCAAAGGTAGAGGATGGTGCTGCTGCCTGAACGAATGACTGAGAGGAACATTTGGAGGGACAGGCAGGAGAGTTATTTGAAGTTGGCATTAGAAGAGATGGAGATAAAAACCCCAAGGACATGCTTCAGCTAGAATTAGAGGACCTTTCATATGAGAAGAGCAAAGCTGTGGGACATCCTCCAATTCAGAGAAGCAAAGGAGGAGAAACTTATAAAGAAGCGCTCTGTCTGTTTAGGAAGGGGAGGATGTATCTGTTTTCTCTGATTGAAGGGGATTTCAGGTTGATGACCAGGAGATCCTGACTAGAACACAATCTCACTACCCCTGAAGCAGTTGCAAGACTACATATTTATGGTGATGCTGGTACATGGGCATGTATATTTGGGTGTTTTCCTTACTGGATTGAAATTTCCTCAGTATTCTAGAGTTTCTCACCATGAAAGGTTGGCCTGTTTCTGAGATCTTGCAAACTGAAGGAGTGAAGCCACCTCTTTCTTTCCCAAGATCAAAAGCGGAGCCCTGTTACTCTACCAGCTGGCTTGAACAGCATTGCCTCATGCCTGAAATGTTAGCCTTGCCCACAGAAATGAACAGCAGAGACCTGCTTCGACTTCACAGCTTCATTTAGGGAACAAGAGTTGCTCTCTGGATCCAACAATCCTTCCCCATTGGCTGTAGCAATGATTCCCCCTGCCCCAAGTTCAGGGAGTAAAAATCATACTGAGCAGCTTTACATGGTAAGGTACCAACTGACTGAACTGTGCCTGTGTTTCCACTTACAGTCTGGTGCATGAAATAGAAAGCGAGAGCATTTTTTCTGCTCCTGTTCTCTTCTTGTTCTCTTCTTGGCACAGGTGTGTGCATCTTGGTGTGCAAAGGCCCCAGCCTGATAGGAGTTTGTTCTTCTGCTTTCTATGAAGGAATTTAAATCCTTCCTTTCCTCATCTGCAAATCCCTTTTAATTGTTCACTGTCAAAAATTTTCAGAACTTTGCCCTGAGACAGTCTCATCCTCTCAGTCTTAGCTTTTTAGCCTCTGCTCTTCTCACACAGATCCTCCTCTTTTCCCCTGCATTTCCTCCCTCTCAGTCACCAGTGTGCAATGCCCTCTATCTCCTGCTATTCCCTCAATGCCTCCTTCTCTTGAGGTCTCCCCAGCTGCCTTACGCATATGTGTGAAGGACACTCAGACACTCAGTAACTGGAGTTGAACCTCTGGAGCTGAGAGATGAATTTGGTCTCTGCTGTTCTGTATGTAAGGGATGACCTGTGGGGGGTTCTGGATTCTGCAGAATATGAAGTGTTTTGGAGGAGGCTTTGCAGCGTGCCATGGAGATCTGGCAACCAGTGTAAGACACAAACACGTACCTCTTCCTGCTTTGGTGTCTGCAGCCTGTGCTCTGCTCCTGCCCTCCAAGGGGGAATGACTCTCCAGCTCCTCGTAAATGAGAAACACACGGATTTGATCGAATGCTCCTTGATTCCTCTCCCCTTTGTCACTGATGCAGATGCCAGGAAGAAATTGTTGTGCAGCTCAGTTTCACTGGTTCACTGATGCCCCTGTGCAGACGCACAGCTGTGAACACAGGAGGGCCCTGAGCCTTTCCTAAAACCACAAAGTTTCAAGAAAAGCAAGGGGGAACATGTGCACATCTCTGCTGGTGTGTAGATACATGTGGGACTGTGCGTTTGCCTCTACATGCTCCTTGGAAGATGGTCTCATCTGCAAACACACGCGGTGCTGTCTGGAGGTGTTTTATCAGGATGACCCACAAGTGCCCAAGGAGCCAGTGCTCCCTCAGAAAGGCAAATCGCCTTCTGCCCATTCAGCAGCGTCCCCTTGGTGAGCAGAACAGGGCTGGGATCCATATGGGGAGGGGACACCTATTCCCCACAGGTGCCATCACATTTAGATAGGCGATGGTGTGTGCAAATCCATGTTTGTCCGCGAATACCGGGGCAAATTGCTGTCTTGTGATTATTTATATGAAGATGTGTTTGTGGATGAGTTACCAGCCAGCCTGGAGAGGAGAAATGGAGCAGTGACTCCACCTAACATGTCAGCAGGCAAACCAATGACCCACTTGGGACAGTCGTTAACAAATTAACTGATCACTCGAGTCTCTCCCTCCCTGTGGGGGCTCTGTGTGTCTTGAAACTCAAAGCAGCGGATTTGCATTTGCAACAGAGGTTTGTGGGGACAAGAACATCAGTGCATTTATAGTAGGCTGGGGCTGGATGGCTAGAAGTCAGCACTGGGCAAAGCCAGGACAAATTAAACTTGCCGAGTATAGTCTGCAGATGAGAACAGATCAGAAAAAAAAGACCCGTGAACCAAAGAAAGGCAGGGGGAAGGCTCCTGGAGAGGCAGAGGGAGGGAGTGCGAGATGAAATGAGAGAGTGAGAAAAAAAAAATTAACAGCTTTCTTTATTCTTTTTCATTTATAGACAATATTATGCTTCTGCACAGAAGGACTAATTTAGCCCTTCGCACAGCCCCAGTGACCCTTCCTAATAGAAACCATTTAAATCTTTAAACAATTTACATGAAAATGTAACTTTGGTACGAATATATTTCTTCCCCCTCCTGCTCCCATCACGAGTGCAATCCTTCAAATCTCTGACAGCTTCCATTATCTCTTAATGAAGTGAGAGCATCTTTCTTAGGAGACGCACTGGCCCTGAGGTTAATCACCAAAACGAAGATCACAAATAAAAATCAGAGGGAAAAGAAAAGAAAAAGCAAACACATAAAAGATCTCAAAGAGGGGTGGCTGAACCACCTTCATGGGACCTGTGGTGGGTGGATCCTTCCTTGTACCCTATCTCAGGCCTGTGCCTGGGTTAACACTGGGCAGCACCTCACCCAGAGGTCCAACAGGCTGCTGGGAGCTGCAGGAACCACCACCACAGATGATTCATGGGTGGGTGAGCTCTGAGAGGTTATGAAAGCCCTGGGAGGTGTAAGGACCACAAAGGCTGGGCAAAAGAAAGCAGAGCCCCAAGGCTGTGCAGAGAGGGGCAGAAGACAGAGCAGCCTGGGACAGTCTGGGACGTGCAGGTCTGTGTGTGAACAGGGTTATGAGCCTGTTCCCATACAACAGGGACAACTCCACTTGCAGCAATGACCCAGTTGTCCCAGCACAGTCACCAGAAGACCTCCAACACCCCCAGAACAGCCTCGTCCTTAGACACAGTGGGGTTACATCTGGGAGGCCCATGGAGGATGGCATCAGGGTCATCTTCAGAACCAGGCCACACAGCTACTGTGTGAGAGCGCCTGGAAACAGGGGCTCAGGAGCATCTTTGAAAGCATACAGGGTCTGCAAACCCTTGTAATTCTTTGACACATCTGCAGCACAGCAACAGGGATGGGCTGGGAGGCGGCGACACAGGAACACTCTGGGTGCTCTGTAGATTTTGGAGGAGACACACATATTTCCAGCCCAAGCACAAGTACAAACCTCCTTCAGTGGAAAACAGAGGAGCTCACGGGGCTCATGCAGGGCTGCGGGACACTGTGGGACTCTCTTACAGGCCTATCTGCAGAAAGTTCGAAAGGCAGCACAGAGGCTGTTGCTCTGCCCTCCATCAGATGCTCCCTGCTGGAGGCTGCTCTGCAGACAGCTTTGTGGTGATGAGGGGGAGGTTTAAGAGAGAGGATGTAATGAAAAATATATGTACAGGGTTGGAAATGAGGAGAGAGAAGCTGAAAAGCTACTGAGATGACAGGAGACGGTATGGAAAAGGGGATAAAAACAGGAAGTCTCAGGGGAAAACAGTTTCACAAGAAGGGGGACTACTGACTTGAACAAAAGTGAGATGAAAGCAGAAAGCAACAGCAGCGAAAAATAAATAGCTATTTCCAGAAAAAACAATAAAGTTTGAAATATTCTTGGCCAGAAGAAAAAAAGGAAAAAAAAAACAAACCACCAAGAGTTAACAATTCTGGTTGTTGAAACTGCTTAAGTAAAGAAAATAAAGAAGGAAAAGAAGAGTACAAAGCACAAAAATAAGGATATGAGCAATGCAGGCAGCTGCTCTTCTTTCAGCAACTGTTTGCTCCCTACAGTGTACCCCATGGGGCTGACGTGGGACACAGCTCTGTATCTCTCTGAACAAAGCATCGCTCCCAAGCTCAGTACATGAACCGACAGTGTGTGGCCTTGGCACCCTCCCCATCAAATTGCCCCCAGGCCACAGGATGGATAAGCTCTTGGCCATAACTGGAGAACATTTAAATCCTGCCTAATCTTAACACTTCACTCTGAAAAAAAAAAAAATAAAACCAAACCAATTTGAAAATACTACAGAAGTCTGAAGAGAAAATGCAAAGGGTTTTCTTTGTTCTGGGACATGGTGCTCCTGTTGTTTTCTCCTCTCACTTTCTTCCTCCCCACTCTCTGCCCTGGCAGCAGAAAGGCCCAGGCAGAGACTCACCGGGCCACGTGCTCCCAGCACTGTGCTTGCCAATCCTTGGTGCACCTGCAGAAAGATCAGGAAACCACACTGCTCATCTCCAGATGAGGCAGGATGGGGGCAAGAAGGTGTGAAGGTGGCCTTGGCTGTCAGCAGCAAGCCAGGAGCTGGCTGAGCCCGCAGCCCCCAGCACCACAATGAATGGGACAGAGCATGGCCATCTTAAATCAAACCCTCTGGCTGCTAAACCTGCAGCCCCTGAGCGGGGGATGACAGAACTCCTTGCTGATAACTTCAGCACAAGACAGCTATCAATCCAGTCTAAGTGAAGGAAAATCAGTTCTTATCTGTGCAGGGTAAGCCTCGTTTGCTGCCTGATGTCAAATAAGATGGGAGCTCTGCTTTGCATCTCTGGGATTCTCAGTGCCTGACAGGTCTCCCCGTGCTTCTGACATCCCACTGGCTGGAGCCAAGCCTGGGCTTTGTAGGGCACTCGCAGAGCACAAATCATTTGGCCCAGGCTTCCTTAATGTAATGCAAACAGAGAGAGGGAGGACTTGGGCAGGACTGAAACTTGGCATCAAGGCTTGGCATCACCTAGATAGCCTCTCCCTGTCCTATGCAGGGTGACATCAGCATCATCAGCCGCTCCTGAACTGGCCATCCATCCCACTCTGCTCCTCTCCCAGGGGCTGGGAATCCAGCACAGAGGGGTGGCATAGACCCAATGTCATAGGATGAGCTGATGGAACTGGCCTTGCCATGCAGGGAGCAAGGAGGAGCGGGGAGAGGGAATTGCAAGGGGGAAGTCAGCATCCTCCTCTGCTTCTACCCTGACTTCTCACAAAGCTGCTTTCCTCCCAGCATGGAGAAGCACAAAGAGCTCTCATTAGGCAAGGAGGGTTTTGGAGGGCGAGTGGGATGGCAGATAGCAGCTGCATGTCAGGCCCGAGTGACTACAGCCCAGCAGTCATCTCAAACAGGGCTTTTAGCTGGTTCCCTTCCTCCCACCTTCCCCTCTCCCTACCTCTGCACAGTGAGTGGGAGAGAGTTAACCCTGTAACCTTTAATCAAGGGCTTGTGTTCATGGAAAAGGATTGATGGAGCTTGTCTCCCTCACGGGCTCACACCACAGCTCCGATTACACCATTAACTCCCCAAGCTGAGTGCCCAGGCCTGTATCAGCAGCCAAGAAATAATGGCCCTGGAAACTGCATTACAGAGAGATTGCTGGGAAGCAGTGGGCCGCAGAAATGGGCATTTCCACCCCGAGGTGCTCTGGGGAAAGCAGCCACCAGCGACAGGAGGAGGAGATGGGGGCCCTCACTCTTTTGTAGGAGTGGGCAGAGGGCTGGGGGCGAACACCCGCTTCCCCACATGACATTGGGGAAGTTAAAGCCTGATGAAGAAAATGCACCACAGGGAGTGGACGATCTGGGGGAGATCCCACCATCCATGACCAGGTGAGTCAATAAACCAGATAAGCTGCAGAACCTGCCCCCAGCTAGCTGGCGAGCAGCAGGCAGGTGTTCCACACCAGCATTGGTTCTAAGACCTCAGACATTTTCCCCTCTGCTTTGAGAACTATGGGGTGTTCGAGGATTTTGTGCACCCAGAAGAGAGATCTCTCATCCCTGCACAGCGTGGTGGGTGCAGCCAGCACGTGAGATTCATGGGGCTGTGTGGGGAGACAGGGATAGCATGAACAAGCGTACCACCTCTAGCTGATGATGGACCAGCAGGCTGTAGAGACAACTTCACTTCAACCTAAGGAAGGC
>VWZY01012146.1:204524-225541 GCA_013399075.1 Chloroceryle aenea | reverse complement strand
ACACACTGAGCACACACATCTCATAACTCATCAGAGGAGATGCTGGGCTGGGCTCAGTCTTCCCTCCCTCCTGACATAGGTGAGAAGCTGGTCAGATGTAAAATGGGAATAGAAGAAGAGAGGAAAAGCTTGTGCCAGCAAAACTTGTACTACTGAACATCCCCTGCTTTCCTGTGGTTTGTCTATCCTGAGACTGTTCTGCTGGAAGCAAATTAGCAGAACCAAAGGAACAAAGAAATCAGAATAAGCTGCTCCAGAGCAATTATAGTGAAGGTCTCATTTACAGAGAAAACCTGATTTAATGCAAAATGAGCTTATAACCTGGTGCGAACTAGTCTGGTTTAGGGTATTTGAAGCTTCCTGAAGTTCTTTTGTTCGATTTGCTTTATAAGCCAAGTCTAAATTTACCATGATAAAAGAATAAAACATCCTCACAGAAGTTTTAGCAAGTGCAAATAAACTGGATCCAGATCCTATCTGCATTCAGTCCATGCCACTTTCCAGTTTCTGAGGTGGAACTCTCTGTGGAAGGAGGAGCCAGCCAATCTGGTAAACCCAGAAGGCCCATGGCAATGCCAAATTGTCCACAGTATATATTCTTGGGGGTCAGCCTCCACATGCAGGTTAGAATCTGTACTGGGTTTGCGTGGCAAGGTTTTGGTATCAGGGGGGCTATGGGGTCTGTTCCTGAAGGACTGCACCCAGCAGAGGGGACACAGGCTGGAGCAGTTTGTGAAGAACTGCAGCCCATGAGAAGGACTCACACTGGAGGACTCATGAAGGACTGTTTCCCACAGGAGGGACCCCACACTGGAGCAGGGGGAGAGCGTGAGAAGTCCTCCCCTGAGGAGGAAGCAGCAACAGAGACAGAACTGACCACAACCCTCATTCCCCACCCTGCTGTGCCACTGAGGAGGAGGAAGCTGAGAAAATCAGGAGTGAGCTGAGCCCAGATAGAAGGCAAGGGTGGGGGGAAGGTGTTTTAAGTAAGATTTCTTTTTCACTCTGATTTGATTGGTAATAAATGAAGCTATTTTTCTCCAAGCCGAGTCTGTTTTTNCCCTCACTGCCCCAGCACCCTCACTTCTCCAGCACCCTCACTGCCCCAGCACTCGCACTGCCCCAGCACCCGCACTGCCTGAGCATCCCTCACCATCCTCAAACAAGCCTGTGGGCTCAAACAAGACATCAAGACACAAGAGCCACAGCAAATTGTAACTCACTCTGGGACCTATACCAAGCAGCCCTGCAGAAGCAACTCATTTATCAGACTCCAATAAAAGTTCCCACTGAGTAGCCCCAAAGACACTGCCTCAGCTCCACTTTGCTCAGTGTCCGCATCATTCCCAGCTTGGGCTGATGTATTCTTAATTAGCATCTTAATGTGAGGAGCATATGCAATGAAGCATGAAAAGAAAATCCCCATCATTTAAATTCATTAACAGTCATCGAAAGTCTTCAATGCAGAGGTGGAATTATCTCTGAACTCCTTCTGAGAGACCAGCTGTGCTCACTAAACTGTGGTGGATGTCGCTGCACTGGCTAATTTATTTAGCTGCCTCCAGGAGGTTTGCCCCCCTAGACTATTACAGGTTGCAGTGACCAGGTCTCTGG
This sequence comes from Chloroceryle aenea, assembly GCA_013399075.1. Classification (NCBI taxonomy): domain Eukaryota; kingdom Metazoa; phylum Chordata; class Aves; order Coraciiformes; family Cerylidae; genus Chloroceryle; species Chloroceryle aenea. Next base: position 223,927 of record VWZY01012146.1, on the reverse strand, counting down.
GCGCCGGGGTGCACGAGCAAGCGTGACCACAGCCCACAGCCCAAATCCAGACACAGAAGCACCATTCTCAGGTTGGTCATGTTTAAAAAAACCAAAAACCTGCCAGTGCATCCCCACTGAGGATGTTTACTGGTCGGTTATGTTTACCACATGGATTACTCTGTCTCCAGTATTTGTTCTTCTTATCCCTGCAACAGGGAGTATCTCCAGCAGCTACTGTGTTTAATCTCTGCCCCCCGCAGCCACCGGGTCTGTGAGGTGGTAGATGCAGGCAGAGGAGATTGCACAGCCTGGCCTGAGTCCTGGCAGCACTCTGACTTTGAGCTGGCAAGAAGGTGTTCAAGTGAGGGGGATGTGGCTGCCCAGATGTGCCTGTGCCCAGATGTCTGGGATTGCAGAGCTGGGTTCACACCCTGTGCTCCAGGATGCATTTGACTACACAGAGCAAGGGCTGGAGTGTGCCCCAGAGACAGTACAGGGCTGCCCTGCTGTGTGTAAAGAGCTGTGGGAATCCAGTCCCAGTATACAAGGGAGACTGGGTTTGTCTGGCTGTGCAATATCTGCCATGTCAACAAGGCAGAATTTTTCCATCTACTGGAAAAATCACTCATTTTTCAACACCCCTATCCTTCTGTCCATAACCCATGTGCCATCACCCAACAAGGGGCAGTGGTTGCAGACCACTCAGGCTCACAGACATCCCACATGGAAAGCCCCGAGCCCCCACGCAGAAACTGACTCGTGAAACTGAGCACACACTGAGCACACACATCTCATAACTCATCAGAGGAGATGCTGGGCTGGGCTCAGTCTTCCCTCCCTCCTGACATAGGTGAGAAGCTGGTCAGATGTAAAATGGGAATAGAAGAAGAGAGGAAAAGCTTGTGCCAGCAAAACTTGTACTACTGAACATCCCCTGCTTTCCTGTGGTTTGTCTATCCTGAGACTGTTCTGCTGGAAGCAAATTAGCAGAACCAAAGGAACAAAGAAATCAGAATAAGCTGCTCCAGAGCAATTATAGTGAAGGTCTCATTTACAGAGAAAACCTGATTTAATGCAAAATGAGCTTATAACCTGGTGCGAACTAGTCTGGTTTAGGGTATTTGAAGCTTCCTGAAGTTCTTTTGTTCGATTTGCTTTATAAGCCAAGTCTAAATTTACCATGATAAAAGAATAAAACATCCTCACAGAAGTTTTAGCAAGTGCAAATAAACTGGATCCAGATCCTATCTGCATTCAGTCCATGCCACTTTCCAGTTTCTGAGGTGGAACTCTCTGTGGAAGGAGGAGCCAGCCAATCTGGTAAACCCAGAAGGCCCATGGCAATGCCAAATTGTCCACAGTATATATTCTTGGGGGTCAGCCTCCACATGCAGGTTAGAATCTGTACTGGATTTGCGTGGCAAGGTTTTGGTATCAGGGGGGCTATGGGGTCTGTTCCTGAAGGACTGCACCCAGCAGAGGGGACACAGGCTGGAGCAGTTTGTGAAGAACTGCAGCCCATGAGAAGGACTCACACTGGAGGACTCATGAAGGACTGTTTCCCACAGGAGGGACCCCACACTGGAGCAGGGGGAGAGCGTGAGAAGTCCTCCCCTGAGGAGGAAGCAGCAACAGAGACAGAACTGACCACAACCCTCATTCCCCACCCTGCTGTGCCACTGAGGAGGAGGAAGCTGAGAAAATCAGGAGTGAGCTGAGCCCAGATAGAAGGCAAGGGTGGGGGGAAGGTGTTTTAAGTAAGATTTCTTTTTCACTCTGATTTGATTGGTAATAAATGAAGCTATTTTTCTCCAAGCCGAGTCTGTTTTTCCCATGACAGTAACTGGTGAGTGATCTCTTCCTGCCCTTACACTGCCCCACAAGCCTTTCATCATATTTTCTCTCCCTTGCCCAGCTGAGGAGGGGAGCAACAGAGTGGCTTTGGTGGGCACCTGGCATCCAGCCATGGTCAACCCACCACACAACTGTATCACCTCTTCAGTGACAGAGCTGCAGGAGGAACAACAGGAGTGTGTGAAGAACACAGCAATATGAGATTATTTCAGCCATCTTTAATAAATGATAGAAAAGGCACTTTTTTTGTGGGGGGGGAAGGGGCGTGTTTCAACAGGATCTTTTATTCCTAGAGCAGGAAAACAAAACCATTTCCATTCAAAACACTAAAGTTGTATCTGCCTCGATTTTTTTTTTTTAAATACTTTCAAAAGTGAGAAAAATGGATGTAAAACAAAAGAAAGAGAAATCTGTTTTGTTTTGGTTTGTACAGACTCTTCCATTTCCTCTCAAAGGCTTTGTGAAGGTGGAGAGGTCTCGTGTGCATGAGCTCCTTTAGGGCCAGAAAAAAAGCTAAAAACTTTCTATTTTGGGCCACTCCAAAAAAAGAAAAGTCATTTTGCATTTTTTCTGCATTAGGCAGTAAAATGAAAAAGCAATTATTCATGCAGTTCTCATTAACCGTCCATTTACAAGTTGTTTATAAGTGATTAGTCAATCTTAGACGCACGCCCTGACAGGAGCAGCATGTGTTTATTAAATCCATCAGGGGAAGGTGAAGGCAGTTAGAAGCTGTGGCTGAAAAGAATCAGCTAAACCCTTCAGCTATTGATTAGTGATTTAGCCAGCCTGTATTCATTACAATTTCTCTTTGTGGTGTGCTAATGAGCACTTTTGAATAGATCTGTAATCTAAAGCTGAGTTCCTAAATGGCAAACTCGGGCCCAGCTCTGAACTATTGATGAATTTCAGCTTGACCTTGCCTGGATTCCATGCCATGGGTGGCTCCTGGAGTTCAGGCAATTTTCCTCCAGGCCTCCTTGGAGAAAGCTGTGGAGTATTTTTCATCCAGGACCGTACCCAATTGACTTTGCAGAGATGGAGCCACCGTGCTATTTCCCACCGAGGTGACTTTGGTAAAATTACCTGGCAGCCCTCAATACTGATTGCAGGCCCTGACCTGAGAGTAAGTGGATGAAAGGACCAGATTCTGCTCAATAAAACTGGGTTTACTCCAGCAAACAACTCAGTTCTGTAATTGTATTCTTCTCTCCTACTCTCTTGCCCTCCTTCTTTTTCTTCCATAATAAAATAACTAAATGACAGGACTGAATTCTGCAGTATAAAATTTTTCAGCCCAGGCGTCCTCCCAGGATAATCTATTATCTTCACAAATTACTGCAGACAGTTCTTTATTGTTTAAAACCTTTTATCCAAATAAATGCATAAACCTTTAGGAAGGGAAAGAGGGTGCAGGAGATGAAGGGAACCAGCATTTTAAATTGAAACCTCCCTCCCTCATTGACTATCATATGCTACAAAAATGAAAATAAGATTTAAAAAAAATAAAAAAAAAACCTACTGAAAGAAGAGGAAAAGAATGAGCCCAAGGGAACAGAAACTGGTGATCTGCAATGGATTCCATTAAAGTCTTCCCCCTTTTAATATTACAAGTGTTTGTTCTCTGCAGCCTGATAAATATCTCGCTGTGTTGAGATTGAAAATTGATAAGCCATGCAACATCAATCTCTTTCAGATTCGCAGCCTCCCTGCAAACTCATCACTTTGGGACGAGCACTAGTTTAATTAGCTGTTGGGGTAATGCCATGTCAGGCAGCTACCTAACAGCCTGAAAACATTTCCACTGTTCTGCTACATTAGGCCCCTTTGGGCAGATATTTCACAAACACCCAAACACAAACAGGAATGCAAGAGGCCAAACGAGTGAGCAGCCTCCTCTCCCTTCCCTGTCTGATGCACTTTATTATCCTCATTTCAGTATTCACCCGCTGGAGGCGGGTGGGACGTGGCTGGGACATGGCAAGGGCAGGAGGATGCTCAGAGAGGATGTTTAGGAAGAGGTAGGGCAGGGGGTAGGGAATTTGTCTCTGTCTGTGGGCAGGCACCTGGTTTCTGGTGGCACAAGCAGAATTGTGCCACGTGGTGCTGCGTGGTGATCTTTTAGCAATGCCCACTCACTGCTTTCTGCCTCCAAGGGAACAGCAAGGAGCAAGGCAGATGCCACCCGACCCAACCACCCTGTGTTCCCAGTTCTAACAAGCAGCTCTGCATTTGTAGGTGCAGTTGAATGAAACTGGGACACAAGCTTCAAGATTTTGCTCTCACACTAGTGAATGAAATCTTAACGCCCTGCAATACCCCAAGTCGGGGCACTGAGTGAGTGAGGTTTTCTCAGTGTAGGGGAAGTATCTTGGCTCAGCACAGCCCCAAAAGTTCCTTTTTGGGGACATGGCTAAAGTAACCTCTTCAAAGCCATCCAGTGGGAACTGAAGTCACTGTGTCTGCTTGGAGACTGTCCTGGGGATGTTCACTGTGAAGTAACCTGAGGGCTGGTGGTAAACCACTGCCAAGTCCTTGACTTGATGGACATAGCCTCCTGCATCAGCTATCGCTGTGGCAATTCAGGGCTCCCTTGGGCTTGCTGGGCATCGCACCCTAGCTCTCCTCTTCTTCCTTCTCCATCTCCTCCTCTCCCAGACCCAGCCAGGGCCTCTGCCACAGTGTGTCTGTTCTTCCTCACCACAGCAAGCTGGGGGAATGGGGCAAGGTATTCACCCAGCGCTGGGAGGCGAGCGCGGCTCCCGAGTGTGAGGAAATAACTTGGAGCCGTACACAATGAACACGTTGCCTGGGAGAGCAACTCGTCGGGCCCTGGCAATGCTTTATCAGGGAAGCTTCATTCACTCTAACAAAGCACAGCTAATGTTCTGTTTATTACCTTCTCTGCTGCATTTGCACTGTCAGGACATGAAGAAATATCTCCAGAATTAAGAGCAACATAACAGAGGGAAAAGAGCCAGGGGAGAGGTTAAGGCAAGTGCTGTTATCTAAGAAATAGGCTCATAAAGCCTCTTCACTGAAAACAGCTTGTGTTTAGGTGGCAGCACTGTCCTGGTACCCGAGAGGGGAACTGCAGCTTCTCCTCTCTGCTGAGCACCTGAACACAGAACAGACTGGGCACAGGGCACCAGGGCAGAACCAGGCTTCTTCCCCTGGCACCTTTGCTGTCGGGGATGCTAATGCTCAGACCATGAAAGTACACCTAATCCCATGAAAATCATTGACACAGAGAGTTAACATTAACTCCTTGAAGGCTTGTGTGGTCTTTCTGTAGTTACAGCGCTTCACATGACAAGCTGTGCTGTAGGTTAGTGCTTTCAGGTGGCCTAGTAATAGGGAAAAGAGGAAACTCATTAGCACCCAGTGCTAGATCTCAGGAAGAGAGATTAAAGACTGGACAGGAGGGAGCCTATCAGCTGGATCTCTGAGCTGAGTGGGCTGTCACCCAATCCAGAAGGCACCTAAGTGCAGGGGACACACTCGGGGAAAGCAGGAAGGGTCAAAATGAAGACATAGTACGAAGATCTGAACAGTTCAGGAAGATGATATACTTGTTAAACCTTCATTTTTTTCTGGCTGAGGCAAGATATGGCCTTCAGAGAGGGACTTGTCTGGTTGGGAGTGCCAGGAGCATGCAGGGAGAGCCAGACAAGCTCAGTCAAGCATGCAAGATGATAAATAAGATAAACCCAGTGTTGCTCACAGATCTGGAGCTATCAAGTCTCCAGGCTTTGGAAGAGAAGCTTTTCAGTGGCCATCAAGGCATCTCCACTGATTTTGGAGAGGGCGTTCAAAGAAGCACACACTGAGCATGCTGCTTGGCTGCTACACACCCATGCGAGGTAGAAAAAATGCTACATCTCCCAGTGAGTGTTTGAGCCATCCGGCCTTTGTTTGCTGGGATCCCGGGGAGCCGGTGCCACTGTGGCCTTTCACAGCTGGGAGGAAAGCCACAAAGCTTTCACAGTCTTTCTTCCCAGCTCATGACCTGTGATGCTGTGAGAGGGCTATAAGGCATGTTGTGCAATTGCAGTGCTGCTGGTGTGAAATGCTGCACTCAGTCCTTCGTGAGGTCCCTGAAGCAGCAGGAATGCAAGTCCAAGCTATAAAAAGCTTAGTATTATTGAACCCAAAGGGACCTGAAGATGAACATGAATGAAAGAGACTGGAAGAGAACTGCACAGTGTCTCTCCATGTCTTTATACACAATAAGCAGTGGAAAGTAGTCTGCAGTGCTGAGCTGATTGAGCTGTCATTTGCATTTGGCATCAGAATGAATTTCCTTTTCAACATCTCCTAGCCAAGAGTTTCTCATCTGCACAGGTTATTTCCTAGGTCATGTTTTTGCTTTATCTAGAAAACCAAGAGACACCACCATGGATGTGGAGCTGCTCCATGCAGACTGACGAGTGGCCAGTCAGGGCAGGGATTGTGTCCTCTGCTCAAACGCCTGCTCCTCCTTGACCAACCAAAGACCACAGCCCACCCTGCATCCCTCCAGGTCTCCTGGCAATGTATCCTAGTGAAGGCCAAAGTGACACATGCACAGGTAGCTCCTGTCCATCCCCAGAGGGTACACCACCTCCAACCACCTCCCATAAAAAGCTGTGCAAAGCAAAGTTCTCACCCCTTCATCCCCTAGATCAGTCCCTCCTGTGACCCAGCTCAGGCCCTGGTGACCCAGCTCAGGGCCCGGTGATCCAACTCAAGCCCTGCTGTGCCAATCCTCATCAAGCACGCAGGTTTTCAACCTGCCTCCAAGGAAGGAACTGTCAGCTGGGAACACCTCAGTGCAGGGAGAGGGGAGCCTTTCTCTGAACCAGGGCATCCACATGAGCCCTGCACCTGAGTGGCCCTGGCACCGTGTCCACATCCACATGGGCCCCTCTGCAAAGTGCTACGGGCTAGATAGCTCCTGGCCTCCTTCCACCAAGGAGCAGCTGGCTCCATGGTGGGGTAGAGCAGGAAGGCCATTTCTAGATCTCATAGTTTCAACCCACAATGGCACAGATGGGAGGACAGCTTCAGGCATTACCCACGTGGAAGACAGGAGACCATCCACAGCACACACTCCCACACAGCCTGCCTCAGCAGCTGCCTTTGTCACCCTCCCCAAGAACTGTGCAGGATAATCCCAGCCATGGTCTCAGGCCATGTCTACCTGAGGACTCCCTGACCCTCTTCCTTCAGCACCTTCCTTTTGGATCACCCATGTCCTACACAGCTCTGCTCCCTCCAAGGACTAGCCTTGGTCTCCCTTCCCAAGAGCCCAGGATGCAGCTGGAACAGGGCAGCACAAGCAACACCTGATGGCAGCCACTGTGGGGTGGCCACATAGCACTGCCATGCCCATGCACACGCAGGTTCTATCTCACTTGTCACCTGTCGCGTTGGAGAGCTGCAGCCTGCTGCCCAGGCCCCGCTGCACCAGCTGCGGCCTGGTGGAACAGAAACGACTGATGAAGCTCTTGGCACATGGCATGGCAAGGTTCGGCACAGGACGGGAGAGGTGGTGCGACCCAGAAACACAATGGCACAAGAGGTAAAACCTCTGGTTTGCTCAGCTCTCCAGCAGATTTCCAGGAGTGGTTAGCACAGGATAGGGATGACCTGCTGGGAAGCAGCTCCACAGAGAAGGAGCTGAGAGTCCTGGTGGACAACAGAATGACCATGAGCCAGCAATGTGCTCCTGTGGCCAAGAAGGCAAAAGGTCCAGCAATGTGTCCAGCAGGTCAAAGGAGGTTCTCCCCCCTCATCTACTTTGCCCTACATCTGGAGTATTGTGTCCAGTTCTGGGCTCCCCTGTTCAAGAAGGACAGGGGACTGCTGGACAGGGTACAGCAAAGGGCTGTGAAGATGATTAAAGGAGTGGAACATCTGTCTTATGAGGAAAGGCTGAGGTAGTTGGGTCTTTTTAGTCTGGAGAAGAGCAGATTGAGGGGGAATCTTATAAATTACTATAAATACTTAAAGGGTGGCTGTCAGGAAGATGGGGCCACTTTTTTTTTTTTTTTCAGTGGTGCCCAGTGACAGGACCAGATGCAAATGGTGTAAATTTGAACATAGGAAATTCCATCTAAACGTGAGGAGGAACTTTGCTGTGAGTGTGACAGATCGCTGCAACAGGCTGCCCAGAGAGATGGTGGGGTTTTGAATGTCTTTATATGACCTTCTCTAGGTGAACCTGCCTTGGCAGGGGGGTTGGACTATATGATCTCTAGAGGTCCTTTCCAGCCCCTATAATTCTGTGATTCATTCTGTGAGTGCTAAAATACCCTTGCAGATACAGTGCTCCTTTGGTCAGGGCAATCTTAAGACATAAAACCCCTCCTTCAGCCACTCAGCTCCTACTCCAGAGGCTGCCCTTCAGACAGAGGTGGGTTAGATGGGATGGTTATACTGGTCCTTGCACATGGGCAGCCTGTGTGCACACTTTTGCTCATCACGTGCAAGGGGGACGCAGCAGCAGAAGCAGGTTTATGCATGGATGGTAACTTGGAAGTCCCCTCCATACAGGAGAAGCCTACAAGAATGGGTAGTGTCTGCCTCTGCAGTGCTGAGTCAGGCTCTCCCCAGCCCATTGTGTCCCAGACAGGGTGAGTTGCTCTTGCCAAGGACTGGCCTTGCTCACCCTTCCCCACAGTCTGCATCTTTCACAGAGCAGTTCACTGCTGTGTGCAGGAGGCCTGTGCTTGGAGATGTTGTTACCTGAAGGGGCTCACTCGCCCCTTCTCCAAAGGCCATGCAGATGCCTTCTGGAACACAAGGGCTGCTTCTAGTTCTAAGCCCCTCCGGAGCAGTGACAGCCACAGCCATGTAATTCTCCCAGCCCTGGCATCTTAACTGGGGTCCTCATAACTGCAGTTCTCATTGTCTCAAAGACAGGGAGACTGAAGCACTGCTACCATGTTAAAATCAAGTAGATTAATTCTTTAATACTCTGGAGCTCCTGACCCCTCTGGCTAATTGAATTCAACTAGAAGAGGTGGAGGTTTACAGGGAATTTGCAAAGCTCTAGAAACACCAGGGTTCTTGTGTGGTGAGGTGGCTGGTGTGTCCTCTACTTCTGACGTTAGCTGCCACTGCACTGCATTAAAGCTGCTGAGAAGCAACCACAGCATCTGCTCTGCCATGTCCCCTGTGGAGGTAGGGGAGCCCAGCATGGAGCCAAGAGCTGGGGCTGACCTGCCAAAATCCAGAAGGACCTCAGAGTCTGAGCTCATTTGCCACAACAGAATCTCATTGCAGCACAGTCCTTCGGGTGATCACAGCTCTCAACATCTCCTGACATGGCACATCCATGTGGGTTGGGCCCACCAGGAAGGATGTCCTCAGGAACAGCCCCGAGGTCAGCCCCAGGATGAAATGCTCTCCAAATACCACCTCACTAGGAGGTGTCAAAACAATGCAATTATCCACTTAGTTCTTAATGTTAATTAACTTTCACTTGCACTAGCACCTTTGTCAAGGTATCACCCTGCTCTCTGGGGTGCTCTTGGGAAAGCAATTATATGCTAGTTACTTTGCAATTAATTACAGCTTTAAGAAGGCCGTGGGAGGGCACCTCTTCCTGTTTGAGCTTGTAAACGCTTCATTTAAGGCCCAACAAGAAATAGAGTATTTTTGTAGTTTTGCTCACTTGGGAACCCTGCCCTCCCCCTTTGAGGAGGCAGCGCTGGTAGGTTGTCATACTTTGGTTTAGAAAAGAAGAAAGAAAGAAAAGAAAGAAAAGTAAGAAAAGAAAGAAAAGAAAGAAAAGAGAGAGACTTCATTTGGTACAGGCATCACACCCCACCTCTGCCACTTGCCCCTGACTATGTAGGCTGCTAAATTACTGCCAAGTGTCTCTAGTGCCAGCGGGGGAGGGGGGCTGACACCAGCCTCATGAAACAACTTTCCAGCAGAAAGGATGAAAATGAAACCAAAGTTTGCACAGCACCTGAAAACCTGGGAAATGTTGACTCGTGGTCCAAAACCTGGAGCCTGTTTTGGCTGAAATGTCTGAGGTCAAACACAGGCCACATTCAGTCAGCCAAGAAAAGGTTTTATTTCAAGAAATGGAAACTTCAGGGTTTACTGCTAAGTATTTAATGAAAGATGATGAGGTTTGGATTTTTTTTTTTAATTAAGCCATTGGAAAAAATAACAGAATTTTCTTGGTGAAAGCGCCAATTTTAAAGCCTGTTCTACTGAAGAGATGCAATTCAGTTCTACAATAGCTCCTTTGTTTTCTGTATTCTCACCCAGTTTCACAGTGAACTGAGCAACTGCCACCAAAGGATGTATGAAATGAATAATTGACGCGGCTGCGTTTTCTTCAGAGAGGAGCAGAACCTGACCGCTTCCACACAGCGCACCCTCTGAGCAAAGCACCACGATGAAGGATGGACACGGCAGATGCGAACAGGAGCAGAAATCCCAAGTTTAAAGCCGTATCTGTGCAGGCTGGTGACCCTCCCCTAAAGCAATCCATTGGCAGGGTGTCCTGGTGCCATCATGTTCTTTGCTCCTAACTGTGCCACACTGAAGAGCGGGACAATCCGGCCAACAACCTGGGAGCCGTGGCCAAGCCAGCCCTGGTCCTGTCCTTGGTAGCCCCGCACGGCCGCCTTCACCCCTGCTTTGCCCGAGCGCAAGTACGGGGATCTGCTGTGCCATACGGTGGCTTTCTGCTCTCCAGCTGGCACTCTTGCTCAGAGGAGCTCTGCCTTTCCACGAGCACCCTCTCGGGAAGAGGGGAATGTGGCAGCTCAGATAAACCTCTTGCTTGGATTATTTTGGACACTGCTGGCAGCTGGAGTGTGTCGGAGGTGCTACGAAGCCTGGCAATGAAGTGAGGGAGGGAAAGAGGAAAGAACAGATGAGGAGAGGAAGAAAAGCATATTCACTGGGGCTGTCTTTGCTGTTTCTGCATCTCGTAGCTTATCTACTGGATGCTGAAAAATTTACCCTTTGTTATGCTAATATTGCTGCTGTCAGCACAAATGTCTGCTCTCACTCGTCCCACAGCCTGCTCCTTCTCACTCAATGGAAGCATGATGTCACCAGATCAGACAGGGACATCCCTAGCCACACAGCCTGCCACCACTGGGACTTTTTGCCTGGTATTGCAGCACCCTGCTTCCTTCTTCTCCTTTGAACTGATGCAGGAAAAAGTGAAAGGAGGAGTTGGAAGGAAGGCACACACATGCTGGGTAAGGCTGGGAGGTAGCTCCTATGGGCAGTGTTGGCTGATCTCCTTCCCTTATGGGCTGGAAGGGGAAGACACTCACCCCATGAGTCATCTGACTGGGTGTGGGGTCTACTTGGACTGTCAACTTGACAGGAGGCTGTGGAGAGATGAAATCCCCCAATTTGCACAGAAATACTCCACACAAACACAGCAAACCCTCCACGCCAACCCACAGCGAAGCCTGGCTGGAATGGATGTGTCCATGGTGCTGTGCCCACCACCCTCCTCCTCCTCCTGACAGCGAGACATTTCTGGCTGCTCTCCCGAAGCTCTGAGGTGCAGTCTGTTTTCAGCCTTCATTAGCAGCCTTGTTTATTTATCTAACTTGTCCCCTTGCCCCAGTGGCACAGGCCCACTCAGAGCCAGTAGTCAACTGCAAGGGACAGACCAACCCCACGCCAGATAGTTGAGCCTGGTAACCAGCGGCCACTGTGCACAGTCCAACAGTCTGGTGATGCAGACAGTGCCTGGAGAGCCAGGACCACCCCTTGGCCTGCCATCCCCTCCCAGTGCTCCTTCCCCATCAGGGCTGCCCGCGCCAGGGAATCCTGCATGCCCAGCACCTCTGTGGCCAGGATCAATGGGAGCTGTCAGTCACCAGGGCCATCAATCTGCCAAGCTGCATCAGATCTGCCATAAAAGACATTTAAAGAGAAAATTGACATTTTCTTTTGCAGTGCTGCAGTTTAACACAGGGGAATGAGGGCAGAGGGAGCTCACACAACGGCTGCGATGGGCTGTGGGGACTTATCCTGTTCCCAGCCCCAAGCGATATCCTCCTGCTTTGGCGACCGCTGTCCACCAGGACTGCGGGGAAGCAGCTCATGCTCTAGGTACAAATGTTATCCCCAGTACAGTCTCAGAGGCAGCTCAAGGCTTTGCAGCAGCATAAGGCAGAGCTGAACCTGCCACTCTGCTGACTAGCAGCAGCTCTCGTCTGTCCCACTAATCAAAACCTGTGTCTTGTCCTGGGGCCAGGCATCTCACACCCTACTGCATCTCACTTAGTGAGCACAGCTCTGGCAGAGGTGGTTTTCCCCCTGCCTGGCCCCAGAGAATCACAGATGCTGCTTGAGCCTTTTCCAGCACTGAGGGCAATCAGATGTCTTGCTCCCAAGTGGATTCTCCAGTGTCCAATAAAGGCTGAGCACATCTGCAGGCTGCCCCTCAATAGCAGTACTACCACAGCCACTCACTTTCTCCCCCCACCTAAGTCCAGGAATTGTGCAGAACCTGAAAACGTTGGAGACCTGCCAAGGTGCTTAGCACTGTGTGGGAGGAGACTGCAGGCAAAAAGATGCTCCTGATTAAAATAGGAAGGTTTTCTCTTCTTTCCCTCTTGACTCAACCCTCCTCACCCTGACCCAGGACCTCACACATTCCTGGGCAGACCCTGATGCTTTACACCATTTTTATAGAGGGGGATTCCCTAAGTGGCAAATTCCAATAAATAATAAGCCATAAAACCTGGGATTTATGGAGTGCCTTTCTTTGAGATGCTCCCATGTATTTATAGCCACTGATGAATAAAACCATGCGGTGTCCCACAAAATAAAGCAGCATCTGCCTGTTATGGAGGCAACAGTGGGATAGAGGAAGGCAGCCAGTCCATGAAGGATGCACAGACAGACTCGGGGCTGGAGGACACAAAGACTTCCCTGGGCTCCTCTATTGACCTGCAACTTCAGCTGCCATCAGCAGCATGGGGGGTGACACATGTTATGGGGCAAATCTGCACTTGCTTTTCACTGCCTTGCCATCCAGAGGTACAGAGTGCCCCCCGAGCAGTCGCCCTCCATGCTGCTGCCCCACCGCAGTCATTTTCTCCAGGAGATACCTCAGTATCTCATTTCAAGCCTCAGCTTTTATTCCTGATCTTCAGCTCTTAATTTCTCTCTCCTTTGTCCATTAATTAATTCTACAAAGCACTTTGGGATACATATATTATGAATGACACAGTAGCAAATAATCTCTCCAGTTTTATTGCTGCGTGACTACAGCAGAATGCCTGCTGATTGATGGCTACTTATCTGAGCAGAAGGGTGACCAGCAGCCAATGTGCATTAACCCCTCGCTTACGAGGATGTAGGTCATGTCAAGGAGTCACAGTAGTTTAATGGAAACCTAGGTACCATTCAAGAAGACTGAAAAGGTGTGTTCTCAACAGTCTGGCTCTTTTCAGGACCTGATGTATCCTGTGAATGGCGTTCATAGTCTTGTTGCAAAGGCAAACGTTGGGCATGCAGGGTGCGGCCTCCTTAACCCAGTAGGCACTGGGTTTCATGCCTCTGGCACTGGCTACTCCACATGCACCTGATGGAAATGAAAATGCTGAAAACAGTGCATGGCTGAATCAGAAAGATTTCTCCTGGCTTGGTGCAGTGGAATCTGTCAGCCAGGGTGAGGGTGATGTTTGCACAGCCAAATTTAATGTGGGATGAGCAGGAGCAGATGAACAATGCTGGGTGAGACAGCTCTGTCTGGAATTTAAATTGCACAACTGAGGAAGGTGCACACAGTTCTACGGTTCCAGTTCCCTCCCAGTTACCATGCCCCCACACTTCACAAATGCCCACCATCCAATGGCACCAAGACTGGCAGCAAAACTTCTTGCTGAAAACTGCCAGCCACGCAGGGCCCCAGGTGAGGCTCGGTGCTGAAAAGTCCTGCCAGGGCTGAAACCATCTTTGATGAGCTCAGAAGCAGGAAGTTTGGCACCAGAAAAAAAATTAATTCTGAAAAGTAGATTTTAGGTAGCTCCAGGGTTAAACAATAATTGAAAGAGGTTTATAGGCTTTAAATTTTTAACTTTTCCATCTAAAATGGAAACCAAGTGCCCTCTCTCTTCCAGCAGATCTAATTCATAGTCTCTTGTAACTCAGCTCTCCATCTATTAAATGAATAATACTTCACAGATATGCAAAGAGGGCAGATGCTAAAGATGCTGAGGGGCTCAGATGCATATATTTCAAGCTCAGTAGCTACCTCATGAGGATGAAGACACAACATTCTGGCCTTGATCAGGAGAGACCAAGATGAGAAGCAAGGAAGGCCCCAAGATTCAAATAAGAAGTTCCATCTGCATGGGAAGAAATGAAGCCAAGTGATCGTCATCTTGATGGTAAATCTAATAGACTTGTTGCTGGTAGTTTCCCTTTATTTCCTCCAGATCTATTTCCAGCAGAAGGACAGATGTCAAGACCGACCTCTTAAATATCATTACCAAAGCAAGCATGGATATTGGGGAGCAAAAACTGTTTATGTTCTTGCTATTTAATGGCATAAACCAATACTCTTTACAGCAACTATTAGCTGGCTAATGGCATCCCATCATTCCTCATATCAGTTAAGTGACAGATGGAGCTGACGGCATAATTAAGCCACTAAGAGTCCCATAAATTACAAAACTACCACTGAAGCACCAACCACACCGAAGGAACCGTTGCAAATATGATGTATGAGGACTGCGAGCGAACAAGTCTTCATTAAGGGACTGAAAGAAAACCATTAAGGGGTTTGGTCGCGCTGTGAAGAAACCTTAAAGTCAGTCACACTGCATCACTAATGAGATGTGTTTTGCTGCTGTTCGGCCACACTGCTGCTCACAGTCGAGCGAGGGAGGGGGAACTGGCCTTGTCTTCCTGAGGGACGCACAAGCCACAGCGCCTGGAATCCCAGTGCTTGATACTGGAGGAAAAGGCACCCCACCAGAAAAACGTACTGCAAATGGGACTTGGGGGCAGGAGAGGGTGGCAAATGAGTCTTTTTTTCCATAATCTCCCCATCAAAAGGAGGTGGCACTTCTGTGTCTCTCACTCAGCTTTGCTAAACTGCCCAGTGCTAAGGATGGGGGAGTCTAGAAACACTTTGTGGAAGCTGGAGCAGATCTTGCACCTGATGCTTTTGTGTTTCTAGAGTCACGGTAACTAAGGGCTTCTTTATGTCGTTAGCTGAACAGATTTGGTGGGAGTGGAGCTGGTTTTGACAGCAGTAAAACGTCTAGTACATTACAAACCTAAGTGAAGTTGTTCTCCTCCATCTTTTCTCTTCAATTCATTCTGATATATAACAGGAGAATGAAATATTTAAGGAAATTATCTTGGATAATTCTGACAGAAGTTCTTCGCTGTTTCCAAGATGTGAGAGAATTTGAAATAACTTTTCATCCCCCTTCCCAAGAAATCAAGCTTTGCACTCCTTAAATGTAGCATATTGAGGAGCAGATCCTTGATGTGAAAATGGGATGTGGATCTTCTGTCTCTCCTTGTGGTTTTGCCTCCACTTGGGACTGCAGTATTCAAGTGAAGGAAATTGGATGCAAAGGAACCGTGGGATTCCCACTGCTGGTTCTCCTTGAATTCCCCAAAGCACCACCCTAAAGAGCAAATTCTTAACTTGGGGCATGGGGATATTAAAACAACAATGCTTTGGAACTTAAAAAGTCCACTTCAATAACCTTTTGGATGCCATAGGCCCAGAATGTGTGAACATCTCCTTCTGGTTATACAGAAAATAGACATCTTTCCAACTCCTCAGACAGCTCTACCCGCCACCTTGCTAGCTTCTGGGAGAAGAAAGCCTTGTAAATTATAAGTTATAAACAAGCTTTTATTTTACAGTCCAACATCATGACCTGCAATGATACAGCCTATCATTTTAGCAGAATATTATCCCTTTGAATTTTAATGAATTTAATTTACAAGACTAAGGATAGAGGTAAAGAACAATCCATGGAGATATTATTTTATCGGAAAAAAAAATCACACAGAGAATCTGTAGCTCAGACAAATAGAAGCACATTAAGTCCAGCAGTGAATGATGTAAATTTACCAGTGAATTATATAGAGAGGGTAAGGGAAGTGGCAGAATTTACATTTGGTGCCTGTGTTTATTGCATACAGCTGAGCATTATAAATAAACTGGGCTCTTACTGCCTCTGCTATAAAATTGTATTTTTCCCCTTCCTCCCCCTCTTCAGATCTTGTGGGTTTTCTGTCGTTCACAAAGCACCTCGGAGAAGGAGTCAAACGAAATGGCTTGCTGGATTGCAGGGAAAGGTGGGGGTCAGGGAAAGGAGAAAGACACAGAACAGGCAGGAGAGGGAAAACACCCTGAATTTTTCTAGATCAGCAGTTGCCATGAGGGTTGTCCTATTGAGTGGTCCCCCCCAGGGACCTGGTTTTCAGGAAATGTCTCTGAAATGCCTGTACTTTCAAAGATTTCTAAACCTTGCTACAAAATATCCAGGTTTTTCTAACCATATGGCCTCAGAGGCTGTGTGCTGGCTAACTGCCATAAGGGACATTCCTGTCCCTTCCCTGCCCTCCAGCCCAGCTTTACAGACCCTGGCACCTCATCTGAAGAAGTGCTGAGCCAGAAGGAAACAAGGATCGGAGACCCTCCAGCAGTCTACCTGGGGTGAGGTACTTAGGGCAAATTTGCTTGGGCTGAAATCACTCCTTCCTTGGGCAGAGTTTTCCAGCATCCCCAAAGCACCTTTTAAATGTGATCAGGGAATTTGTCATCAAGATAGGAGCACGAGGCTAAAGTGTGGAGGACAGAGTAGCATGACCACTGCCCAGACACACAACCCAAGCTGTTCCACACTTCAAACCAAAGCCTGCCTTGGGATGCAGCTAAGGAGGAGGCCACCTCTTAAACATCAGGATATCCTACAGTCACACTCACACCTGCCAAGAAAAACTCTCTGTTTCACAGCTGCCCAGCAAAAATGGCATTTACAGATATGGGCTAGTGCTGACCCTAAGGAACTCCCCAGAAGTGGGGCACAAGATGCTCCTGTTGACATTTCCAGCCTAAACATTTGCCTTAGGTGCCTTTGTTCGTGGAGACTCTGTTTGCAGGCAGCTTTCACTCCAGCATCAGCCTCCCACAGCAGGCAGGGCAGGAGCTGTGCTCCTCCAGGTGCTCCTCTGAGCCAGACCTTGGCAGAGCCACCCGTGCAGGAGGCAGGTGACTGGCCTCTCTGTTCCTCTGTTTCCCTACACCTAAAGGGAGCAAAAAGCAGCAGACACCTCTGTGAGTTGAGATCTAACCAGGAAAAGAGCCATGGAAGATTTCAGGGTCATGAAGCAGTGCTGCTGCTGCACTTCATTGCCACCCTCTAGAGTCTCTTCCAGCTTTGATCCCTTCCTTGGCTGTGCTGTGGCCCTACTTCTGCTCTTTCATCTCTCCCTCTTGACCCCATGGTCTCTGCTTCATGCCTCTGCCCATGGCAGTGCACTGCAGCAGAGCTCTCTGCAGAGCTCCTGTGCCTGCTGATGGCAAGTTATTCCTCATGGCAAGAAAAAAAAGGAAACTTTATACCAGTTTATTTCCAGTTATTGTCTGTTCCTCCAACAGCAGCTCATTTGGAAAGTTTAATCAGTAGGTAGCTTTCTCACAGAGCATCTTTTGTACTGCAAGACACATTGTTCATTGTATTCTTTCCCTAACACAGTTTTCATGGAGTGAGCTTTAAAAATCATTTTCCTTGGCCACTTGTCTTCTTGAATGTTTAANTTTTTTTTTTTTTTTTGAATCCCTGACTACCCTCCCTCCCAATGCTGCTTTTTGTGATCTGACTTGACCCTGAATGGACCAGTCAAAATTCAGTTAAATCAGCTGACCCCTCAAGAGAAGCCAGAGCCAAGCTCAGCTCAAACCATGGCACACAGGTGCGAGCAGACTGAGACTGCTTAGTCCATCGGACTGCTGACTACACTCTTCTGCCTACACTAAATTCCTTCCAGCACCAAATGAGTTAATAAAATAAAAGAAGTAAGGGAAAAAAAGAAACCCACCATGTTTTGGTACGTAAAAACCATGGTCACAGAGAGAAGCCAGCAAAGGCAAGTCTTGGCTTGGCTCGTCTGGCCCAGTCGACAGGCAGCCCAGCACGTGTCCATGTGCAGCAGGTCCTGTGATTCCTGGAAGTACCAGGTTCATTGTGGGAGTAGTGCGTTATGTGAGGACACATTTCTCCTGAAGACATCCCCAAGAAGGCACTCCTGCCTCGGGCTCTCACTGGCCGGGGTAGGTCCATCTGTAGCCCTTCTGGGTTTCAGGGGTTGGACTTGGCACACCCTCTGTGCATGTGTACGTGTGTGCAATGGTCTATTCCCACAGTGTGTACCCAATTATGTCTTCTGTACACTGGCAATACTCATAAGGTCTTGGAGATCATTTAATTAATTACACTGTACCATTTCATCTACATTCATTGCAGCAGCCCTGACTATGAAAACACTATTCTTTTTTTTTTTCCCTGAGATAGGAACAAAGGTGCCTGTGTGAGAATTCTGTTTTAAAGGCTTCCTTNTTTTAATGGTTTTTTTTAAATTTGTTTTTTTTTTTTTTGTTTTCCCTTCAGCAGTGTTAAGAAGATGCAGTGGGATTCATTTCAGGTAAGAAATAGGAGGAGCTGTCAAAGATGAAGCTGTGCAAGAACCAGGCATGAGAACAGACTGGTACAGCTCAGTTGTGTGTCTTGCCTACCAGCTGAAGGCTGGGAGATGTTGGCTACAGCAGAGCGGGAGGATGGGCTGTCAGAGGAGCAGACGCCAAAGGGAGGAGTGTGCACAAACCCCTGTCTGGGTAATAGGGCTTGGGGTCAAGGGTCTAGGATTCAGTCCCATCACCCCACCAGAGCTGGGTGACATCAGCATGTAGGTTGGACTAAAAAAATCCCATGTTTATTTGCATTGGCGACAGTCAGTTGAAAAAGCCAAACCAGAAAGCAATATTCCACCCCTTGTCTGCAATACTTTAGTGTGACAATTTTCATAGGGACCCCTCTAATTTCTCAGCTCACAAGGCTCATTCTCTTTTCACTCCGAGTCCCATTATACTTGACCATACCTGAAAGAGTAGAGCCCTCCCACTTCTCATCTGGGGTTGAACAAAGCTTTTCCTTTAATCCCAAGTGAAATCATTGTTGATTTCTCCATCTACTAAAAATTCAAAGCTACAAAAGAAAGCTACCCACTCTGGCTTGGTCTGAAATGAATTAATTTCCCATCTTGTTTGGGAACAGCAGGTGTTAGAGACAGATTGCGATGCAGGTAGCGAATGTGCTCATCAGACTTGAGGTAGTAAAAATTCCACTCTGGACTAAATGAATCCAGCCCTGACTCTTTATATAGTTAGCTGAGAACTTGAGGCAACCCCTGAGAACACCTCCTCTCTGCAGGAAGACTTGGCTGCTAGCTGGAAGACTTGAACCTGAGATTTCCTGTTGCACCAGTGATGCCCAACAGCAGGAGATAGTCCCCCTCCAAGACATTTGAAGGAGGATACTGACTCCAATCCACAG
>VWZY01012146.1:171238-184413 GCA_013399075.1 Chloroceryle aenea | reverse complement strand
TGAGTGGTGAGAAAGAGAGGGAAAGAGAGAAAAAAGGGAGAGAGCAAGAACAAGGGGGAGGGAGAAGGAAGGAATGAAGGAAGGAAGGAAGGAAGGAAGGAATAAGCAGAGGAAAAGGAAGGGGGGTGGGGAAAAGCACCACGAGAGTTGTTCTGTATCTTCTGCTGCTAATGCCCCCGGCACCTGAATTCCTGCAGCAGGGGACGGGAGGATGTGGGAGAGCTGGAGTGTACCCTGAGTTTGAATAAGCGCCTGCACTGATCTGTGCCTCAGAGTGTGGGTGAGGGACATGTGGAACCAGCACAGCTCTGCAGCAGAATAGGACAAGCAAGGATGTATGGGAGCCACCTCTTAACTCATACAGTAAAACAAGACTTGCCACCCAGCTCTTGGTTGTGCCAGCCTTTCTAGCCAGGTGCCCTGGGAACTCCAGGGCAAGCTGCTGATCCTCTTTGGGCCTCAGTTTCCCTTTTCCCTTTTGGGAAAAATCAAAGTCCATTTCTGCTTGTGTGCAGGAACGAGCCTCCTTGCAGTGTTACTGTTTGGCACCTTGGAAAGGTGTGGAGGGACAGCTGGGTTAAGGACAAAGAGTCTGAGCTCCTTCAGGCCAGTTTTGGGCTGAAGTGTGGTCCTCACAGTCCACAGGAGCTACAGTGATTGCATCCAGCCCAAGCGTGGCTCTGTATCTGGCACATCCAGAAAAGCATCAGTCTCCCAGCTTAGATGGCTGGGAAGAGGCAGGTACTGGCCTGTCACACCAGCTCCTTCCCCTTAGTGTCAATATATTCTCCTGTCCCCCATGCTTCTCTTCATTACCAATATCCCCCGAAGACACCACTGATGGTGGAGGGCCATTGGAGAGGCAGTTAGAAAGAAGTTAGAGTGAATTACATATGCAGGGTTTATTTTCTGTTTTCTGCTATAGCTGATGCCAATTATTGTGCAATTAGGCTGCCTTCATTAGCAAATGAGATTAAAATTAACATCGTTAATTACTCGTTCTGTTAAACAGGGGAAAGCAGGCATTTAAAAAGAAGAGGCAGAGAAGGTTGTTCTGGGAGCAGCTGCAGTAAGGTTTGCCATTTGCAGCTCTCTTTCTTCGTGGGTTGCTTTAGGTTACCCAATTTTAGCTGATACAGCAGGGAAGAGGAGTGTTTAGATTCAGGCCACTAACGCAAGGCCTTGCAGGAATGCACAACGTGGTGCTCAAGAAAATTATCATCATGTGTTGCAGAACAGAAGCTGATGGCCACAGCGAATAGCCACTGGATTGCTCCCGGCGGGGACTGGAGGGACACCTCTCTCCTCAGTTGCTGGTGCACTGCATTGACCATCAAGGGCAATCCCAAAGGAGGTCAGCTCTCTGGCAGGCTGGGAGCATGGCTGACACCAGTGAGGGGGCTGCAGCAAAGCCAAACCCCCTATTGCTATTTACAGCAAGGTCTTCTTGGTGCTGGCCATTTTGTGGACACTGGAGAAGACTGCTTTCTTGGGCTCACCAAGTAGAGAGGGAGGGCAAGGGAAGAGCAGCAGTGCTGCAAGTTGACGGAGGGTGTTGTCTTTGCAAGCCAGCTTGATGGTATCACTTGCTGCAAAACTCAGATGCTAAGTATGTACAAAGTGGTGCTGCTAATCTTCGAGGAGACACCTTGAGTCTCCTGATCACAGAGCTGGAAAGGGCCTAAAGAAGTCATCTAGCTCAGCCTGCTGTCTCCATGTGGAATTGATGCGGCTGCATCCTTTTTATCTGCTGCCTTGGCCCTTCTTGAAGGTCTGCACCAATGCAGGCTCTGTCCCTCCTGAGACACTATGCCTACCATTTTGCTTTCTTTCACTCGGGAAGGCTTCTCCAAGCATTTAATGGGAACTGCTGTTGCCCAGCACTAGCTGTGCTGCTCCCGTGGACATGGGCAAGTGATTATTCCCATTCTGTTTGCATCAGTCTTCCTGTCGTGCCTGAGTTCCTCCTAGTTGGACTAAAACATCCCAATTTATTCAATCTTTTCTTCCAGATCATGTCTGCTAGCCTTCCATCAGTCCTCCTTGCTCTGAATTATTTTCTGTCGCTTTGCAGCTTCCTGGACGAGTCGTGCCCAAAACTGGGTAGCTGAGATCCCTGTAACTCTGGGCAGAGCAGGAGCACTACTTTGTGTGTCTTGCTGGTGATACCTCTCTCTAGACTCTTCTGTTTGTCATTTTTCACAGCAATTTGACATCTCTAGCCCTCACTGACACAGTGATCAAAAATGAGCCCCTGACTTTTCTGCAGGATTGCTGTCTCGTCAACTCTGCATTTCTGCATCCTGCATGTGAGCAGTTCATTATTCTTGCCTAGATGCAGAATCCAGTACTTATCTCTATTAAATTGCATCCTTTTCCTTCCAAACCATTTCTCCAATTTGTCAAAATAATTTTAAGAAAAATAAAGATCTTGCTAAGGTGCCTTGGAAAACATGGAATGCAGGAAGACAGCCCCAGACAGCTGTCTTCAACCTCGCCAGCTTGAATGGTTCCCTTGGATCTACGCCTGCCTCACCTTGCTCTGGAACACCTAAAAGCAAAACGTGGCCCCTGTGGGGAACACTGTCACAAGCTGAGACACGGGCTGACTCTATAGAGCATGCAGATGTGCAAACGCTGTGCTGCTGTGGTTGCAGAACCGCTGCTCGGGCTGATCCTTCTGTCTGCACACCTCAGTCCATAATGAAGTCCTTGCATGGGCCTGCAACAGCCCTCAGCACCTCGGCCAAAGTACCAAATCCTGTCAGTGTTGCAAGCAAAAATGAAGACTCCCAAACTGGACTAAGGAATTAGGATACAGCTGCTTAAATGAACTCAGAGGGTCTGGATCTGCTGTGTGGGTTGTATTCCGGCCTGTCTGATGGTACTTCTCCTAATAATGGGCTCACTTTTCTAGGCAGCTGAGAGCTGCTATGGACACAGGGAAGACAAAGGGAGGCAAATCTTCTACTGGATCTGCTGTGGAGTACACAAATCTTTACATTAGGAATAAGAACATCAGACCCCAAGTGGGAGACCTGAGATCACTTATTGTCTGTCACCTTGCTTGCACCTATCTCTGCTCTGAAAATGCCAAGTGCCCCTCTGCCCCACCACCCAGGAGCAGCCTGTCTGGAACAGGCTCTGCCGACTACAAGCTCTGAAAAAGCACATAGTGCTGAAATGCTTATCTATTGTGTTTGGACCTGCTGGCTGATCTAATAGAAGCCATTTCCTCTCTGTGAGTTGTCTCGTGCACAGAAGATGCTCCCGTCGTGCATGGCATCACCACCATCAGTGACTGAACAGCCCAAGATATATATGGGCTGTGCTCCTTGCTGGAAGCACCTGAATGCATCACATTTTTTGTTTTCCTGACATCCTTGTGAAGGTGGGAGAATAACTTTTCCCATCTCTCAAGCTGGAAAACTTGAGCAGAAAGAGATTTAACAACATACCCATGGTTAGTCATGAGCAGGAGGCCACTTGGGGAACTAAAACTATTTCTTAGTCAGGGGAGATTTTCAGTGTCGATGATCTGTGAAATGTTTGCCTTGAATTTCCTTTGGACCCCGCACAGAGCAGTATCTTATTCAAAAGCTGTATTTAAGAAAGGCGATGAACTTTATTAGGTGTGTGCCGACAGCTTCACAGACACATTCAATAAGAAAAGCAATCGGATTCTGAGCAATACGGTACCTTGTGCATAGCAACAAGCCAGCTGGCTCTGAAAACTGTTTTCTCATGCAGACCTCATCAAAAAAATGAAATGAAAAAATAAGTAGATGGGGATAGGCAGGGAATTCTTCTGCCCTTGTGCCCCACAGGGAGTACATCCAAATTAATAGGTCTTTTTCAATGGTAATGACTCAGTGAGGATGTGGAAGACATGGGCCACATCATCATCCGGTGTAAAACAGCATGTACCTGGACATACTGCAGGAACAACATCAGCTTACACTCATCTCAGTGTACAGCCCATCTTACCAGGGACCCCACATTCCTGTAGCACTGGGTTAGGCCAAAGCCATCTCAGGAGTCCCTGGACCCTACCTGGCTCTCTGCTGGGAGGTGGGGGTAAGGACAGGGATGCTGTTCAAAGCCTCCAGGTCAAAAACCACAAAGTGTCATATTGCAACTTGTAAAATCTTTACTGGCCTGGTCCGAGTGAGAACAGGACTCATTCTGCTTGGTGATTCTACTGTTCAGCTCAGTCTCTTTACCCAACTGTGCTTTCTGAAGTGAAGAGCAGATTTTCGCAGACAGTGTCTGTTTCTTGCAGTGACAGCACTTGGTGCTTAAACTTACAGAGACCAAGGCCACTGCTGGGGCTTGTGCACCATGTTGGGGGTGCAGAAAGTCAAAGGCAGCACCTGTGGGGAGGAGCAGCCAGGACAGATGACTCCAAACTGACCAGGGAGGGGTCCTAGCCCCTGGACAGCATAGGCAGGATAAAGCTGAAGGATCACAAGAGTTGAGTTCTCTTCTTCAGTGGCCGGTGTCCAAGGAAGACTCCGTCCATTCTGTTTTCGATCCCAAGCCCCACCCTAAACCTCAACACACACCAATGCCAAGTCACCCAGCACTGGGACTTCCATTCTCCTCTCTTGTTTTCAGAAATTCCTTGGAAAAACTGAATTAAGACTGACAGAGGGGAGATGCATGAGGGAAAAACAAGTGGAGTGATAGGATCAGTGGGCTGGAAGGGACTGAAAAAAAGTGCAGAGGACCCTGAGTTGTGAACACCAGGGGGTAAAGATGGATGTAGGGATGTGGGAGAGAAAAATGAGAGACAAATGAGCAAATACGAAGATCTCCTGTCAGACGACTCCATGAGGGCAGATTTATCTGCCTTCTTTCTCTCAAAAATTCATTAGGCATTTGTGCCTCTCTCTTCTCCCTGGCAACGTGCTCTAGATTTGTCCAGGAACAAAACAGTAATTCATGCCCATGCGCTCTCCTCTCCCAACAACCATGAAACAATATAAGCATCCTCCCACCCCAGCTCTGCTCTTTGTCTCAGGCTTCTGCAAGGGGCTGACGGGGACCAGCATCCTGGGAGTCTGCAGATGCTCCCTGAGGTATTTGCAGATAAATAGCAGAAACTCACTGGTCACACCTCAGGTTGGTGTGAGATCTGACCCACAGGTGAGCAGCATAAATGCTTCCCTGGGAACAAGAGAGAAGAGGCTCCAGGAGCAGGACATGCTCTCTGGATAGCTTGGATAATTTATCTATAACTCAAGCTAAAGGAAATTGAAGTGGCCCGTTCCAACATTGCTTAATTCACCAATGAACTGGCTATGGAAAGAGATAAGAAATAACGTCTGAAATCTTAAAAGAAGCCATTAGGGAAACACAGAAGTGAAGACCAGCTGAAATAAAGCCAAATGCATGTTTGTGAGCTGATAAGATTCCGAACACTTCTTTCAGCAGCTGATAGCCAGAGGTGTCAACAAGGTAGACAGATTAAATTCCTACAGGCATTAATTAAAAGAGGTCTGATGAGGAGAGAAAGGCCCAAAGACCGAGCAGAAATGACTGTTATTTTTCTTCTTCAGAGAATGTTTAGCTACAAACAAGTGCTGTGGGGAAAAAAAAACCCTTGGATGTAAGGTGTGAGATGTGGATGGGAGATGCGGAAACAGACCACTAAAGGATAAGGGCCACAAGCTAGCTGAGACAAAAATAATATTGGCATGAACCTCATGGTGGGGACACAGGAAGAAAGACAAGAAGCAGCTGTCTGTGGGCAGCCTACAGAAATGTTAATGCAGGAAACAGAGGGAAATCCCGAAGATTTCAATGGTCAGTGTATGAGATTCCCAAGACAGAAGAGAGGTCAGTAAAGCATCTCCTGGTATTCAGCTCCTGTGTGGGAAGAGCACAAGCACAAGTGTGATTACATCTGAAAGAGAAGAATGGAAACTTGCTGAGATTGGTCACACAGCTTGTCATGTCCAGAACTCGGGAGAAAAGAGAAAAATCTCAGTTTATGAATTCACACCCACTTACAAAATGGGCTGTAGGGAGCCAGCATGTGCTTTGTGTGTAGTTGGCGAGGCAGGAATGTGTGGGGCAGATGTCCCACAGACCTGAGGACATCTTGAGGCAGTGCCACCCCATGACTCCAAAGTCAGAGAGACCTGAGAGGAGGAATAGCTTCAGGGAAGTTAGAATTAGGAGGAATTAGGAAGATATTAGGAGGAATATCCCCAAGGTTGGGGATCAGCACATCTTGAGCAACCTCTTGGTTCTCCCACAGATGTCAAGTAGAAGGAAGGATCTGGGATAAGTCATTTGACCTTCTCCTTGCCTTTGTTCTATTCATTTTCTTTCATACCAAATATTCTTTCTCTCTTAGTTGGTCGATGCACAGTGCCAGGAGGTCTCTGGACCCTATGTTGAATCAAACAGGGCTCACTACACCCGAAAGCTTTATGGCCACCAAATGTCCTGTTCCATCTGCTGCAGCAGCACAGGAGGGCAGCGATTTTCCTTCTGCTTCCCTGTAACGTTCGTGGGGGTGAGGTGATTGCTCTGCCAACAGCAAAGCCAGCTTGTGTGCAAGTGTGGTGATTCACGTTTAGCTGCAATCCCCTTTCCTCTGGAAGACACGTCTAGCTGAAGCCAGACGGATCCCACCCACCCCAATGTGGCACAGCTGACGGCTTGTGGCAGTCCCTTGAGGACATGTCTCCAGAAAAAGAATCACACAGCTGCTCATCTCAGCTCCCAAAGTCACCACTTCCCTCTAGTTTTTTTTGGGTTTTTTTGGTCTTTTTTTTGCCTTGCTTTATTTACAGCATTTTTCCCCTAGCAGGTTGACAGAACGGCGAATGCTTCGTGGCAGGGAGGGGTGGTTCGACAAAAGCCTCACACAGCACTTGAGTGTCTCGGAACCCCACTGTGCTCCACAGCCCCGGCACAGACCCTGGGCTCACATTATAATGCAGCTGCAACGTACTACAGATTGAACACCAACTTCGAAGTTCACAAGTGAAATGTCAGCTCAAGGGTTGATTTCATTCACCTGGCATTCCTGTTAATAACAATGCCTAATTAGAAAGGCTTTTAAGCATCCGTTACATTAATTTAATGTGAAAATCTCATGGAGCTTTATTGGATTTTTTTTCCCCTGTAAAATTAACCCTGCAGGCGTGTTACACATGTTTTCATTAGGGACTGGGAGCAGTGGGGATATCTGATGAATTAGAATCAGCCCTTTAGTCTTTGAGTTTAACTTCATATTCCAAGTTCTTTTATGGAGATACAGAGCCCCCCCCTTTAGTTTATATACATGCTACAGCCTCCTCACACAGAGGTTGAGGGATAGAAATCCAAATTCACTGCTGCCAATTCCCATGCAATGCAGAACAAAAGCCTGCAGTTCACAGCCTTTCATACCAGACAGTGTTAAATTCTGGTCTCCTGCTCTGCGCCATGGAGCACTTGCTGCTCACAGGGCTTTACTGCTGCACTTCCGACCACCCAGCCTTCTTTAGGGCAGCTGAAAAGCCATGAGAGGGTTGCCCCACTGTTATTTTCCTTTCTAAGTGGGATAGATGCCATCTTAGCCAGGGCTGAGGTTTCTGCTGCTAAGGGCAGAAAAGTGCTCCAGCGGGAGCTAAAATATCAGGCTCCTTTGCTGGGAGGGGAAGAACAGAGGCTATTAGAGATCACACACTCCATGGCTCAGTGGAGAAAGGGACCAGCAGCCCTAATGGCCTCCCCAGTACACAGACCACTAATGCTCTTGCCATAGTCACAAACTGACTGCAATTACACGTGGCTTGGCCAAGTGCCCATGGGACAGGACTAATATAAGTCCCCTTTGAAAGCTCTTCTATACCTTGAGAGCCTAGACCTTTGAAGAACATCCTAGGCTATTTCTAGCACTGGGATTCATTAAACTGGGTTATTATGTTAAAGTTTGGACGTCCATTGAACCTCCCAGCTTGCCAGAACACAGAATACGCTAGAATGATTTTAATGATGGATCCACTCGGGGATTTGAGGGAGAAAAGTTGGAGGAACAGGAACAAATACTTGACTGGCATAAATCTATGAACTGTTTGACATCCAGTGGAAATCCGACATGAAGCCAACTCCCCTGGGACACAAACTGTGCTACTGAAATCGAACCTAAACGGCAAAAGAATCACACAGTCACAGTAACGGAGGAGAACACACACATCACCTTGCTCTCTAGATGGCCACTGCAGGATGGTTTCCCTCATTTTACTTTATACTGCTGCAGCTTCACCAGATCTGCAATTCCCAGTGGATTTCACCTCTCTCCATAGTGAACTACCCGACTGCCTATGAAACAGATGTAAGGATATTTTCCTGATATCCACAGAGACTTCTCCTCTTATTAAGACTTTCCCTTGAGTCACTGAACATTAATATTACCCATCTGTAGTATTTATTATATTTCAATATGCAAGCGCTTATCATGTCCCTCCTAGCTGTCACTTTGCCAGGCTGCACATAATTAGATGTTTTTAATCTTTCCTTATTAACCAGACCCTTTCAACTCCTCCTACCCCCAATAATTTTGTTGCTCTTTCTTGAACTTCCTGAATTTGTCAATACCCATCTCAAAATGAGGTGTGCAGAACTGCCTGCAGTGTTTCAGCTGTCCCACGGAGACAGGCAGCGTGACCCTGGCCTCTGTGCCATCAGTCTTTCTCTATAGTCGCAGCACATCTAATCTTTTCCCCTCTACATCCCTTCTGATCATCTTCTGGCTCAGGAGTCCTCCAAGGATCTTTTCTGCCAGCTCAGTGCCCCTCTACCTCCCCGCTCCCACTCATCATGCACATCGAGTTACCAACTCAGAACGTGATTGGCAGAAACAGGGATGTACAAGGATAGGAAATGAAAGGCACGGAGATTTTGTATGTGAGCTTAGCTCCCCTGCTCACTATGGCATTGACATTGCCTAAGAAACTAGTTCAGTTTGCTCCCTGCTGAGAATTTGTCTCTGGAAACCTGTCCTGCCTAATTTTCTAGACTTTCCAAAGGTATATCCTTTGTAAACCAGGCTTTTTGGCTCCCCTCTCTCAAACTGCCCTCTACTAAATAGCTTTCCCTTGATCCTTCCCAGCTGCTCAGTAACTGCTGCCTAGGTTAAACTCTTTCGTGCTGTCATGCTCTGCGTAAGAGCAGGCTTGGGCCAAGGAATGTCAAACCTGATGTAAAACCTCTGGATTGACACAGGGAGTGAGATATCAGATGAATAAGATCAGCTTGCGAATTACTATCCGGTGGCTGTTGGCATATTCTGAGAAAATTCTGACACAGCTCTGCTAAGAGCATACAGAGGCTGTAAAAGGATAAGGAGTGGCCTGGAAATTCTGCTACTGGAATAGCTTTGGAGTCTAGAATTGGATAAAAAGCACTGAATTGGATAAAAAGCTGGCTGGGTTCCCCTGTCAGCTCTGTCCTGATGATGCTGTCTCTCATCCCCGTTGTGGCTGCTCTACGTCAAGATTTCTTAGAGGCTGCATCTCACCACCTGAGCTGACAATGCTTTATCTCAGCAGCTCAGCCAAGCAAGAGGTCTCAGAGCAGGTGACAATGTCTGAGACGTGCCTGCTAATTGTGCACACGCTGCTTTTCCAGGGGATGGCAGGGCCTGAAGAGACTGACTAGAAAAATCCTAAGTCAAAAAACCCAACCCAGCCTGACCCACAGATTACCTAAGAGCTCTTCATTTATTTGGAAGGGAAAAGGAAGCATATTTCTGAGGATTTTCCCCAAATCAGGGACGAAAAGATGTGTAAGGGCATATAAGAACCAAAAGATGCTGAGAGATGAGAGAGCAGGAATGATCCAGAGGCTGAGCCTCTCTTATGGGACATAAACCTCCCAGTTCAGCAGCTGGAACATACCATTCCATGATGCTGATGTTACCATCAGACAAAGCCACCCCTCAAACTGACCTCCCACTCACTGACCACAGAAGGGGGAGGACATCCTTCCAGCAGGACTCCCAAAGCCTGCACAGACAAGCAAGGCTGGCTTTGATGGAGAGAAGGCAGCAACTCCCTGCCTGCTTGTCCACCAGGTGAAGGATTAGTGCAGTGCCCAGCTCAGTGATCTGAGGGCAGGGAGGGGATGCACAAGGTGTTTTGTTCTTGCTGCACTGGAAAATGGGGTGATGATCGTGCAGCTTCCCGTGCTTGTCACCTGGCACAGGGGTAGCCGCACCCAGGTTTTCTAAGGCCTGTCTTGTCCCAGCTGTCTGGGAAGGGATTTACATAGTAACGTGCTCTCTGTAACCTTGCTTCATTGACTCCTGACAGGATACAGTATTTCTGATTAAACAGCTTCCAAGGAAGGAGCTGCTGCCTTCAACTGATCACACTTGTTCTGAACCCATGTGATCTTGTTATCAGATGCCTATGGCATCTGATGGAACCTTAAATTCCTTTTCTCTTTTTTGCTTTAAACAAGTTCCTCAGAGTAGTGCAGGGCCCTCCTTACTGCCATGCAGTGACCAGCTCCTCGGGACCTAGCCCTGACCAGGACATTGTGCCTCAGCTGAGCCATCAGCCCTCCTGCCCTCTGATCACATCAGTCCTGAGACCAGTTTTGTCTCCAGTAGCTTCCCTTGCTCAGTCCTTTCATTCTTCCTTTCTCCCCCATCAATCCTTGTTCTGCTTTTTCAGTTTCTCTTTATCTCATACAATCTGTCTCTTTCCTTTCTGCCTTTTTTTTCCTTCCTCTGCTGACCATCCCAACAGAGACAGATAAATCTCTCAAGCCAAGGAGAGTATGTCCTCCATATATATCCATGTGACAGGTGCTACAGCGACAAAGATCAAATCGCCAGATAGCTCGGCAGAGAGATTCAATAAAAGCAGAGTTATATTGATAGGAACAAGGCAAATGGATAGTTTTGATTTTAGTAGATTATTGACTGCTCAACAGAGGCGAAAAAAAAGCTTCCCAGCAGCACGGCTTAGAGAGGAACACTTCCTGATGAAAGGAGGCCAAACACAAGGAGTGAAATATGAGGCAGGAGAGCTCGTGGCGTGTCTGGCAGTCCCATCATCCGCCTGAGGAACCGTCCCCTGCCAGGTGAACCACTCATAATACATATGGAAAAAGATGAGATCTGCTTTCAGCTCCACCTGAAGTGAGCTGTGCTGTGCAGAGAACAGGGGCACGCCCACACACCTCCCCCTGTCCCTCTCAGCCATCAGAGGAAGGCTCCCTGTCCCTCAGAGGGGTCCTGGTGGGGTGGAGAGGTGCGCTCCAAACGCACACAGACCTGCGCGGGAAGCGGGACAGTGTTTCTCTTCAACCTGATGCTAAAGACAGAGCATGGCTGGTGCTGGGATGGCACTCGTGACTGCCCCTGGTCTCTACACGGCTGATGCTCTGTGGTGAACGCATCCTCACTGTTCTTTTGCCACTTTAATGTTGGTAACTGAAGAACTGTGCAATGTGCACATGTTTCCCAGAGGAATCTGGGTCAGGGCAAGAAATCATCTTTGGTTATGGCTCTTTACTGTCCAAATCATTCAGTGCAGCTAACTCCACATTTCCCCGTGATCAAATTTTGCACACAGATTATTTGCTTAGTCCTTCTCTAAGAGAGGAAGAAATATGGATGCAAAGATCAGACAGTAAGAGTTTACCTGCGAACACAGCCCCAGAGGAGGATCATGTCAGACAGTGAAGGGTGGGGAGGTAAGGTCTGCAAAAAGAGAGACCAGGTATGAGGCTGTGGGGTAGCAACAAACCCCACAATCCATACCAGACTCGGAGACTCAAGAGCCAGGAAAACCTTGCTGTGATATGTTCCCCCAAAACGCTCATGGGAAAGAGAGAATATCTTCACCTCTTCCACATCAGCCAGTGTCAACTGCAGTAAGATACTGGGTAGCAGGCCAAGTGTCCAGCAGGCTTTCAGACCCTCCAGACTCTCCAGCTCTTGTGCTGGAGACACCCATCACAGACCCACACTTTTTGCTGTGGGACTGGGACAGAAGGGAGAAGATGAAGGAAAATAGTTGATTCATCAGCAGCTGAGCCATAGGCCTGGGTCACCTGGGAGCCACGGGGACATAGCTGCTCCATTCCCAACTCAGAGCACTGCTGGCTATGTTTCCTCTCACGAGTGTCACCGTGTGAGCTGTGCTCAGTCCTGAAAGACAGCATCACAGAATCAAAGCAGCACAGACTGGTTTGGATGGGAAGAGACCTTTAAAGCTCATCTGGTCCAACCCCCTGCAGGGAGCAGGGACATCTGCAACTAGAGCAGGTTGCTCAGAAACCTGGCCAACTTCACCTGGTGTGGTGCCAGGGAACAAGCATCGACCACCTCTCTGGGCAATCTGGGTCAGGGTCTCACCACCCTCATCACAAAAACTTTCTTCCCTCTCTCTGGTCTAAATCTCCTTCTTTTAGTTTAAACCATCAGCCCTTGTCCTGTCCCAACACGCCCTGCTCAAAAGTCTGTCCCCGTCTTTCTGACAGGCACCTTGAAGTCCTGAAAGGTCCCAAGAAGGTCTCCCCAGATGGAGCCTTCTCCTCTGCAGGCTGAACCCCCCCAGCTCTCCCAGCCTGGCTCCCAGCAGAGGGGTTCCAGCCCTCCTGGCATTGCTGGCGCTCCTCTGTTCCCACTCCAGCAGGTCCCTGCCTCTGCTGTGATGAAGACTCCAGAGCTGCCCCAGCACTGCAGGGGGGGTCTCTCCAGAGCCCTGGGAGCAGAGGGGCAGGATCCCCCCCTCCCCTGCTGCCCACACTGCTGGGGGTGCAGCCCAGGGTGCCAGTGGCTGCTGCGCTGCCCGCACGTGGGGCCGNCTGCTGTGCTGCCAGCACGTGTGGCCGGCTCAGCTCCAGCTCCTTCCCCCAGCACCCCCAGATCCTTCTCCACAGGGCTCTCTGCAGCCCTTCAACCCCAGCCTGGGCTGGTACCAGGGGTAGCCCTGATGCAGGAGCAGGACCTTCCACTTTGCCTGGTGAGATTCACATATGCCCACTTCTCCCATCACAGAGGGACAGTGAGTATGGTCACCAAACGAAATGGACACCTTGATCTTTTCCAGTCATGGAAACCAGCTCAGCATCCAGCCTGGATGCTCCCCGAGTACCTTCCAGACCTGCTGAAAACATCTGGGAAGTCACAGGAGAGGCTTCAAATTTATATTGTGCCT
>VWZY01012146.1:158863-171219 GCA_013399075.1 Chloroceryle aenea | reverse complement strand
GAGCCCAGCCTTCATGCAAGCAGCAGCCTGTCAGAAGTATGTGGGTCGACCCCCAAATGCAGCCGCTAACCCAGTCTGAACAGGAGCAACCAGAACAGGGGAGCAAGGATCAAACCCCTTCACTCCAAGACCAGCAAGCAGTGGCAGTATTTAGCAAATATTAACAAAAATGACAGAGGGCTGCTAAAGTGTCTCTGAGAGCCTGGAACGCTGCAGCTGGGATCAGGAGTGGTGCGGAGCCATCTAGCACATTGAACAGCATTAATTGAAGCACCAGCAGGCTGAAAAGTTGGGAAGAGGCTGTGAGTATGGGGTGTGAAGGCTCTTTCATCTCTCTCTGCTTAATTTTAGCCAATTAGTACTCACCCAAAGAAGGGGGGAACTGTTAAGTGCTACATAACAAGAGTGTGAGCTCAAGTGTGAACAAGTGCAAGCAGAAACAGAGCGAGCCACTTTCAGCAGCAGCTATGTCAATATTCAGAAATGGAAAAACACCATTAAATTATTTCTCCTGCATTATGGGTAAGGAAGGAAATCCTGCAGTACAAACACACTAATGGGCTACGCAGGGATCTGAAGGAGGATTGTTGAGGTATTAGAGCAGGCTGCATTAAGGGAAAAAAAGAGCAAGAAAAGAAACAGGATTTTCAAGGAGATTTCACCCAAATCGATTAAGTGAGAAATGTAAAGGGGCAGCATTCCACGGGGGTAGAGCTCCTAATTGGCCCACGCAACTCCCAGCAGAGAAAAGCACTCCAAATGCATGCTCAAAGGTAGAAATGAAGCTGACATGTTTCCTTCAGTCAGAGGCCAGAGGAGACCACAGAGAGAAGGGTTTCTACTGTGCTAATCCTCTGCACAAGTCTGTGAAGCCTCCCTTATCTTCCTTCACATCTCCCCTTAGAAGTCCCTGCCGCTGTGCTGCCCATGAAGCCCGGCAGCGCAGCAGGGCTGGAGCTCAGCACATGAACCACATGGATGCTATCACTGCTCCCACAGACGGGGCCGTGGGTTCCTTGTGCTCACCTGCCTGCCATCTCATATGAAGCTCCTCAAGATGGAAACTGTCTTTAAGTTCAAGATGTGGTAGAGGTGGAGGGTTGAGGGCCCCGAGGTGAGGTGAGCAGACACAGCAGAGGAGCTCCCTGCAGACAAGGGAGGGGGGAGATCGCCACACAGAGCTGTGGCCAGGACAAAGTGGGTCCAGACAGCGCATGATGTCTCTGAAAGCATCAGAGACTGTCATTCAAATTCTGCCTGTTTCTCTTGAACCGAGATATTTTTGATTTCTTACCCCAGGAAAAGCAAAGCAAACACTCATCCTTTTTTTTTTTTTTTAATTTCTCTCTCTCTTTTTAGAAAAGAAATGAAACGTCAGACCAGGAGAGAAAAATTACACCTGAAATGGCCAAATCCATTTATTTTTAAATGCACTGTTGAAAAGCCCACATGTGAGTCAGGGGGGAAGGTCCATCAAAAGCAGCTCCCACCTGCTTCAAACCAGCATCAGTGGACAACCCTTAGAATAAGATGGCACAGGGCTGAGGAAGCTGCAATGGCTCCATCTGTTTCCATGGATCCCCAGGGAACTCTGGCTTGGTTTTCAGCTGAAGAACCTGGAAAAGAATAAAATTAAGGGTCTAAGGAAAAAAAAATCCTTCTTTCTCACTTATTTATTTCCAGTATAAAAATGCTCTGAAAAGTTAAAACCAGCCTGGGACTCAGCTCCCACCACTCTCTGTCCCGTGTAGATGTGCAGACCCAGCGTGTCTCGAGTGAACAGAAAGGCAGGTCTGTGGGGCTCTGGGTTCTGCCTGTGCCTACCATGGGGCCATCGTGCAGAAGACCGAGGGCTCTGCAGGGGCCTTGGCAGGATTGGGGTTGTGTTTTAGCACCTTTGGCTCTGAAATCCCTTAGAACGGACTATGGGAGAAAGCACTGGTTTTACGTGTGCTATTTCTGGGTGTGCTTCCTGTCGTGTACTCACAAAGTAAGTGATAGAAGGTTTGTAAATGATTCATGAGTGTTTTAAGGAATGACTAATCAATGCTTACAGATTACTATAAAGCCCAAACAGTCAATAGGTTGCTTATAATATTCTCTAATACCTTCTCCTGACATGCTTATAATCACCTGCTAAATTATGCTACTCATGTCTATAATGCCTATTAATCATTTATTAATCTTTTATAAGCCACTTGCAAATGAAAGCATAATACAAACCGTGAGATCCTTTTCCTTCTGTTGTCCAAGAGCATGACGTTTTCTGGGGTTTAGAGAGGTATCAGTCAAGAAGAGACATGATTTGAGCCAAGCCCGAAGTCTTGGCAGCAGTGCTGGGCTACGGGTGATTTGCCACCTTCTGCAGGATGTGAGAGCAGAGCGGCGGTGGCGAAGCCAGCTGAGTTTTGTGGTTCAGATGATGTCAAAAAGGTGTTCAGAAAAATGAAACAGAGACACACACAAAAGCTTTGGGAAGAAAATCCCCATAGAGAGAGAAGGAGGAATTAACTTCAAGGCTTAAAGCAGGGAAAGGGAAGAAAAAATCCTATCTGTAAGGACAGAGGATTGAAGCAAATCGACCACAGGTAGGTGAAAATAACTGAAAATCATTCCAAGTAATCACAGTAAAATCAAAAGATGCTCTGCAAGAGAGCAAGTATGAAACAAGAATTGGTAACACAACGGTCACATATTTCTCCCCTCAGATAAGACCAATTTTTATAAAAATAGCCGCGTATTCGCAAGATCATTCCAGGGTAGCTGGAGCCAAGAGAAGCTGCCTCTGCTTCATCACTTGCTCCCAGAGCTGGCAGCCAGAAACTGCCCCAAAACTCCTCAGATTTCTTACCACTGCAATTCCTTACAACAACCCGTTTTTAAGCACTTCCAGCGCAATGCTGTCCACGGTGTGTCGCAGCAAGACTCCTCTCAGCCATTTTCCCTGGGGGCCGCAGGGCGGCACCGCAGGGGACCCGGAGACAGCGCGGGCAGCTTGAAGCAGACAATTTAACCACCTTGCCTGAGGGACCAGCCTTTCAGCACTGCCTGGGCAGTGAACCTGCCCAGCCCGGCCCTGTCTGCCTGTAGACAGCTACTGCCTCTTGGCCGTTTCTCATCCTATCTTTGTACAGCACCCAGCTCTGCCCGGCCCCACTGAGCCGGGACCACTGAGTGCAACTGGAAGAGCTGAAGAAGCCTCAGGAAAGGCAGAGACACAGAAAATTCAACTGAGGGGTAGGGCAAAGCACTGAACATGCTCTCAGGTGGCTCCCTGGGAGCAAATTTTCCAGGGTCTCATACTGTGGTTTAGCTCCCAAGACTGCCTTGTCTTCAACAGGCCTCTGATTTAGATCTTCTTCCCCTGCCCATTTTCACCAAACTTGTAGGAACTTCACCTCTCTGAGCTCTCCAGTGCTCTCTCAAATCTGTTAGAAAACCAGCAGGTTCTAAAGATTTGTCTACGTGGGGCGTGCCAAGAGGACACAGAGGCACACAGGGTTGATTTCAAACCCTCCTGTCCTTTGGTGGGGCCTGCAGCATGTCCCTGGCTGCAGGAGCTGTCTCATTTTGAAGCCAATGCTCTCAAAGCCACGCAAGAAGCCACCAAATCCTCTTATTCCTTGCTGGGCAGCAGAGAAGGTTTATTAAGTAGGTGTCATCATGCGTCGCTCCTTCTTGATCCAGAAGATCCTTCTGGTATGGAATGCCCTAATTAACTTGCATTAATTTCATTTTCTCATTTCATGCCCTGGTCCTTTTTAACCCCTGGGTTGGTTTTGGGTGCTCTGCTGTGTCACCTACCAGAGGCATGTGCTTGCAGAAGCCAGTACTGCGAGGAAGAAAAGAAATCTGAGCAAGGCGAAATTTAAAAAAAAATAAATCAAAAAATAAACTACCATCCCCTTGATCAATATGCCTGTCATTTTAGCAGCATTAAATACATTAAAATGGGATCTGCACACCAACTTAATTAAATGAGCCAACTGAAAGTTGCTGCCAAGTATTAGTTTAAGGTAGAAAATACACTTATTTTGGAGCTTATGCAGATTGAATTTGTAGAGCCTTGTGGGAAATGCTAAGTATTTTTTTTGGAAGGCTCACTGTTTGGAAATTTATTGCAGTGATCTGAATTTTGTTTCATTACGAGTGTCAAGCACAATCACAGTTAGAAGAAGTCTCTTGGCTGCTTCCCAGGTTACAATATCCCTTTTAAACTGATCTTTTCTTCAAAATATCACGGAAACTTATCCGTCTCTCAGTGCCCAGGGGCAGGTGACGTGTATTTGCCCATCAAAGAGGCATTTCATGCTCAGTAAATAGAGCAGTCATAGCCTGAGCTGGGAGATGGTATCTGGTGTCCAGTACCAGCTTTGTTCCTCACTCTTTGGTGCTGTGTGGGCAGCCAGGACATGCTGAGTGCACCGGAGCGCCTGGAACATGGAGCAAAGCTCATCATTTATTCCGGGACTTTGCTCTCCCTGTAACACTGCAATCAAGAATTAGCTGAATAGCAGAACGACTGATTTGAAAGTATTTCTGTAAATCAAACCGCCAGTTCCAGCTCACTGTCAGTCTGACCCAGAGATGTGTCACCTCACTAGCAGTTGTCTGGAGGTGTAGGAGGATCTGAGGATGCCTCCGCTGGGTTTAAAATTTGGGGAAAAAGGTGATTTTAGAGGCAGACGTGCAGTCAGGGTTTCAAGCAAACCATTGGAAGAAGTGCTTTTTTAGTGGGACTACGACTTCTCCTCTAATAAAATTAAACTGCTTTGCCTCTGTGTTTTCTTACCGAAACATTTCTTTATGGTGATTATTTTTCAGTGATATACTTTAAGATCTGAGTGTGGTTTTCTTAATGGAAAATTTAGCAAGCCTTTAAATAGAAATGTTGTTCCAAACTGATCCGTGGAAATGTTTCACTTCACAAATATCAAATGCTTTGATTTTTTTCTTCTGATGCTTCATTTTCACCCTGCTCTGAAAAGAATAATTTGGTTTATTCAGCATGGATTCAAATATTTTACTGAAGTCCTCATCAGAATGTCATTTTCCTCAGCTTTCAGTACTTTGATAAAATTTCAAAACTAGGAGGCTGGTAGGTCAAAATCAAGGGAAAAAAGAGATCTCTGCTGCTTTTCTCCCCATGTTCTTTATTCTGCAGCAGCTTGCAGTTTTCACTTTAAGAAAGTTTTGAATGAAAACTTGACTTGAACCTTCATTTTGAACTTTCACTTTGAATGAAAACTTCAGGCTACCTTGCCTGAGATGTCCAAGCACATGATCTCCATTTTAGACACCCTGACAAAGATTCACAGAAATCAGGAAAGGCTCAGCTCCTCGGAGCAGTGCCCAGCCCCGAGGGGAGCACCAAGTCGAGGGGTGGTTTCCAACGCTGATTTTGGCAGATCCATGCTGTCTGCAGTCTCCTGATTGTGTGGAGAGCAGGCAGCATCTCTGGGACAGCTTCCCCAGAGGACACAAGCACCTTGTCAGCCAGAGGAAACCACAGCTGATGATTTTTTGTGAGGAATAACTAACACACTTCAGTTCTGCCTGCCCTGCTGTCCCAGCATCGCTTCCAGCCTCTGTTCAGCTCTGATGGCTTCAAATCAGATGCCTGGAAGTTAGAGGGTTCTGCTGCTCCTAATTAATCACCTCCTGAACTGACTCATCTCTGCTGCCTGGGAGATCACTTAACGAGCATGGCTCTCTTAGCCAATTAGCAGCACAGTGCCCATTGNGGTGGATGCTGCTGCCCACCAGCCTGGTGAGCACTGCTCACAGGCTGGCAAAGATCCCTGCTGGGGAACTCAGGGATGATCCCTTCTGTGAGAGTGCTATAGGCTGAAGTTTCCACCAGTGTCCAGTGGGACATCTGAAAGGTCGAAATTGAGCTCCAGACATCCTCAAGCCAGCCCCATGGCTGTGCAGATCATGGCAAGTGCTGGGCTTCAGGTGACCTCACTCCATATTCTTTCCATCAGGCAGCTGAGATATCACACTGTGCTGAAACCAGCTCAGACATCTCTGCTGCCTCTGAGCAAATCTCTGCTCAGCCTGAGTTTGCTTCTCATCTGACCCACAGGGGCTAGGCCCAGATTGCCCCATCCTCCCCTAACCACCTGCTACAAAACTCCACGCAGCAGTGAAAACTCACCTCCAAGGGGTGGTGAGCAGCACACCCAGCCACCTGGGGAGCCAGGAGGAAGCAGATGCCAGCCAGTCAGAGCTGCTGTTGGGCTGGATGGGCGCTGCTGGCACGGAGCTGGCTCTGCAGGGACAAGCCACGCATCACAAGGTGTCCAGCTGGCTTCCCAATGCTCACCAAAGCCTACCCAGCACAGCTGGCTATGTGGCTCTCTAGCTCTGTCACTTTTTGTGTTACAGTGCTCTCTGCACAGACACATCCGCTATTCGTGCTGCAGGGGACAGTTTATAAAGAAATACACCCTGTCCCTATCTCTTTAAGCATCCATCTCTTCTCCCAGCTGGATGGAAGCTGTCAGGCTAAACACAGGTTTCTCCAGGGGAAATGTTTACCCTGCTCCAGTCACTTTGGGAGGCACAGCAGCACCGGTCCTTGCTAGTGGAGACAGGAGAGCAATTGCTCTCCTCCAAAGTGGGCATCTGCAGCTGGGCACATGAATCAGACCCTGCAAGTGCTCATTTTTCTCTGGAGCAGGGAAGGCACACCTGACCTGCTCCGAGCTGGCTTTAGAAAATGGGAAACTTGGGAGTTGCACAAAACCTCTAGAGATGGGAATCCTCCCTGCCAAGGTTTGATAAAGTACCATAAAGTCTGATCCAGTTCCAGCCATGTTGAAGGAGTCCATATATCCTAGCAGTCTAACAATCTTGCTCCTACATCACCAGGACATCTAACAATAGTTAAGAGGAAGAATTAGAGAGTGGGGAAGGTTATGCACAAGAAGCCCAGGGCGAGGCATATTAAATCCCCCATCCGTGTCCTTTCTCCCTGTCCTTTAATGTGCTCAGGTCTCTGCCAGACCTTTCTTCCCTTCTTTGCTCCTCTTTTCCCTGACTGAGCCCCACTAGAGACAGTGCTGAGACAGCGGATAATCTTACTCCATTGTCTCCTGACCCCTCAAGGGAAAAGCCAACTTCAAGCCAGGCACAAAACCAGAAGTAGCTCCTTTGATCCCACCTCTGCTGTCTGGGTTTAGTCCTCCAACCAGCTCAGCATACTTGTTTTAACTCCTTACTGCTGATAAATGGTTTCTCTGTTTGCTACGGGTGAGTGAGCACAACTGCTCATTCCAGGCCCGAAGAAAACGTGCAGAGAAACTGTAAGATTGTGTACTGACCTTTCAGACAATAGGCACACTAGTAAATACCAGGCAGCCTCTCGAATATTAAACAAGCCAGAGCCAACCCTGCATTTCCTATTACCCCAAAGTCCTTCTGACTGCTTCTCCAGCCCAGCTCTGCATGCGCAATGACATGCCATATCTTATACTTCTCTTCCCTGTTGGCGGTGGGGGGTTCTCCAGCAGTGACCTTCTGAAGCAGGTCCTGTCACAACTGCCACCAGTTCCACCACATTGGTGAACCGTGCAGGACAGCCACTAGCAGCACCTGCCTCTGGGAGACCCCATCCATATCATCCAACGTCCCTCAACATTATCTAGTTGTCCAAGACCTGCCGTAAGGCCCAGGGCTCTACTCTCTTTCCTGGAAAACCCTTCAATGGCTGCCCAAAATCTTCATCGTATTTTCCCATCATTGCCTCAGAGGATCAGGCTAATATGGATCAACATGGACTCCAGAGCATCACAGAGAGGGGAACATCACAGAATACATTTTCCCAGCCCATGGACTTTGACAGCTTTTGACAATCCTCCCATGTGTGAAGCATTATCCTGGATGTAGCCTTACTACAGTCACAGTCCACCCCAGGACACCCACAGGTCCCTTCCAGACCTGCATATTATGCTGCGTGC
This sequence comes from Chloroceryle aenea, assembly GCA_013399075.1. Classification (NCBI taxonomy): domain Eukaryota; kingdom Metazoa; phylum Chordata; class Aves; order Coraciiformes; family Cerylidae; genus Chloroceryle; species Chloroceryle aenea. The sequence continues at coordinate 163,255 of VWZY01012146.1, read as the reverse complement.
AGGCACTATATTTTTCTGCAGCTTTTTAAAACTGGAGTTATACTTTTTCCCCAGTTGTGCACTCCCATTTCTACACTCTGCGCAACCAGTTTGTCTGGGAAACAGAAAGCAGGACCAAAGCTGAGGATTGGCCTGGGGAGGACGTCTTCCCTCTTTTGTCCATTTGACCTCTTTGAGGCTTCCCAGGCACCGGTTGCTGTAGCCTTAGATTTGTCACAGAAAATGTTTTACAGCTCAGCGTCAGCATCTCCTCCGTGCTGGTGCTGATGGGTGCTGTGCCATCTCATCGGTATGCCAGGCACCCCTGAGCTCATGAGTGACCTCACATGCAGCCTCCCTCTCACAGTTGGTCCTGATCTTCTCCATGTGGGACTGAATAACAATGACACAGGGGCAGGAGGATCCCCAGAGAGCCAGCTGGTTTCTGCAGCGGGAGGGTATGCGCTTGGAGAGAGCCCCCGCTGCCTCCCGCTCCCTGCTCTACCTCTCGGCGTGCAGCTCCCCCGGGCAGAGGCAGGATCGGTGCTGCCGACCCCCGACATAGCCTGCAGAAACAGCCTGGGACCTGGGACATACAACATGCTCCCGGAGAAAACAAAAGCAAACAGCAGCTCCCAGCACCCAGTGCAGCTCTCAGCCAGAGATCTCCACTCGCCAATTAGATTTCCTTCACCGATTTGCATGGGGAAAGATGAGGAGAAATGCCAGATGCTGCTGGGCACGCAGAACAGATTCATTGCGTGTGTTCAAAGCACTAATAACTCCCTTCCTGCTGAAAGAGGGAAAAGACTCTCTCTTAATCCCTCCTTGCATCAGTAATCAGAGAGAGGAGCAGATGGTGCCAGAAATACAGTAATATGCCCATTAAAATAACCTCAGTAGTGATGAGTTAGCACCAGACCCTACGCAGCAAATACCTTTCTGAGAGCCCGGCTCCAGCAGAAAACGGGCTCATGCAAGGAGGCTGAGGAGCTAAGGACTCCCTAGGAACAGCCAAGCTGCACTTCAGCAGTAAGGCCAGAGCTCTTGCCCAGAAACCCTTTGCTAGCGGATGTGCTCAGCAAGGGCTGCTCTCCAGGCACACCTACACAAGGTGCATGCCTCATTCTCCCCCTCGCTGACACTACCCTGTGCCCAGATGAGCTGCCTCTCCCAGCTGAGCAGCAGCATCTCCAGCACTGTTGCTGGGCTTTCCAGAGTCCATTCATCCCTCCAGAGGAACAGGCAGATGGACAAGAGCCTTTGCAATGATGGATTTCTCTTCTACAATCCCCAGCCCATACAAAAGTAAACTTGTTTCAATTAGATGCAAGTCATACCGTTAATTTCTCAGTGGATTTACAAGTTTTTGTCCTACTGCATCTGTCCAGAAATTATACTCTTCTACATGGGCCACCTCAGCAGTTTCCTGCAAGCCTTTTATGGCACTGAGAAAGTAAAAAGAAGAGTCACCAGGCACCATATTGCTGACCTGGAAAGCCTGCATGTCCAACCTATCTGCTCCTAGACACAAGGCAATGACGTTTAAATCACACCACCCATCTTGGCTGCGGAGGACACGGGAACCAGCAACTACTAGGGGCAAAACCACTTTTGTTATTCAAGGTCTTGATTTACAGTGGGAGTGCTAAGCCTCTATTTGAAACGCAGTATCCTCCAGTCCAGGTAGCAGCCTGCATTCTTCTTTCTCTTTCTTTGACCTCATAAATCTTCCTGGCAAGTTCTGTATCCATATAGATGTGTTCCCACAAACATTTATGCCAAGTCACACTTATGCCAAGCAGAGTTCTCAACAGAAAAGCACTGCATCCAAAATATTCCATCAACTCCAGCTCTGTGCCTCTAGAAGGATGAACATTTCTTTATCATTAACTAACTCTTTATATAACATGACATTTATTTCATTATCTCACTGAATGTCACCATCCAATTACCTTACCCCCAAGGAATGGGACCTAATTAACCAAGACAAGTAAACTGAACTTCAGCAACCTTCCTCTCCTGCAAATAAGTTCCTAGTACGTAATTACTCAGCAACAACTACCTTGTTAAAGCTTGAATAAAGATTCTGCCTTCCTTCCTTGGCTTTATTTTAAAACAAATGTCTAACCCATCCATTTCCATCTTTCTTGTCACAATGTCTCTGCAATCTGTAGGGCGTGTTGCCTTCCAGCCTGTGGAAGGGGTTCTACATAGCAAGACACCAATTTGCTCAAAGGGAAGTGGCTGAAGAAGAGGAGTTCTTGCCCCAGTCTGTGTCTGTAACTCCTGCTGGGCAGACTCAAAACTGTTGAGCTCAGCTGCAAGGGGCAGCAACCACATGGAGAGCAGGAGTTTCTTTTCAGCTCACTTTCTGCCCCCTGAGAGACCCATTTGGTTGAGCATATTGGTAATCTGAAAATATCCCTCCTTTCTTTCATTATATTTCATTATGTTTTAGCTTTTTCAGTAGCAAACCCTTTGCCTTTACTGAAGCACAGAAGGTGAGGAGCAGAGCTGTATCTCCATCAGCTGAGACATCCCTTTTCTGAACGGTGCTGCTCTGATGGAATTTTAGACCACCCTGGCACAACCAGCCGTGCCACTACAAAGGACAGAGGGAAATTAATAACTGTCCCCAAGCTGATGCAATGTGCAGCCCTTCACTTGCAAACAGGTTGTTTCTTTGATAATTTTTTCCACAGGTAGCATGCTAGGGGCTGTATTTTACATGGTACCTGATTTGAAACACAGAGAAGAAGAGTCGTGAGATGAAAGGGAAGCATTAATCTTGCGCGACGATTCCCTTGATTGCTTTTGCTCTTGTCTGGAGGTTGGCATTTTCAGGAATTCCCAAAAAAAGGGCCACTATACTGGTATGGGAGCACCAATGTACCACTGCCCACACCTGCGTCCTGCCCAGCAGGGCACGGCTTTCCCACCCTGGTGCAGACACACGAGACACATCTCCCAGGCTCTGGAATGGGACTTTCACAAACTGAGGCTGCATATCCCAAATTTCTCATTATCACATTTGGCTTTACAGGGAGCTATTCTTTTAAACAGCTTTGACACCAGCTCCCTGAAACCCACTGCCGTAATGTGCAGGGGCTTGCCCATGGCCCTGCTGAGCAGGCGCAGAGCAGCCATGGGCCTGGCCAGCACGCTCCTGGCTTCTGGCTGCAGGTGACTGACCACTGAATGCCACAGCTCACTCCTCTTAGTGCATCACAAAGCAGCCTGGAGCCATCGCAGTCAGAGCAGCTTCACAAACATCCCGGCCTTCCTCACCCCTGCCACGCTGGGCTCCTGATTAATAGGAGTGATCTCCTATGAGTAGGTGACCCACCTAGGGGATGAGGGAAGGGTTGTGAGTGTGTCCACCTGGACTTCCATAAAGCCTTCGACACTGTTTCCCACAGCACCCTCATGACAAAACTGGCTGCTCAGGGCTTGGACGGGCGGATGCTCTGCTGGGTCAAGCACTGGCTGGACGGCCAGGCCCAAAGAGCATTGGAGAATGGAGTTCAAACCAGCCTGTGGCCAGTTACAAGCAGCATTCCTCGGGGCGCAGTAGAATCACAGAATCATAGAACTGTCTGGGCTGGGAGGGACCTCCAGAGGCCATCTGGTCCAACCCCGCTGCTGAGAGCAGGGACATCCTCAACTAGAGCAGGGTGCTCAGAGCTCTGTCAGCCCCACCCTGAAAGTGTCCAGGGATGGGGCCTCAACCACCTCCCTGGGGAACTTGTTCCAGTGTTCCTCCAGTATTTGGACCACTTCTTGTTTAACACCTTTATTAAGGATCTTGATGAGGAGCTTGAGGCACCCTCAGTAAGTCTGCAGATGACACCAAGTTGGGTGGGTGTGCAGATCGCTTGAGGGCAGGAAGGCTCTTCAGAGGGACATGGCCAGGCTGGATGGATGGGCTGAGGCCAGTCATCTGGGCTTCAACAAGGTCAAGTGCCAGGTTGGGCCACAACAACCCCCTGCAACACCACAAGCTTGGGGAGGAGCAGATGCAAAGTGCCAGGCAGAGAGGGACCTGGGGGTGTGTTAGAAGGGCTGGGACCGGTCTATCATTATGAGGGTAGAAGCAAAAACTGTGTACTCTACTCTCTGTAGACAAATACAAATGTAGCTGTTAACAAATCATCGGTACCAGCTGCCCAGGACGCACGCTCACATCCAGCGGGAGAAGTCCTCTCTGTTAATGGGACCATCGATGCCTTGCCCATGACTCAGATAACTCTCTCCGGGAGTTTAATGGGCAGCCCCAGACCCACTGCCCGCCCGACTCCCAGCAGGACATCAGCCCGTTGGGAGATGCTCCGCCCAGGGGGAGGAGCCGAGCGCTGCCCCCCGGAGATGGTCTGGGGCTCAGGTCAGCACGAGGGTCCTGCCCCACAGGAT
>VWZY01012146.1:104732-149859 GCA_013399075.1 Chloroceryle aenea | reverse complement strand
TAGCAGGGAAGACCTTGTCCCTGCAGCTGCCACCAGTTGCCTGGCTGTGGCAGGTGCAGGCCCCCAACAGACAAAGCAGACGAAGCAAACAGGATGTGCTGGAGCAGTTTGGCACCTCAGCCAGAGCAGTTCGATGCCTTGGCCACANTTGTAGTTAATTCCCAACAGACACGTGAACTCGTGTTTGGTCAGAAGGAGCGCTGGACAACTCTGGTTTCCATAAACCCCCTGTGGACAGTGGCTGCGGTCTGTGGTGCATCCGAGACACTTGTAGTCTGGAGAAGGACATGGTCCCATGTCTGCTGAGCTGCACAGCACTCTGGGGCCCTCACTCTCTCCTCTGTCCAACATGAGGGCAGGGGGTAAAGCGTTGTCAAAAGTTGTCTGCAGATGAAAGCAAGTCAGGAATTAGTGGTGGCCCATGGCCCTGATCCAGGCCCAGCATATCGCGGCCAGGGTGTACTTCTCTGGCCAGACAGTCTCTCTTCCAGGCCATGAACCAGAACTGGAAAATACAGGGCAAGTGCTGACAACTGGATGGAGATGTGAAACACAGACCAGACTATCCAGGGGCTATATTTTTCCTCATTCCTTCAAATGAAAAAGTACATTTCTAGCAAAAGCCTGAATGCGGAAGCATTTTTCATCTCCCCTCCAGGAGCCACTATCACAGCACAGGATCCCTCCTCCCAGTGCTGTATCCAGGGGGCATTTTCCCTCACCCTGCGCTCAGCCAGAGGCTGCACCTCCACACACCACTGACTGACTGCTCAACTGGGCACAGCCGATTCCTTGTACCTCACACTGACCTTATGTTTCCCTACAGTTTCCCTACAGCTTTTCTGCAGCTCAACAGGTAATGCTTATCAATCACACTCTCTGCAAGGGTCAGCTCCTGACCTCAGCCCCCAGCCATGTGATAATGCATTAACCCCACTGCTCGGGAGGTGCCTTGGAGGGCTCCTGAGACTGAAGCAGGCTGAGTGCTCACAGATTAAAAGCAGACTTCAAAATAGCTGGGTTTAGGCCTGTTTACAGACACCAGTGTCTCTTGTAGAATATATTAAAGGCAGGACTGCCTGGTGGAGATAGAACATTTTGCCAACAACTAAAAATCTCCTGGAAGGGGTGTGAAATCCTCTGAAAAAGTCACATTTGAGACTGCCACACAGCACAGGTGAACTTGCTTTTCCTAAGCACCTTTTAAGTACGCTGAAAAGTACCCGGCCCTCTGGGAGACAGCAGCACACAGCAAAAGCCACCAGGTCTCAGTCATCCAACTTCCCTGAATATTGTCCCCAGTTAATCTTGTGCTGAAGATGATCTCTGAAGTACCAATCATGCAAAAATTGACTTTATGTTTGAAGGACAAATGCAAACTCTCACTTACTGTCCTTTTATAACGCACTCCATCACACCTGACACCACTCCTGTCAACTATTGTAGTTTAAAATAGCTCTGTTGGTAAATGACAAATACAGACACATGCATTTGGATAACCTTACACCCTGGAGAGAAGAGGATGCTAAGGATTATTCTTACAATGTTTAATAATGCTTCATTTTGCCCAAAGATAAATACCGGAGTTGTTCATAAAAGTGAACTCTGTAAATCAATAAAGACATTCCTGGTAAACCTGATTTTCAGCTGGGAAAGATTTTAGTTGCATTACTGAGATGTGGGGGGGGGGAAGTGCACGGAGAGAAGTGCTTTCTGCTTCAGGTGCCAGGAGACAGAAAGTCTGCTGGTCTGGAATATCTTCCCACAGGTTGTCAAACCCCCATGGTGTTCAGAGGCAGCAGCACACAGTAAAAAGCACTAGAGGCAGGGGAATCCTTCCAGGGCGTACCCTTCCAGAGCCTGCCGGAATGTTTCTAATGGTAGCACTGAGTTTCACGGCTCCACGCTCAGCAGTCTGACTCGCTCACGGCTGCAGCTCCAGCCAGGGAGCTGTAGCACCAGGGCAGCACCCAGATCCTGCTGTCTAAATGTCTCTTGGTGGATGCATCAATACTGAGGCCCCTCTGCACGTAAACCCCATCAGCAGGCAAGCTTCAGGGCATGTGTTGGTCTTGCAGAGAAGCATTCGTGCTCTGGTTTCCTCTCCTCAAGAGGAAGGCAGCTGGTTGACTGCAGGACTCAGAATCTGGCCACAAGCACCAGTGGGAAGCATCTGAGAAGCTGAGAATTCCCATCCAGAATCCACCTTGCAGGGCAGGATGCCCTTCAATATTCAGTTCAGAGGGTGAAAACGTGACTGTAAACCCAGACTTCAACATTTAATGACCCAGGGAGCAGAGGCTGTTGATAAATCTATCCCAGAAACTAGTGAGAGAGTTTCTAATTGGATTCCTACAGCTTGTTTGTGTTGGGCTTTGCTGCTTGCTTCTCTGAACCACCTGGATTTTGAAGGTTTCTTTGGGATTTTTTTGTTATTTTTCTAATAAGCCATGTACTACAATTTATTCTGTATCACAGAAACCAGAGAAACGTCTCCAAGAGAAAGACAACGCATGGAAAGAGTGACTCAGACATACATCCCATCCTGCAGAGAAGAACAATGCTCGTGCCAGCACAGCAGAACCTGCTAAAATCTGTAACAAGGCTTCTGGAAACAAGAAAAAGGTTGGACAAGTTATACGAACAAAAGCCAAACTCTGATGAAAGAATTGAATTAGAGACTAAAAAGGAAGAGAGAACTGGCTGACAGTCAACTAGACACCCTGTGGGACTTGGAGAAGACAATTTAATGCTTCTTTGTTCAGATCCCCATCCATGAAATGGCTGTTGGCCACCGTCACCAGTCAGTCTACGGGAGGCTGGGGTCAGAGACGGTCTCTGGTATGTCTGCACACTTTCTAGCCAAGTGGTTCCTGTATTGCCACAAAGGTAAATAAAGAAGAAATTATTTAATATATAATATACCAGGAGAGTTAGAACAAATTTATAAATGATTTAGTGTTTCACTGCCTGTGCTCTCTTTTTCAACTAAGGAGACATTCTGGACCATGGGGGCACACGGATGAAGTTGGAACTGGGGACTCTGAGGCCTTTCAAAGTCCCTTTCCTGTTCCTCACTCCTCCTGTGGAACTTGCACAGGCATCGTCCCTTTTAAAGACATTATTCCCTCATCAGACAGGGCTGAAATAGGCTGAGATGTGCAAAAGGGGGTGAATCAGAGGACATGCAGCTGTACCACACATATCCAGGGAAAACAAACTCAAAATCAAGCCAGCTGGAGTAAAGCTAAAGCAACTATCCCATCTCAGTCAGCAGATCAGTTTATGTACTCTAAAGAGTCCTGCCTCCTTTCCAATACAGTTTAAGTTCAAGGGGAATTATATCACTGGGAAAAGGAGAAGACAAACTGGTTTTGATTTTCCTTCTGTCTCCATTGCCTTAGCTGTCTTAATACACCAAGGACCCAGTGCTGTGACTGAAATATTTAAATTGCATGTGAAATAGAAATATTAACAGTCTCCAAGTGGAACTATTGCCTGGAAAAGCTGACCAAAGAGCAGTGCTAGCTCTCCATCACTTACCCCCAAAGCAGAAGAGCAGAGGAGGAACCACAACTTCCTAGACTCAGTACAGAGGTCAGTCACTGGGCTTCTCTGAGCTTGACAGGTGCAAGAGGCCAGAGTGAGCGCACAGAGGTTCTTTCTGCCTGAATAATCTACAGGACTGACACCCTCAGAGTGTCTCTGATGCACTGGTATCAACCCTGGGAGAGGAACCTGCCTCACTCTTGGAGGCCCTTAAAGAAATACACAGTAGAAAAGCACGAGAGCCACGACTAGAATTTCAAGCCCAAACTGCATCATTTACAGAAACACATCAAGTTCTGGTCACAGTGTTTTCTAGATAACAAAACAAAACTCTTCGTCATCCCACACCCAGAAGGAGTTCATCTGCAGCTGAATCCCTCCTGGGCTGCCCACCTTCCCGGGGCACCGAAGCCATGCTGCCCAGGGCACGGTCTCAGGGTGGTGCAGGGTGGTGAGCTCTGAGCTGTACACGAGAGAGCCTGGCATGCAACGTGTTAAATGCAGATCCCTGCTGGAGACCATTCATCGATGTTGATGGCAGCCCACAAGATTCTTAACCTCTGTCTAATACTGTCATGCTGAATAGATGGCTTGCCCTCGTGTTTGCAGCTTTCACTGCCTTGTCACGTAATATCTTCAGGGGCCAGAGGCCACACCACTGCTTCTATTAATCCAGCTGCGTGCCCTGCCTCATTGCATTAGTCCTTTCCATCTCTGTCAGGCTCTGGTAGGCAGTCAAGGATGTTTACTGATATCCACTGCACAGTCAATCTCAGAGTGATCTCCGTATCTCTGACCCCTCTCTTTACAAATCACATTGGTTGAAGGCTATAATTATGGGATATAATTAGAAGTGGAGTTTCATTTAATGGAGGCGGCAACACATCAAGCGCCCCAAGAGTCCACCAAGCTGTAAGCTATGTTTCCTTCTCACTCCCCTCTGCTGCTGCTGCTTCTCTTTTGGAGCACATAAAATGCCTGTTGTGCTTGAGGATGACCTAGATGTTGCTGATGACCTTGTTTCAGCTGTTGTATCTCCAGCTAAGAAGTAAACCTCCAAACATGAATTTAGCCCATCTTTATACACATATCAGATCTTACAAGGCAGATCATAGAGGCCTTTGGATTGAATCCAATGGCTTTAAATTATTCCCGTAGTAGGATCCTCCCTTTTACCAGCAAGCCTGTCCAACTCCACTGTACGCTCAGTGTGTGCACATTTACTGCCTTCCCAGATTGTGAATTCAAGCAGAAGTGATCATGCCAGTAGAGAGAAGTTCCCTATATATGAAGGCATGGAAGGTGATCCAGTCTTTGTTCGATTAATTGTCCCAAGAGAGATTTGTTCTACCTCTCAACGGTCCTCCGGTAGCAAACACACTGTGGAGAAGATTCAGGGGACCTATGCATTTAGCTAAAAAATGTCTTTGGAAAGATGAAGGGCAGTCTTCATCTCTTTATCAACCTAAACCTTTTACATCTTGGTAGTTTCTAAAGTCAACCTTTTCTGGACTATCAGCACTACAAAAAAAAGAAGACAACATTACAGTGGAGCAGGAATTAAATCCAAAGCAGAAAAGTGCAAAAAGCACCTGTGAGAAAGACGATAACATTAACTCAGTCACCACATACTCTGCACCACCCAGGTGTCCAGCCCCACATCACCAGGCCGTAGGGAAGGACCTTGGCAGCCTTTGGGTGCAGTCAGCATTTGGCTTCCCTACCAGCAGGCAGCAACAAGCACTGTGATGACTTGGCAGCCCCTGGGATAAGAGCAGTGAGGACTCCTGCACCACGCGGGAAATAACAGACTCCTGCAGGCAGCACCACTGGTAACTGCTAGGATGAGTTACCTGAACCTACCCACCAGGCCACTGTGCCACCCAGGTCCTGGGACCCTGCTCCTTTCTGGGCACAAGAGCCAACACAACTCAGCCACCCGCAGCTGCCTGGGAACCAGCATGTGCCAGCACAGGGCACAAAAGTGCTGAGGCAACGCTGATGGGAAATGGCATCAGTGAGGCCACAGAAAAAGCCAGTAGGGTCTTTGTTCTGAGATGACTGGGTCACACGTGGAGCCAAGGGCATTTCTCATCAATTAAAACAAGTGAAGAGTACATTACTAATCCAGTTGGTGTCAACAGGAATTCAGCTCCTGTTCAGGCATTTGAAGTGGATGAATTTTCTCAGTGGCCTGGGCAAGGACGTGACATATCAAAGTCCCAAATACAGCAGTGACAGGCATGAAACTACCACTGCCTGTTTGGAAAGCTTTGGGGTGTTTTTGGAGAAAGACTATGAGAAAAATTCAAAAGACAGCACTAACTGCATCTTCCAGTGACATTTGTTTACTTTTGTGCTTCTGAATAAAAACCACCAAGGGAAGAAATACAATAACTGCAGCCAGAGTGAGATTCCCAAGAGCTGTTTCGTAAGAGTTCAAGTGCTGCAACCTGCAAATGAGAAGAGCAAGCTGGAAAGAACCATCTCCAGCAGAGGTGTTTCTCAAGAAGCCTGTCTCGCTCTGATGAAATCATTGCAGCCAACACTAGACTCCAATCAACGTGGAATTTTGGAAGCAGCTTCCCAACGCTCTTGTGTGATAATCTGGCCCTCTTCCCTTCACCCTGACAGAGCAGAGACTGGAGAAAATGATGAGGATTTTATAGCTCTCTGCGGTAAGCAGTTAATAACTCTCTGAAGCTATAGATCTGTGCTCCGCTGCGAGGCTGGAATAATTCACAATAAACTATGACTTTTCATTTATCACTCTGACACTTAATAAATACTTCCTGGTGAAGCCCAGGAAAAAGAGTAAGAGAAGGACAGAGGGGACAACCCCTGCCTGTGGTTACCAGATGCTTTCGGTGGACATGGCACATGGTGAAGGACTGCAGTCCTTCAGGGACTTGAGGAAACACAGGCCTGGGACCTGTTAGAGGAATGGAATGATGAGGCCTCAGCTTCAGAGGGATTTTTTTTTTTTTTGTCCATAACAATCATAAGATGCCCCTTCTGAGCTCAGGCTCAGCCCCTGTAGACACTGACCATTTGCAGTACTGATAATACTGGATGAAGGCTTAAAAGACCAAAGCCAAATGGCACGTGGCCCTTTCTCCTGTCAACCCATTGCCACCACAGGAGGAGAGCTGGTGTATCTATCCCATGGTCTGCAAGCCAATGGCCCTGAGTGCTGACCTGCTTCTGCAGCCACCCTTCCTTGGGTATGGAAATGCGTCATGGACATATATCATCACATCGCTGCAGAAAGGCAGGAAAAAGTTATCTGTGTTCTTCAGGAAAAGAAACAAACCTGCGGCAGAAACTTGTCCTGAGAGAACCAGCAGCAAATTGCCTGGGGCATCTCTCAAAGTCCTCCAGCAGACATGCTGGCCTTGCCAAGAACATGGCTTTGCTTCCCCTGCAAACACGAGTGATTCCCACCTGAAAACTGGGCAGGGATCGGATCCTGGCTCCTCCAAACCCCACCCCACCCTAGAAAGAAGTGGGAGCTCCCCTCCAGGGAACGGAACGTCAGGCAGCAAGTACCTGTGGCAGGAGGGGCTGCTTGCTGGCATCCCAGCTCCCTCAGAGTCACAGCAGCCTCCGAGAGCACTGGCACTGCTCCCACGCCACCCACGAGCTGTGGGGCTGCCAGCAGGTTGGCTCCCAGGGCAGGTGATTGTTACACGGGTGAAGTCTGCATCTACTCTGATGGATTCCCTCTGCCTGCAAGCCGCCAGGAGAAACAGCACAGACACCAGCCTCTGGACCTCAGACAGAGAGGCACAGTTCGTTATGACTTGTAAAGCAAGGGAGATCGGTGGGAACTAATTTGCCTGTGGCTCTTTTATGTGTTTGCTTTGCAGATGGTCTGTCCACTGCCTCACATCTTCTTCAAGGCCCTTTTATCTCCATAGATGCAATTTCCTTTTCAGTTCCTTGGATCTACACACTTCATCAGCTGATCAATGGAAGAGACTCTCATCTCCCTGCACCCTGAACAGGCCTGCAGCAGCTGCTGCTGTATTGACAGGAACCTCTGATGGACCACAGAGCCATGCAGGGCCCGGTTCCCTTCCTCCCTCCTCAACTGCTCCTGGTTTAGCTGCAGAGCTCAAACCTGCAGGGGGGAGGGGAGGATAATGCTGTATTTTTCTAAACACTCTGGAAGTGTTTTAGCAACACAGGCAAACAACAAACATTCTCCTGCGCACAGTATCGACTCGGTTAATTGGCAAGTGAGGTGTTGGACTGGCCTCCTGCTTGGCTTAAATAGTATATGCACCAAACACTGTCTCCTCTCATCATGCTGTCAGTGGGAAAGGCTCCATACAGGGTAATCACATGCTGCTGAGAACTCAGGGCTCAGTAAAGCTGCAAATCAAAGAAAATATCAGACAAACAACGAGGGGAGATGGAAGGAGGGGGCCAAACTGGAGAACACAAGCAAACTGGCAGCCAGCAGCTGTAGCTGCCCTTCTGGGAGCTCAAGGATTCCTGAGAAAAATCTTGGAGTTGGTCTGAGGTTCATGCATGGTGGCTGCAGCCAGACCCAGCAGAAATGAAGAGGAAGGAGAGAGCTGGGGAGCTGCACAAGTGAGTCTTGAACCTTTCAACCCTGGTGCTAATGGGAGAGGGGAGAGCTGGCACTGGGGAGCAGCACGATGGAAGAGGGTGTTCTACCACAGCCTGTTCACAGAACCTTGGGAAAGTCACAGAGGCTTCTTTTGTCACAATTCCCACGTGGCAAATGAGGATCACAGTCCTTGCTGTGTCTCTTCCTGCCACTTACCCGCTTAAGGACCACGTTTTCTAAAGAGCATACAGATTCCTGAGGATGCACGTGTGTGCCCAGAAGTACTTTAAATTATTCTAAGCAATTATGTGCTTAATTCACTTGGGTCTTGCAGCCTTGGGCACCCAAACGCCTCTCCAGATCTGGCCCTTAGACTCTCTGAGGCAGCAGATTTTCTCCTACTGTAACTGTGTAAATGTGTTTGTGCAGGCATGCACATGCATGTTGCTGTCTTAAGCTGTGGCACTGAGCTACAGAAGTCTAAATCTAAAAGCTGTCTCCCAGAGCGTCTCAGGCCTGTAGCCACCTTGCAGATTCCTATTGCTGGTGCAGTATTGCACCTTGGCTACAAAACTGTGGATCTGACTCTCTTCCCACTTTGCACCCAGGCCACAGGAGTCTTCGTCTGGGGCTGCCTGCCAGGGGGCAGGAGCTGGGCAGCGCGGTGCTGATGACCCTGGCAGTTGCTGACTAGAAGGGTTTCAGAGTCCTCTCGCCCAGCAGACTCTTCTCAGGAGCCTGAGTCAAACTCATACAGAAGAACGAGCAGACCGAGGGGAGGCAAATCAGCTTGCAANCAGAGGGGATTAATGAACCAGCTCCTCAATTTCCCTGCAGACAGGCATTTAATTTATATCTGACAGAAAATCCCACACATTTGGAGATCACATCCTTGGTGGAAGTGGTGTCACATCGCAGAAGCACAGGGTGATCTGGCCACCGGGAACAAGGCTGCTCTCCCAGCTCCATGCATGCCAGAAAGTACAGGGAGTTCAGGGCAGGGAAAATTTACACTCTGGGCTCTGACAGCTGCTTTGGCTGGGGCTCAGGCACGTTTGCTAGGGAGGCATTTGGACAAGGGTGTTAGCCTTTCTGTTAAACTCATGTTCAGAAAGGACAACAAAGAGGGGGGAAAAGCGTGTGGCTGAGAGCAATCCATAGTGCTGGAGCCAGGCCACATGGTCGGCAGGCATATTTAATGTACGGATTAGTTTTTTCACTTGAAAACTGCAAACTTCATTTGTTAGCACAGGACTTACTCTCTGGCTTTGTGTACACTGTGTCTAACCCCAGTTCCCAAGTTATCTGGAAAGCAGACATTTCCACTAGCAGCACTTAAAACTCGTCTGTCAGCGCTTCCACTACAAGTTTAGGGAGTTAACTCCCCATAAAACATCCGCTCCCAGCTGGAACACAAAATACAAGAGGGGGACATAGATCTGCAGTAGTCCCATTAGCGCTTAACTGTTCGTTATCTCTGGGGCCTTGTAGCTGGAAAACACCTCCTGAGCTCAGTGAAGGAGCCAGCAATCTTAACAGATTTACTCTGCAGACATTTGGCTGGGGATTTTACTTAAGGTTTAACTCAACTGGCAGACGATGCTTTTCCAGGTGGCTTCTTTTCCAGCTCTAGGGTTCTGTAAAGCAAGTATGAAAAGCACTGGCAGAATGTGCTGGTTGTTAATTACCAGCTACAAGCCCACCCTCAAATGCACTAAGATTTTTCATTCACAATCTAGAGTGGAATAATGATGAAAGCAGAGCACCAGGCTGCGGAGAAGGGTGTTTTCTTTATACCTGCCAGCAAATTGGATGAGAGTTTGGGAGCCAGGTGGGGAGAGCAGAGAAAAGTCTACTTAGTGTGAGGACAGCCGGGAGGAATAGATTTAGGAGATCCCAGGAGTTAAAACTAAACACACAACTTCATGCGTGTGATCATCTGCTGTGGAATGAGGCACACACTGGTACGCTCTGAAAACCCATCCAGGACCACAGGGGACGCTACAAATCCACGCAGATTCACTGCAGATGTCCTGGCTCCCGTGCTGTGTTTTGAGGTTTTTGATTTGATGAGGAACAAGGACTGTAACAAGAACTATATCCCACAGTGCATATGCTCCTTAGATCCACTGCCTGCAGGCCAGGCAAAATTGGGAAGGCAGTACCTTAGATGAATTTCTGCGTGAAGAACCAGGGGATGCATCCATACAGGACCAATGTGAAAGCTCAGACTGGTTCACAGCAGAGAGGGAGCTGCTTCAATTCCAAGCAGAGACAGTGAGGAACAACCACAGCACTTAATCTATCAAACATTCCTGTGTCTCACGTTAAATTGAATTTTTTCAGAGTCTGCATCTCCCTCCCTAGGAGTCAAGGTTGGAAACATCCTTCTGAGAATTGCTGACACAGGTGAAAAGAAACCCAGAGATATTTCAGCATCACTGCTGGGGTTTCAAGGCTGCAGCAGAATTTCTCTCTCCTCTCCCTCCTACCCTTATCTCTAAAGCTCTTCTTGTCATCCATAGCCCTGGACCTTGTGAATCCTAGAGCAGAAAATGAATAGGGAGCGTCGCCAGCAACAAGACTCTTATTAAGGATTCCTCATGCCCACATCTTGGATCAGGCAGAGACGTCTCTGGGAGCCTGTCAGCACACAAGGTAGGCTTTTCTTGAGATTCCTGGCTGGATTTTGATCTCCTCCCTTCGCCAGTGCAATTGCTGCTTCAGAGCAGAGAACACACTTCTCTCTCCCTCGCTTCTTGGAGGTATCTTCCCAAGGGCAGCTGGGGAGAGAGGTAGACAGGGAGAACTGTCTCTTTATGTTGGCTCACATGAAGCCTCCCAAACCTTTGTTCAGGCTGGAGGGAATGAGCCTTCCGTGGTCTTGCTTAGAGCCAAGTTTGAAGTCTTGGTGCTTAGAGCAGGATATTAAACGGGACAAAGCAAATCATAGAATCATTTTGGTTGGAAAAGACCTTTAAGATCATCGAGTCAAACCATTAACCCAGCACTGCCAGGTCAGAAGGGGAGCTCCAGAAGCAAACAGACTGTGTGTCTTAGAGCAGTGCTGTAGAAATAACCAGGCTGAAGAGAAGGCACTTCCCACATGCTAGCAGCTGTACAGAAGGCAGGCTCTGCTCTGAAGAACTTGCAATCAAACCAGATAAGGCAGGGCAAGGGGACAGACAACAGGAAACCACAAGAATATGGAAGGTCTCTGAGCTGCTGCGAGGTATTGTGAGGCTCTGACTGACCCGTCCAGCCATGCACACCGGGCTACACACAAGCCCAAGCAGGATTTAAGTCAGGAAGGCCATTACCAGGGAGAAAAGCCTTTAAGAAGAAACTTATTGCTATTAACTCGTTAGATGATCGTCTTTAAGACCCAGGTGTTAGAAGATGTGAAATACCATTTTTGAGAAGAAATAAACTCAGTCCCTGCCCTCAACATTTGTTTCTGTGCTGCATTTTTCCGCCTGCAGCTCCAGGGCTCCTGAACTTTGCAGAAGATGCTGCCTATTTTTAACCTGCTTTGGCACTTCTGTTATCGTTCCTGTCAGAATGAGGTCATTAAATGTCTCTTTCCACCAAAACTTCCCAGATTTAATTAATTTAGGTGTTTTAGTGCGATGCCTACCACACCTCAGGGAGTACCCCAGAATGAACGTCTCAGTCCTGCCCTGATCCCAGACTCTGACGTGAGGGGAGGTATCTTCCCCGCACGCAGATGCAGCATGAGCTATTGCAAGGGGAGCTCCTGTTCCTGAGCAGAATGTCTGCACAAGCTTCCCTCCAGAACTGCCTTTCAGGACCCTTAATATCTCTATGTCACCCATTTGTCAGCTGCCCTGGAACATCTGCTACAGGTAGTAAATCAATACATGGCATTAGCACAGCCACATCTTTTCCTATTAAAAACTCCAGCTTTCAAGGCTAAGAGGTACTTAAAGCTTCCAAGGAAATTCCAGGGGTCTTGTATAATAGTTACCAGCCTGACAGGCTAATTGCCCTATAATTCAAACACAATGGCAATCTATACTGAAAGCGATTATATGCAGATGACTGGGGTGACTCTCATTTCCTCTACGACTTCTTCGGAGCCTTTTTTTCCGGTATCAACTCCATTGAAAAAAAAAAAAAAAAAAGCTTTGGAAATTATTAACACAAAAAACCTCATTTTACTAAAGCTTATTTTAAGAACTGTATGTTAAAACCACATATAGATACAAAGGCTTACGAGGAATCACTCCTCCTGTTTAAGGTCTCAATACAAAAGCCTTCCTGCATTGTCTTCTGGGAATCCTGCCAGCCAGGAGCCTGAGAAACTGTGTAGTAATAAAAATGTAACACAAAGTATGGTAAATGATACACGGGATGGGGCTGATGAGGGAGGTGGTGAGCGTATCTGTCTTTCACGCTTTGCCATAAGCTCCAACACTGCCTCAGTTCTCTTGCCTAAAAGAACGTGGAGAACACTTCTTACCTGCTTTGCACCTGCAAGCCTGCTTCAGAGGCATAGGCTGAGTCTCCCCCACACCAGAGAAGCCAGAGTAGCTCTGTGCTGGCTGTGGCTGGAAGCTTCCTCCAGGGTGAAGAAGGAAGCACCAAGCACCAGCCAGCCCAAAGTCACACGTGACACAGAGCTCTGCTCACCTCCTCCATGCCATCTCCTGAGGGTGACCTGCAACAGCTCAGGAGGGCATGCACCTCTTGTCCCATCAGCTCTGCTGCAGGGGAGATCCCCTCCAGCAGGCAGACTGGGTGAGCGCCCCGAGATACTGGGCACGTGTGGCAGCCCTCTGCCCTGGCCTTCCACTCAACTGTCACCCTGGGAGGAGGGTGCCAGGACCCTCTGGTAATGTACACCCCACACCCCGCCCCTGTCTGCGGGAGATCTGCTGACACAAGATAACCCCGTGGCACATGGGAAGGAGACAATTAGAAGTGCCCAGCAAAAATAATTTGTCTCTAAATTATTATTTACCAGATATGTCGATCCCTTGAAGCTTAATTTCATACTTCTATTTCTTTTTCAGGAAAGATGGGGCTCTAGAATAGTCAGCAATCCAGTAACAAAGACATTTACCTGCTCCCTTGCAGGTAGTAGAAAAGCTAAGGTGGGATTTAGGACCCTTCGCTCTCCTCCCTTCCACACCTTCTCTGCTCCAGACGCTTCCAGGCTGGCTGTCTCTCATTTTTACAAGAACTGGTACAGTATCACAGTTACAGCCCTGGGGAACTCAACGATTCTAAAAATCTCATCTGTATTGTAAGATGGAAAAGAGAATTTCACTCCTCCAGCCTTCCAGGCCATCCCACAGCCCATCTGTGTACCAAACACTGCTCCATTGCCTGCTGACTCCAGCGGTGCCTGAGGAGACCTGTCCCATACGTGAGGCTATGGTCTCCTACATTGTGCATCCTCCCTCAACTCCTGTTCCCACATTTCCTTGGCATTCCCTTGTCGTGGGGATACAGAGAAGCAGTTTATTCCAAGTACTAACCACATGTGCCGTGGGGCCGCAGCTGTCAGGTACCAGCCAGGAGAACCCCGAATGAACTCAGCAGCAAGGAGAGTGAAGATCGTGGTGTGCAGGGATTGGCACGAGGATGCGTGCAGCTCAGTGCGGCCTGACTGCTGAAGCTGGAAATCCTGCATTTTCATGACCTAAGGACACATCATAATTTCACAAAGGTCTGCCTGGTGCGGAGGGACCACTAGGTCTTGCTGTGTGGTCTGAAAGGCCTTTAATCAGATCTCAGCAAGTAGAAAGCAAAAAAAAAAGAGCAATTTCTTTTGAAGAAGAGCAAATCTGTTGAAAGACAGATTCTGGCGGGTAGCACTTCTCTCCCAAATGTGGGGAAGTTCTTTTCTTTCTGTTTCAGAAATGCCAAGCCATCTTGTTGCACCAGTTCCTAAGAGCAATTCAGCACTTTACTATGAGGCTGCCATTCCCAGTTCTGCTGAACGGCCTCAGAAAAAGTTACATGGAGCAAAATGTTCTTTCTGTTCTCAGTTCTGACTCAAATGAGAGGTGTTTGGTTTGCACCTCAAAAAAATCCCCAAAAGCTTTACTCTGCTTGGCTCCAACAAGAGCCGGTCCTTGGTTTTTTGGTCTGATGCCTAAAGCACCTCCCAACACTACTGCAGAAACAGAAACAAAGCTCCAGCCTTTGGTGGAAACCTGGCTTGTTGGCCTCAACTGCAAGTCCTGTGTGTGCTAAGGAACACCAGCAGAGCTCTCAGACCAGGTGGGTAACAAAAACCATCCCCGATCTCTGTGATGACTGAAATTTCACTGCTCTTCGTGTGCAATTCCTTCTCCTGGAACCATCCACTCTATTTCATCAGCCTCCACATGCTGCACTTCTGGCACCAGCCCCCAGCCTAGCACTGGAGGTCCTGCTCCCCTGGGGAAGGGTGACAGCCCTGGCACTGGAGTGAGCTCATTGAACCATCCCACACAGACAGCCTTCCAGATACTGGCACTGCATTTATTTGTTCTTTTTATAACCATGACATCAGTTTATTCCCTTGAGGAACATAGAAAGACAAAGTAATTTGAGTAATACGAGTTTGGGGACTGACCTATTAGAGTGTAGCACAGGGGAAAAGGACCTGGGGGTCCTGGTGGGCAGCAGGACGGCCAGGAGCCAGCAACANCATTCTGTCATTCTGTGATTCTTGGAGGAACTCATCACATCGTGACTCATTATTTTGTCCTTCTTTGGCTTTTAAGCTCTGCAGTGCTGGTCCTTTTTGTCCATCTTAAAATGGTTGTACTGCATCTCTACCAAAGAGCAGAAACTCTACGTGAAGCATTAGGAGAAAAACTGAGTCCCCAGACTGCAGAACCAGAGCCTGCTCTTCTGTATGGACAATCACAGAATCCCAGCATGGTGGGGGTTGGAAAGGACCTCTGGAGATCATCTTGTCCAACCCCCTGCCCCAGCAGGGTCACCCTGAGCAGGGTGCCCAGGATTGTGACAAAGCAGGTTTGGAATCTCTCCTTGTGGAGAAGGAGACTCCACAACCTCTCCAGACAGACTGGGCCAGGCTCCGTCACCCTTGCAGATAAGAAGTTTCTCCTTATGTTTAAATGGAACCTCCTGAGTTCCACGTTGTGTCCTTTGCCCCTTGTCCTGTCACTGGGCACCACTGACAAGACTCTGAACCATCCTCTTGAAACCCACACCCTTTTTAGCTCTCGCTCAGCATTGCTCAGCTCCCCTCTCAGGCTGCTCTTCTCCAGCTGCACAGCCCCAGGGCTCTCAGCCTGGCCTGGGCACAGAGATGATCTCAGCATCTTCACAGTTCCCACTGGACTGTCTCTCCAGTAGTTCCATGTCTCTCTTGAACAGGGTAGCACAGAACTGGACCCAATACTCCAGAGGTGCCCTCACTGAGGCAGAGTAGAAAGGGAGGAGAACCTCCCTCGACCTGCTGGTCACACTCCTCTTCATGCACCCCAGGAGACCATTGGCCTTCTTGGCTGCAAGAGCACATTGCTAATTCATGGTTGTTAACCTGTCGTCCAGCAGGGCACCCATGTCCTTCTCTATGGAACTGCTATCCAGCAGATCAGCCCCTAACCTGTACTGGACAAAAATCCCTGAAGCCCACTGCAGGGTGCAGAAAGGGCTTCTCAAAGGAGAGAGGTGAGAGGCTGTGCCTGTAGGACCAGGTAGAAAGAAGCCTTGGAACCATCACCAAGAAGTCAACGGAGATGGAGGTGGGAAGCACATCAGATCATTGTGGGTCAAATAATGAGGGAGAAGTGAAGGAAGGAAGACAACTCAAGGACATCTCACCTCCCACCAGAGAACTGGGGAAAAGGCCATTCCTCTGGGACTCCATTTCCCTTCGGGATAAAGGAGGGGGAAGGGGAATTCTCCTGCCTTGCCACAGGTGTGCCAGGAGATCTTCCCTGCATCACTTCAGTCGAACTGGTTTCAGTCCACACTTTTAGATCCCTCCTGCATACCAGGGGTGGTATTCACGCTGCACAGCATTCCACAGAAGGGGCGGGGGGTTGCTCTGGGCTCCTAATTCACTAAACTGATCAACAGGAGCTGAATTTAGGAGCTCTGCATCATTTCTGGAGAAATGTCCCTCCTTCTAGCCTGGGGTGCCAAACACCTATGGTTAGTGGCACAAACTCCCCTTCTCTCCAAGTGCCACCCACGCGTGGCCTGGTTGCAAATGGAGGAGAAATCAGAGCTGGCTTGCAGGCCCACGCTGCATGGCAGGATGGACGGGTTTCACCAGCTCCCACTTGGGAGCACAAAATGCTGATTTTTTCCAAGACAAATGCTATGAAAGCAGACACACCATCCAGCAGGGAATGAGAATCAGCCTTGCTGGTCTGGACTGGGTTTTTTCTTTACAAGTATCATAGGGGTCTGGCAGTTGCACTGAAAGGGGATGTCATTTTGTCCCTGTACTTGGTACTGGTGAGCCCTCACCTCCGGTACTGGGTGCAGTTCTGGGCCCCTCACTTCCAGAAGGATCTGGAGGTGCTGGAGCAGGCCCAGAAGAGAGCGACAAGACTGGTGAAGGGACTGGAGGGGAAGTCTGATGAGGAGAGGCTGAGGGAGCTGGGGTTGTTCAGCCTGGAGGAGACTCAGGGGGGATCTCATCACTCTCTGCAACGACCTGAAGGGAAGGTGTAGTCAGGTGGGGGTCAGGCTCTTCTCCCAGGCACCTGGTGACAGGACAAGAGGGCAGGGCCTGAAGCTGCACCAGGGGAGGGTCAGGTTGGATCTTAGGAAGGACTTCCTTACAGAAAGGGGGATTAGACACTGGAATGGGCTGTCTGGGGAGGCGGTGGAGTCGCTATCCCTTAAGGAACAATTGGATGTGGTGCTTGGTGCCATGGTCTAGTTGATGTGGTGGTGTTGGGTCATGGTCTGGACTCGACGATCCTGGAGGTCTATTCCAATACCACCATGGTTCCGTGGCAGCAGCGCAGGCCAGCGCTGCCCTTGTGGCCCTGCCGTCCTGCACCCTGCCCGCTGCTGCAGCCTCCCAGAGGCACAGCTGCAGCTGCTCAGCACGGCAGGGCTGCTCCACCGCCTGGAGCAGCAGAACCCACGTCAGGAAAGAAACCAGCTCCTGCTGCAGTGGCAGTAAAAGTCCTTTGCCAATTGTTCCAGCCTGGCGGAAGCTAATTTTTCTCTTTTTTTTACAGCCTCTCATCCTCTCTTCTCTTTCCCTGGTTGGTACAAGACTGTGAAAAGACAATTGCAATTAAACGTTTCACTCCTAAATGAACAGCTTGGCTTGTAAACAACAATAGCTACAAAGAAAATGCAGCTCTCGGCAAAAGCAGCCCAGCTTTCTCTGTAAAATACCGCAGGTCTCCAGTGAGAAATTGCTCCTCACAACATCACTCCGAGCTCTCCCGGGGCACTCCCTTACCCTTCCAACCCCTCTGCGCCCCAGATTTAGAGCCTGTCAAAGCTAATATGACAAAGTGGCTGCGGGCACGGAGATGTCCTGGCCTGGAAGTCGTTCTTCTGAAAAAGCACTGCAAACCTGCTCCTTCAGATAAATAAATAGCACATCCCCTGTGAGACATCATCTGCAAAGCACTATCGTATGATGCCTCCACTCTCATAATTCCCCATGTCCTTATTGCCCGATAGCCTCCATAAAGAGCCGGCAGGTTTATGTGCCACTTAAAACCAACCTATTACTAGCAGCAAACTTCCTTCAACAAGTTTCTGTGTGCTCTGACTCAAAAGCAAAAGAATCGCGTCTCTGTGTGACCAGCTAGTGCTACCCACACACCTTTCCATTACCCCCAGAGACAGGGGGATTACTGGTCCCAGAACAGTGTCTGATCCTCTACCTCTGTCTCTTGGGCAGCCACACCAAACCGAGCACAGTTACACCAGAAGCAGATCGAGCTCAGAATGCACAGGTTATAAACTGCAAGGCATGACTGATGCTCCCTCTGGGCGATGCACGAAGGGAAGCAGGCTTGCCCTAGCTAGACAGAGGCATTCTTACCGACGTGGTGAAGGGCTGCTGCATCCCTCCACGGGCCGATTCAGGGGCTGCTGGGCCTGAGGGACATGAAGAAAGCCAGTGTGCTTTGCAGCCCTATAGATAAAGGTTTCAACCTCCATTTGGGGTTAAATTCAAGGAAGTGCATAGGTTTGCATGCTGCTTTACACTAGCTTGCAAGTACAAACACGTCCCACAATATGCAGTGAACAGTAAGGGGAAAAGGTACCTAAAAACTCCAGAGCTTTTCTGGCCTCCCTGTAGATAGGTGTGTTGTTAAATGTGACAATTTTTACCATAAAATACTGAGAATTGGAGTTTTTCCTAACAAATGAGATTAAAACACAGAACACTGGGGCAAGCCAATTGCCCCAAACTGTCCCATCTGCTTCACGATCAGTTTTTATGGAAAAAAGGCTAGAGGACTTGTTTTATTTTCAAAAAGCATATGTTTGCTCTTTAAAAGCTGAGCCACTGACCACCAGGGTCAGCCTTCCAGTAAAGCTTGATGCACAGCAGCTCCTCTGGTGACACAAGGGATTTTGTGAAAGAGCCCATCACCCAAGCTGGGCATTTCAAGTCCCTGGACAAGCTTCACTTGCTTGGCAGAGCTGAAGAGCAGAAAAGCAAGCTGCCTGGTGCAAGAATGCAATCCATCTAGCCAGAAAAGCAAGGAAGACTTTAAACCATAGGAACTTTGGTTTTAGACTAGTAACACCATAAATGCTGCTGAATAAATTACCCACATACTGGAGAGCTAAAATAATAGAGGGGAAAACATGACTTCCCATTCATCACACTCCCCCTGACATATAATAAATGTTTCTCATTGAACCAAAATGAATTAGCTGGGTTGACACAGCTCGATTACATAGAGATGCTCCCAGATTATCCTGCCTTCTGCTCTCTGCAGCCTCCTTTCCTGCCACCTCCTGCCCTATGTCCTCTGCTCCCAGGAAGAGAACAACAGCCCCAGCTAGACAGAGGGGTCCTTGCTGCCACCAATTGCAGGACACTGGGGTCTCTCTGTTGTCATCTGGAGCACCTATAATACCCAGTGTATATGAACTATAAAGTCTGGTATGAAAATACAGGCCATGGGAGATGCTAATCATCATTTCCTCCCTGAGGAAGGGAGCTGGCAGGTGAGCAGCAGAACTGGAAATGGCATTTCTGAGTCACTACAACATTTCAGAGGCCACACGCTGAGGTCTTGGGTGTCACCATACTTGCAAGATCCCAGACAGAAGGGGACTCGCTCAGGACCACCAGACACAGGTCCAAGGGAGCCCAGAGAGGAGTGAATGTGCAGTCAGGGGGCAAAGTCTCCTCGAACCACACAAAAACTTCAGTCTTGATGCCAGCCTGGAAGGATATTCAAGTTCTTGGGCCACAGCAGGAGAGTTATGGGAAGGCAGTTTTATCCCAGGAAACTGATGCCAGCACCTGCCACAAATGTTATCATGGCCACACTGCGATGGAAATGGCCCCAGTCGGCATCAACTCAAGTGTGGACAGACGCCAGAGGCCAACACTGGGGCCAAAACGTGACAGGCAACCTCCATTAGCAAGGGTTCCGTCCCAAAACCAGCCTTGTGCAGGCAGAGTGGGTGAGGATGTGGATGTGATGGGAAGTGCTCTCTCCAGTCTCCGCAGGGCTGGAGCCAAATGAGAGAGCCCAGGCTGGGAAAGGAGCCCAGCCCACGGTAAACTGCTTGTGTCAGGGGCAGGTAGTGGGCAGCTGATGGCTGAAGAGCCCTTTTAAAGTCAACTGGAAACAACCTTTACTGATTCTCTGAAGGTTTGAAACCATCAGTAGAGGATTAAAGCCATTTTGGGGGAAATAACATGCCAGGTCAGAGTGATTGCCCAGAGCAATGTGAAAATGGGTGATAAATAGTAAGCGACAGAAATGAGAGACATATAATGGAATGATTGACAAAATCTTAGTTAAAGCCTTATATACACTCTGAGAAAATATATTTTGCCACTAGAAGCACAGTGGGGTTTGAGGCCTTCTACAATGTGCTTCAGTTAAAATAAACATTTATTTTAAGCACAAACAAGTCATTCAGCTAGTTAGTTTAAAGTTGAGGTAGGTGAATAGTTTACAGTAAATAATCAATGCCACAATTCAAAATTCTTTTAAGCCTAGATTTCCTAGGGAGAAGACAAAAAAAAATAGGTCTGTTATTGCTCTGCTTTAGTCATTTCCCCCTAATAACTCTTGAATCTCCTGGCTGATTTCTCTGAGATTCACCACAAGAAGAGGGGTTTGGAAGTGTTAACGGTGGAGGTGGGTTGCTGATGATCCCCACTGCTGGAGTGGCTGCCAGAAAATCCAGACCAAATGCCTCCAGGTTTCTTAAACTCATCTTTGCTTGTTTATAACTCTTCTGTCTCCTAACACAAATGAGACCACCCTCAGATAGGCCAGCACTGATCCTACATGGATTTTGGTCAAGACATCATTTTCATGATAGATTCTCATGGCTTCCCTCTTGCTCTTGGCTATTTAAATGCAGAAACCCCTCAGAGTGATCCCTGACTCAAATCAAAAAACACCCAAATACTTCCCTCTCCAACAACTTCTGCCGTCAGGTAAACACTCCAACAATCCCCATCACAGTCCCTGGGTGTAACCAGTCCCTGCTCTGAACCACGGGTTCAAACTTGGCTCTGAAAGCAGACGGCAGTTCCAAATAGCTCATATAACGGCTTTAGAAGCTCCTCATCTACCCCTGCCCCAGAAATAGCCTGCAGAGGAGCTCACACCCCCTCAGTGGGTGTGGGATCACCCTCGGACAGCCAGCAGGACACGGAGCTGGGCTCCATTCTCTCTGGGCAGACAAATAATTTATTGCCCTGGATGAATCCTGCTCTCCAGCAGGATGAGTAGGAGCCTCAGTGTCTAAGTGCCCTCTCCTACACCATTGATCACCAGCAGTAGCAGGCAGGGCTCCAAGGCAGGAGTCTAACTCCTCCAATGTTTGTCAGAGCTGTCAACCCTGACCTTAAATCCCTCTGTTGATAGGGCTGCTCCCACATTGCCCTTATGTGCCCTCTCCCTGTCGTTCATACTGTCACCTGCTGCCAGAGCCCTGTAAGAGTAGCTGTTTTTCCTGGGGAATGAGTCAATCCATGATGGGGTTTTCCAGTCCTCTGATGTGTCAGCAAAGGTCCTACTCAATTTGTCTGTAAATGCTGCTCCTTCTATTGCCTCCTCCAGGCTACGAGCTCTCACAGCCCAACTGGCATGGAGAGACCATTACATTCCCCTTCACATCATCAAAGCAGCAAAGGCAGGGAATTCCCTCCCCTCCTCCTTCCAAAGGTCTCACGCCCAGCCCTTCAATGCTTAATTATCGTGCTCCAACATTTTTTTTTTTTGCGAGAGGTTCATGCATTACTCGCAGGCCCACGCTTTCACCAACACCAACAGTCTGCAACCCAAAAAGCTCAAGATACTGGGTTCCCAATAACAGATCCAGCTTCCAACACAAGCACAGACCCCGGGGACACAGCTAGAGAGCTCAGCCACACTCCAGCGTTCAGCAGGGCCAGTGTCGGCCCAGGAAGCTACGGAGCATGGAGAGCTTGGAGATTGATTGCGTTGTCCCCTTCGCCTACCGTTCCTTGGTTGCCAACCAGCAGAAGGGATGTCCTGCTTTGCATAATGACTGTGCTGTCAATATTATTAACCTCATAGATCACCAGGGAATGCACACAGCTCCTGTTCACAGGGAGCACCAGGGCCAGCCCTATCCAATCTACTTCTATAAACAGAAACAAGGACCTTTTAATAAGCAGAAGGCAGTTGGTGTCTTTAGAGGTTAGGGGTTTATGTTGATTTCTTTCCCCTTCACAAAAGACAAATATGTTCAAGAAATTTTCTGCTATGGATTTTCATCTTGTAGACCTCTCATAAACTAAGCAGGGTCAAGCATTGGTCAGTACTTGGATGGAAGATCTCAAGGGAAAGCAAAATCCACAGTAGAGGAGGAAGAGATGTACTTGTGACTTGGTTTTTCAGGCAGAAATGATCTTCCCTTTGAGCCAGCCCCAAATCCTCATTGCAAGCAGGGTTTAAAAGGTAATCAAAGCTGCAGAGGTTCCTTCTCCCTACAGAATGTGAAAGAAGGGTGGGCTGGCATCTGCAAAGGGACCAAAGGGACTGGGATTAAATGGCAGTCAAGCATTTGAGCTCCTTTAAGAAAATACTAGCCTTGATCCTATCTGTCTCACTCCAACAACAGGTATTAGCCACGGGGTAGCTGTTTAATGTTCCACATAAAAGCATTCTAGGCTGTTTCTTCCCCTAAATTTAGGCAGCAGTTTTATCTGAATCCAGTATGTTTGCTCCCCCTACCGCACTGTCCCGTGCGCTCAATGTGTGTTTTCCAGCATCTCCCCACACACCATCCCTGCACTCACTGAATATCCCCAGTGAGTAAAACGATTTCTATGTTCAGTAGCCTGTAAAGCACTTTGAAATCTTTCAGATGAAAGGCCCTCATTGAAAAGTGTGTAATAAGATTTCATTATTGTATCATTTATTCTCATTATCGCCAATAGCAGTGGTTGGATAAAATGTTCTTCCTGTGATCAGAAGTGAGTATCTAGCAAACACTCCAGCCCACCGAAACTAAGGACAAAGAAGGCATCAGGGACCAGCCATCCAGAGTTCACTCAGCAGTCCTCAGCTCCCCATACGTCCTCTCTGCTTCTTTGAAGATTTTAATTAGAAGCTTAGGGAACGTTGTTCCAGGACCTGGAAAAGATCCAGAGGTATAAAGGACAACAGTCAAACTGGGAGCCCCACTAGTTATGGGCATGAGGCTTTTTGGAATGGGATGCCCAAGGCACAAGGTGCTTGCAAAGGAAGCTGGAGAGCCAGGGGTGTGAAGGTCTGGGGACACACAGCACGTCCAGCAAGGACGAGGGGATGCTTTGGATCCACCGGGCTCTGTCTTTGGGGTGTAGATTGCCCACAAACAAGCAGGGCAGGTAACATCTAAGGTTCAAGGTGTGCTGGGGAGTGGAGGCAGCATTTCAATTGAGAGCGTAGGAGAAAGACGATTCTGAATTTAGAAGAGGAAAAATAGAGCAGAAAGGAAATTGGGCAGGACAGCCTGGAAAGGGAATGCAAGAATAAAGGAAGGGAGAGAGAGAATGAAAGGCACTGCTAACTCAGGCTGACCAAGGAAGCAGTGTTGGGAGCTGTAGAACTAATTGCCCTAAATAAATAGATGAGCTAAGGGTAGGATTTATGAGCAAGAGATATACAAAAAACAGCTGGCTGAAGGGTGTTTAAATGAGTATAGGAAAGTATTTACAATGTTGGCAAAGCAACTTGACAAGCAAGAAAAGCCCAGTCATCATTTAGGGCCAGAAATAAAAGAGGTGACAGCTGTAAGATGTCTCACCAGCTACAGAAATTGAGAACGAGGGATTTCTGCACCATTCCTGCTCTTCCCCTGCATGTGCCAGATGCTGCCACTTCAGTTACTTTTATTCTGTTCAGCCACTCGTAGGCTTACACATGTCAAAGGGGGCAGCGATGAAGAAGAGAGCTTCATCCAGGGGCTGGAGAAAACAGATGGGCAGGAAGGCATTTCAGACCCCTGTCATTACAGGGTGATGAAGACCAGAAAAAAAAGCAGTTAGGGCTGGGTTTGATGCTGGAACCTGGGGACCTTTCAGACAGTGGCAATCATTGGAGACAGTCCAGTAGGAACTCAGGAGCCAGTTTTCAGATTGAAGGGGAAGAAGACATGGGACAGTTGAGATTTGACTGCAGATCCAAGGACAGAGATAAGATACAGAGAAGGAAGTGGCTCTGTGGTAGCCTATATTTAGTGAGAACAATGGGATAATAATATCCAGTTTCAAAAGTTGATGAAAATTAATTTTACTGGAACTTTAAGTGACAGCAAAGTGCCTGAGTTGTGTGTCCATTCCAGATCACAGCTTGTCTGCAAATGAAAGGGGGAACCATCAGGTTCAGGCCTGGGAGATGCAGGAGTGTCTTGTCAACATCTTTTCTTCAGAATGAAAGACAACCCGTTTGTCAATGCTTAGCTCCAGCTCTAGTAGCCAGACAAAAGGCACAATATATGTGGCACCTCCACTGTCAGGTCAGATGAGTTCTGCTCTTAAGGGACTTGGACAAAGTGGAGGACGCTCTGCTCAGCCATGAGCTGACAGGTATCCTCTTTCCAGGGTGACAGCTCCAAGCACCCCAATGGAAACTGAAAAAAATCCTCTCAAGATTTTGTCAGCACTATTCATCAGAACTGCTCTGATTAGCGAGCGTTACTGAACAGCAGCTACTTTGTCCCTTTGATCACGGCTGGTCCTCAAGCCATGGATGAATTAAATATTTAATAGCCTGTGTGACAAGTCAGGACAGCTGCTGTGTCAAAATGGTCCTGGAAGGCCCCTGCGTACCTCAGAGCAGTCAGCAGACACAGGAAGGCAGCGGTGGTGAGCTACCAGCATCTTTGGCTGGTCTCCAGAGAAGAACTGGAGCCACAGATTCTGCAGGTGGAGGAACCATGATCTGGCAGCCAAAAGGATGGATCTGAGCAGAATGGGAGGATTTTACCAGCAGGATTTATGCTTTTCCAGAACATACCGTATTTTCTGGGCTGACAGCACGCTGACAAGGGGGGGTTCTGCAAGACTTCCCCAGTATTTACCCCATTGAGTATGTCTCCATATAGTCCTGGCCCATGAGAGCTCAGGGTCATGAGAAACAATTCAGAGGCTGCCAGTCAAACAAGAGAGCTGGCACTGGTGGCTAGTTCCTGACACACACTAGAAGAAATGCTTCATTGCACAAGCAAGAGAACACACTCTTGTTTGTAGTTGCATCAAATGGTGTTGCTTATATACTGCATCCTAACTGGCCACCATATGGACTCTGCAGGTTGGATATGCCCCTCAGACATTGGACCTTGGGGTGTTGGACATAGAGAAGTCCAAGGAAAGGACTTGCACAGGAGGAGCTGGGAAGGATTTGTGAATGCGATATCTCCCAAAAGCCCTTTGGTACCTGCTTTTTGACAGCTCTGCGGTTCCCAGTATGGTCTGGCTCACCCTCAAAAACTGAACAAATGACAGTGACTTTGGTTACAAAACAGCAGCACTTTAATTGCAACAAGGGCCCCTGCTAATTTTGCAGAAACCCTTTTAGCTCAGATAACTGCTCTACTAATGAAATCAGAGCCATCACCACTTCTGGCTCCCCACGGTAAAACCTCTGTCCTTTCCAGGGAGTGAATCTCACCACAGCCTCAGACAGAAGTTTTGATGGGCGTTAGCAGCCTTCGAGAAAAAGTGCTTGAAGGACAGAATCTCTCTTCCTGTGCTGTCATAAAATCCCCCTTCCCCTTAATATTCTTCCTGTATCACTTTCTAATTCTGCCACTTTCTCTCTTTCAGAGCTTAGACTTCACTTGAAAGAGCAGATCTAACCCTCAGGGAGTAAAAAAGACACCCCCTCCCCCCCAGAGTTTCCGTTACTTAGGTCCAGGATTTGGGAGAGCACCAGAAGTCTAATCAACAAACTCATCTTTCTCAATGCAGTGAGGAAACTGCTGTGACAGCCAACATCTAGGGAAACCAGCTCCTCCTCCTCTTAACAGTCGCTGCTGCATTGGCGGGACACTCTGTGGGCTATTTTGAAGTGGCCTTGGCAAAGGTTTTAGTCTTCTAAGATTGGGGAACTCCTCAGCCAGCACAGGGTCAGCACAGCCAGCTGTGTAACAGCGCTCTGCACAGGTCAGCGCCAGGACAAGTCCTTGGAAGGATCCATCTGGGCTGATCCTACCCCTCAAGTACTGCAAGGCATAGGGAAATCTGTGGATAAACAGTGCAGTCCATGTCATCCTGTAAGGCGGACAAGAATAAGGCGGCAAAGCCACCTCTGCATCCCAGCTTTCCTGCCAGCACCAACAACAGAGCTAAACTGGATCCCAAGTGTTGGCTCGTATTTCCAAACACTGTCTAACCATTGCAAAGAACAGTGTTTGAGGGCTTGGCCGTATTTACACTTTTGCTTGTCTTTAATAAAAGCTGCATTTATAATGCATGATTAATTATTTTGCAGAAGTCTCTCTTTTATGGGAACCTGTGAAATGTAAGTGATTTTTTAATACCACCTCACAGACAGCTCTCCTTCTTCCCACCCCCATTACCATTAATCCATGTTGTAGAAAGATGTAACATTTGTCACTGTTTTATTATGAAGTGCAATGTTGCAAGTTATTTATGAGCTTGCTATTTATTGAAGCATTTGCTGGTAGTTTTAGCACTTCTACTCTGGGGTGAGAATCAGCCACTTTTTACCCACTGCCTGGCAGAACCTTCTGTTGTTTAACCACTTCACTCCCACTCTCTGGCCATGCCCTCAGAGCACATCACACAGGGATGTGTTTCAGGGCATTGTCTCATCCTTGTCCCTTCCAAGGGGCCAGAGGAGGAAGCTCAGTTACCTCATGTTCTCTGTAGGTGGAAGGTGATGTTTGGAAAGGACTCAGAGGCAACAGGCAGAACCAAGCAAGGAATGGAGGTGTGAATGGGAGACTTGAATTCTGAGCACTGGAAAGATGGCAGTCGGGGGTCCCAGAGCACAGGTGTGAAGTTACTGGCTAGACCACAGATCAAGCCAGTCCACTATTCACTGCCTAATAACAGATAACCAAGAAGCAGCATTGGAACTGGATTAGGGCAAAGCAGCATTAGGACAAACATGGAGCAACCCTTCCCCAGAGTATTACCTCTGCTTCCAGTGACCTGCCACACAGAAACTTTCTCGGAGAGATCTTTATTCCTTGACTGTGTCCAATCCCTCCTCAAACCCACAGAGGCTTTTTTGCATGACAATATACTGACAGCAAGGAGTACCACAGCTTAAATGACACAGTGCCTAAGAAGTATTGCCTTTTGCTTGGTTTGAACCTGCCATCGCCTCTTTTCAATTGATGCTTCCCTGTGTACCTGAAGCATCCACTGCACCACATGTCCAGCAGGACAACCCCTGTCTCTGTTGCACTTCAAGCCTGAAAGGAAAAATCTGGCAGATATGCCAAACAGATGGAGAGAAGGGAGGTAATGGCATGATGGTTACGTGAGGAGGGTAATAAACAGCAGTCAAGAAAAGCATCTGGGGGCCCCAGCAGTCCTGCCACCCAGAGAAGCACAGTCTCCAAGCCCATGCTCTGATCTGCCTTACGCCTGACTGCAAGAGAGCCCCTAAAGCCCACGGAGCCACAGCACACATTCCTAGCTGGGACCTCTGTCTGTGTCTAGCACTGCGCAGAAGATCAGGAGGGCAGGAGACCTTAAGCGGTTTGTAGAGATCAGCTCCCAGCAGACGGGCAGTGTCAGTCAACACTGCAGAGGCCCTGGCAAATGTGCTGTGTTCACGTGTGTGACCAGCAGCAGTACAACAGGGAGGGAAGCAAATTTAAGGCATAAATCTGGAGTAAAATTGCTCTACAGAAGGTTGGCCCCACGGCTGAAAGTATGCTGAGAATCTAACCAGCTGTGAACGCAATGCGGTTGTGGGCTTCCCTTGGTTAACGTGGCTGGGCTCTGTGTTCCAGCTACTGCCTTTCAAAACTTCAGGGTGGCTTGATTTGCCCCAAGTGAACCTGCTTGTATGACAGTGATCATAACCTCTGATGCCCGAGTGCAATATCCTGAGCATCTACCCTGGCCCAACCAGTCCCATGAGAGCAGACATGAGTGAGAACAACCACAAACTTCCTGCTGAGACCTTGTGAAAATCTGTCTTCTTCTCTGAACACTCTCTGCTGCCTTTCAGCCACCCATTTGACATTAGCACTTGAGGATGAACACTTTCAGAAACTGGCCATACAGTGAAATTAAGAGCAACAGTGGTCATGGCTTCTGAACAGCCCAAAGTGTGCATTGCTGCAGCAAACCCATGCTGCAGCCAGAGCAGCCAGTCCTAGAACAGTTCCTGCTTTTTTCCTCTCTGTTACATACAGCCATAACAGGGAAGAGAGAACAGGAGCCAGGGTGCAGTGCTACAGCTGTCCATGAAGGAGCAGAAATGAACCTCCTCCGCTTAAAGGTGCAGAAAATGAAATACATTGAAGTGTTACACTGGGGTGTAGACATGCAAGCTGTGGAAGCATAACCAATCGATTCCCATGCATTATCCAAGCCACACTAACCAGCTACTGGCAAACACAGAACAAACTCATGTTACTCCACAATGAACAGAAGAAATTCATCAAGGCTCAGATGGCCAAGCAAACTGGATAAGCAAAGAGAGCCCAGGCCTAGGATTAGATGCTCAGAGGCAGCTGGTACCTCACTGACAGATGAAGATCTGGAGCTGCCAGTCACACTGCTGACTGTGGGTAGCCAGAGGGACTAGAGATTACACTCCACAGAAAGCAGAATATTGCCCTTATGGAGCCCAGTGAGAAAGATTCTGCTTTTACGTTGGCTTTTTATCAACGGCAGCTACCTAAGTAGCTGGCTTTCAGCACCTGAAACGTCTTGCTGAAAACTGTTTACAACACTTAGCACTCTGTGTGGAGATCAGTGGCTAAAATGAAAGCCCAGGTTTTATTAAAAAGAGCAGACACTTTGCAGGCACGGTTTTATTTCACTCTAACCCCAGGCGCTCCCTGGCGCTAGCAGGATCCAGAGGTGCTGTACTGGTACGCAGGTTGCTCCAGGTAGAGGATTTGAAAGGTGTAAATTAGAGGGCCACAAAGTCTATTTGAAAGCTGTAGCAGCCATCAGCAGGAGGATCTCAATGCATTCCCTCTCATTCTATACATCTGTGTTCTCGTCCTGCTGTGTCTGTGAGTGTTTCTGTTGTGTTAGTGATATTTCCCTACAACACCTTTTCAGACAGAAGATTCTCTCCCATCAAAACAAGCCAACTAGATTTTGCTAAAATCCCCTGCTTAGGAGAAGTCTGCTGATTGGAAGCATTTTGTAAAAATCAAAACAAATCTGGGAACTTTGAGCTTTGGCTTCATGCTATCTTTCATTATAAATAATTGGGGGGGGAAGGACCCACACGCCTACTGCACTTTTTAGAGCAAAGCACAGTCACCTGTATTTTCTGAACAGTGAATGCTTTGAAATGCTGTGGCAGTGCATTTGGATACAGCTCGCTGATTGTTGCAAAGAGGCAGAAAACCACTCAAAGTCTTTTAACTAGCTTTTAGCAGACCTGTTCCCACCTGACCCAGTTGGCTCCTAAACACCATCCCAAGGGTCAAGTGATATAAAACCTTCACTCGCCGGCATTTTATCCCGCGCCACACAACAGGCCTGATCCTCCTGATGTGAAGTCAGAGTAATTTCAGAGTCGTGAGAGCTAGCACAGATCTACTGAGGCATGAATCAAGAGAGGAGATGTTTGACTCAGACTCTTTGGTTGCATGGGCTCCAACCAGGGTTCCATAAAGCAGGTTTTCCACGGTGAGAGTAAGGAGCAGTTTCTCTGCATCAAAAGGGGGGTGTCAGTGCTGCTTCCACTCTTCCAAGCCAGCCACTTTTTCTTTCACACAGCACCTCAGTTTCCCTCTCTGCAAATTACAGCTCACAAACCTTAACTGTTAAGCACCACTACAGCTCCCTGGTGTGCCTGAGGACTGGAGCAAGCCAGAAGCTCCAGGGCCTCTTTCCCTATTTCTCCTGAGAGCCAAAGTGAGGAGGCACAGCAGGATGCTGAGCAGATTGCTGTGCGTTGTTCGAGCTTCTATGAGTTTTCTCTTCTAGCCAAGGACAAACTGGGTTGTTAGGAGCTGGTCGGAGTGGGGTGATGGGGTGAACAGCTTTGATAGGATCAAACAGGATAATGAACCCACCTTAATGCCTACCTAGGAACACAATCTGACCGTATCTATCTATATGCAAATTGCAGTGCCTTCTTGCTCCTCTTCAAGGGTTGTGAGCTGGCCATAATGTGCCTGACAACAGCTGCATTCCACCGTACACTGTCAGGAGCTTCTCTCTGCTTTTTCAGTGACTTAGGCTGTATTTAAAAAAAAAAAAAAATCCCTTCTGATGAGAAAGTAGCTCCATTTGGCTGCCACCTGTTACAGAATCACGAGAGCCCTGTGAAACTTTCAGACACAAGCTCCTGCGCTCTGTCAGCAGTGTTTGCCTCCTTGTTCTTTGTCATCAGGCTGTTCTGGCATGGAAACCAGCCTCTGGTGCTGAGGAATCCATCTGTCCCTGCTGTTCCCTCCCCACTTGAAGTCAGGCAGTCCTATTTAGAGTGTTCTGGGTGCCTGTGAGTCGAAAGAACCTAAAAAGTTACAGACTGGGGGAAAAATGAAGTTAAATTGAAAGGCTGATGTTCTTTCCTCACACACTGCTGTTCCCTGCAGAAGCAAACCTCAGGTATCCCAAAAGCTGTGTCACACTACTTTTCTTTCCAAAATTAGGTGAAATAGAGCAGGAACTTGTCAGGCTCTGCCCATACAAACTACTGCATATTCCAAGGTTTTGCGGAAACCAATAGATTTGTATAGGCATAGGCACAGGCACAGCAACCCCCAGGAAATCTACACAGCTCCCTTGTCCACCATCTCTTCCCAATTACTTTGAAACTACTCCAGATCCTACTGAGGACCAGTTACCTTGTCCCAAATGCCACCAGCAGGGTAATCATGCTTGCTCCTCTCTCAACCAGTCTGCAGTTAGATGAAGCTTGAATGAACTTCCAAATCTGAGGCATTCTGCTCCTCCACATCTGACATTAGTCCTATACTCTGGCCCGCAGCTTTCAGGGGAACAAAGTAAAGAGAAAGGGTACTTGTATTTTTGGAGGAAGAAAATGAACATCATGTTTTTATGCAAATAGTCTTAAACTCTGGGTAGGGGCAAGAGACGAAATGGGGGAAAAAATACATTTAAAAACATTTCTGCTTCTATTCTTTTCTGCTTTATGTTTTCAGTGTGGCTTTAGTGGCTCTTTAAAGATGTACTACAAAGCTTATAATAAAAGCCAGAATGAAAGGCAGAATCCTCTTTAAGATCCTAAATCAGTCTTGCAATAGGTGTCTAGGCTCGCACATTACTAATACATTAACTGTTTAGAAGTGAGGTACTGTAGCACCCAGTAATCCCTTTCAGCTTCTGCTAAATTCCCTGTCAAGGAGGCAGTGTGTTTCTGTTTAGATGGGAAGCAGCAACATTAACAATGACCCTGTCCAGAGAACATTTAATAGGCAAGTAGATCACTCCAAGTACTTTCCATTTCAGCCTCTAATTCATTTTGCAGTCCTCTCCACCACTCGACGAGCTTTGAGAGTGTAACTGCTTTGCATCACACAACTGCTATACTCTGTGAACAAAATATGCAGGAATTTGGTCCTAGTGCTGGGAGCAATGTGCTGGTTTTGGCACCGATCCCACCAAACCTAGGGTTATGCTTTTACAGCAATATCCATTCCATCTTCACTGAGCAGTAGTAATTTCCTCTGGTCACAGCTACGCAGTTTCTCTTCTCCAGGAATTCAATTTTCAGTGCTGCTGCCTTTCAGAAATGTGAGTCCAGGTGAATTTTATCAGCGGTGCCAAGCATATTCTCCTGTGCTTTGCAGGTTTGAGACATGTGATAGTTTCTAGTTTGCTTCCAGGCCTAAATGCAGCACCTACAGATTGTCCATTGAGAAAAGATAACAAGCAGTGTCTAAATGAAGTGCAGTGGTGGTTTTTTTTCTTAGAAAGACCGAACATTTCTCAGTCTCAAGCAGTGGCTGTACCATATCTATTTTCAGTGGTGATGCTGAACCTTTTGCTGGGGAATGCCAAGGGCAAAACAACAGGTCACTGCAATACCACCCGGTTTGTCTGGAGCTACAGAAAGAAATTGGTTTTGAACTCACATCCCCTGGGAATCCAGCTCTGTACCTGGCTTCCCCACTTCCCATTCAACCCCAGGCAAACCTCTTCATCTCCCGAGCTCCGGTTACCCAGCTGCGAAGCCAGGATAAGAAGAGCTTTGTTCATCAAGGCCCCTCTTTGACTTTGCTGTGCTGCCTGCAAGCCCTGGGAGGCACAGCCTCTTGCTCTTGCCACTTATGCAGAGTTGGTTTGTTGGTTTTTTTTCAAGTAATCACCAAATGCACCCCATGAATCCATGAACCTCAAAGACTTAAGAGAGGTACCTGGATATACAACAGAGCAAGTGTGTTGCTCTCCTGTGTTGCCTATTGCCTTTGGATGCAGATTCAACTTCTCAGCTACACAATGCTGCGAGCAACTGCCCCAGCAGTCCCAAACCTCAGGAACCTCAGGCAGGCTGCAGCTAAATTTAGATCCTCTCTTCCACGCTTCAGCTGGGATTTTCACAGATTGATTTTCTTTCTCCAGTTCAGTCAAGGCTGCTCAGAGGGATCCCTTGTTTCTCTAGTTAGTTATTACCCTCCTGCAGGGAGAAGGGGCCCTGTTTGCACTAGAAACACCAGACAAGCTGTTCTGAGCAAAATGGTGAATGCCGAGCCCCTTCATCAAAGTATCACAGCTAGAAACACCCCTGTGTGACAGTGACTATGAGGAACCACGTGAAGCTGTCACTTCCACGGCTGCTGCTGCAACAGCCTCCGCACCGAGCAAGGGGGAGGGCCCGAAAGAGCAGAAATCCTGACCCAGCAATGGGAGAACTCCTCAGGTGCTCTGGGGCACTTTGGACAATGTCCTGCTGTGTCCCTTCCTCAAGGGCACACAAGCCATTTGTAACCCCCACACATGTGCAACCCCGTCCACTCCTCCAGATTCGCCTGCAGCATCGCTTTCTGTAGGACTCAAAATTATCAAACCAAAGACTTGTCCCTTGCCAGATCAAAAAACCCTCAATGAAACCCAAACATCTTTGCCTTGAGGCCACTTGATTTTTGCCTTAACTGCATCCCTCCATTAAGGATGAGACGATTTAAGTCAGAATGTCTGGTTTGCATTAAGATTAATAGCAGTTGGTTGGCCATTCTCCTTGGGTATTAACAGCAGAGCTTTTTCCTGGTGATTTCTCATTGCTCCTAATGAGATGAAGGACTCCAGTTTCTGCAAGCAGAAAACTAAGTTTGACTATTACCAGCAATTAAGTGGTCACAAAGAAGAAAAGATAACCCTGCATCACTTTAAGCAGGCAGATACCAATTAGACGCATTGCTTTTCAGGATCTCCATGCACATCACTTTACCATGGTTTCAACCTGAGCTGTGAAACAACATTTCAAAGACAATTAAAGCATCATAAGCACTCATGTGTGAATATTCCTGAATGCAGCCACTAAATAAGAAGCAATGACAGATCAGCAAAGGAAGAATCATAGTTTAATCTAACCAATGATGCATGTTTATTAACTAAATGATTAGCCCAATTTAGAACTAGCCACTTGTTACAGACTTAGAACCATATCACAGCTTTTTCCATGTTAAATCCAAGGCTCAGTGGAGATAGTGTTCAACAGGTCTACAGGGCAGTGAAAACGAGATATGCCTGAGCACCCCTGATGCTGCTGGGCCATCCTGTGCCAACTAAATGATCTGGATGGAAGGCCACTGGCATATACTGGAAACTGGGCAGTAAACCAAGGAGTCGTTGCAAAATACACGGTTAATATCAAAGCACAGAAGTGGAAAAGCTTCATCCAGCCCCACAATTGCTGTAAAACAGACAGAGCACTTTAAAAAGTACTCTCTGGAAGAATAGTGTCTGTTCCTGAGAGAAGACTAAGGGAGACGAAGTCTCATGGGTTGCTGGTGACAAGTTCAGGTCTCTCAGGCAGAGAAGGCAGAGCAAGGCAGGAGCCAGTGGGTGGAAGCTGAGTGCATTCACTGTGAGAAACAGAGAAGAATGTTACCCAGTCAAGGTTATCATCATCATGAACTAATTTTGCTGTTCCCTGCAGTCTTTATATCAAGACTGGACGCCCCTGTAAAAGAGATGCAGCTGCCAGGGTGACATTTTATGCTGCTGCAGGAGGCTTGGCCAGCTCAGCAGCCCCCCAGCTCTCCTGCCAGCTAGGCACAGTGTCAGGGCAGCCTCCCACTGCTCCCCAAACTCCTGACTGGAAGAGCTGCGAGCCCACAGCAGCAGTCAAACATCTCTGAGCACTCTTACAGCCCTGGAGACAACCAAGGTGGCCTTCTTTGCCCTCAGACCTGTAAGCCAAAGGTCCTACTCAGTGATAGAGTTGATTAGCTTCATTTCATCTGTAACAAAGCCATAAGGAGAGGTGCATAGAAATTACTCCAGCAGCTCTGGATTCTGCTCTCCAATTGTGGCCATGAGCACAGGCCTGGGAGAGGATAAAGCGTAGTGCTTAACTTTATATTAAGTGGGTAAGGGCTGAAGAGGAGAGGGTGTAATCTCACATCCAAACACTGCAGTGACTGGGGAGGAATTTAACCGAAGAGAAAGGGCAGTGTTCACCTACCTTTCACCCTCCGCTAATACGCCTTGTCTTCCCAGACAACTAATTCTATCCTCTCAGGGATAAGTCAACACCTTGCTCAGCTATTTTTTCTCCTCCTCAGCTGCCAGGGTAGATGCCTGTATTTGCAGATAGTTCCCCTGGCAGTCTGAAGCTCACTCAATTACTGAATCCTTAGGTCTTGGACTCCACCGCTTGTTTCTTCAGAGGGAAGCCCATCGCTCCTCCCTCAGGGCCTCTGACCCGACACACATTTCTTCTACAGAAGCTCACTTCATTAACTGAGTGGTACCTAACTCTCACTTTATTGCTTCCATCCTTGCTTCTCTGGGTTTAAGGTTTTCTAATGCTCAGGGTTTTATCAAAGCAGATACAGTCTGCAGTTGATGTTACTGCTGCAACAAAACAGCCTGCTAATTGCCCAGACATCTGGAATTAAGCTTTTGATCTCAGACCTGTCCAACAGTGTCTCTGCACAAGGCAAAGTCATTACCTTTGTGTCATTGTCTTGACATTGGCCTGTGGTCTGAGAAAGGGGGGGCTCAGTTCTGTCCTCTCTTGACACAGGAAGGGTAGAAGGGAGACACATCTCACTTGCATGAGTAACCACCCACCGTGCCAGGCCAAATATTGTCATTGTTTTCATTAGAAGATTAATTTCTTGCTTGGAAAGAAAAGATTAAAGTGAGTTGCCTTTAGCACGCAGACAGAGGAGGAAGAAAATTACATTCACTGTGTCATCAGCAATGGATTCACCCTGCCAACATCCCAGTGCTATACCACTAACTCGTGGTACTTGGACACAAACAGAACACCCCGGGATAATGGATGTCCCAGATAGCCTGAATCTGCAACATAGCTCATGGCACAACTTTGTGGATTGTTTTCCATTCAGAACTGTCTCCCAAAAGGAAAATGGTTAAAATATAATATTCTGGGGAATTTTTTTCATTGAAAGAAAAAAATAGGTGATTTATACTAGAGGTCAAAGTCTGGAGGGGCACTGGTTCCTTCACCCAAGGCCCTGCTCAAGCACTGGTGCTGGATAAGGCACTGTGGCTGCTCTACTTCCCACCAGTCCTGTATATCCCAGTATGGCAGGTACCCAGAGCCAGCCACTTCTAGGCCACTCCGGCATTAGGAAGTCACTTTGGGTTTCATGTGTACTTCATTTATCCTGTCCAGCAAGTGGTCTGTGTACACAGTTAGCAAAATCCCTGTCTCCATCACCTACTTCAGAAAGATAAAATACAGGCATGTAGAGGAACAGAAATGAGCTTCCCTGTGTTTTAGCTTGTAATTATCAGAGAGGGCTACCTGCTTATATATTCCCTTTGTTTCCCCTGTCTTGTCAATACAATGTCCCAGCAGCCACAAGGATGCTCCAAACCATAAGCTGATCTCATCCACCATCACAAAGGTTGTTTAAGCCTCTGCTTCTTTTCCTAGTGGGAAAAAAAAAAATAAAATAGGTGATCTGTGCATTTATTCTAAGATAAAGAATGGTTTTTTTTTGGTAGGCATGTCTGATGAGATACAAGAGGCTGTCCCACCACTCAGGCAAGAAGGTGGAGAATTTTGAATCAATCTTTTGGTCATGGGGGATTTAATTGTAAATCCCATCTTATGACATGAGCTACAAGAAGATTCACTCCAAGGCCAGCGCCGCATGTGATACTGTGACCCTCAGCCTTAATGTGCACATTAACATACCCTGTGTGCCTTTCTTAAGGGCTGCTGAGAAGTAAAGGACATTTGAAACTGCTGTACAGAGAAAAACAGACATTAGCTGGGACGTGACTTGCAGCGCGTTCTAATAATCACATAAATATAGCTACAATCCACTCACCCTGACAGAG
Source organism: Chloroceryle aenea (assembly GCA_013399075.1). Lineage (NCBI taxonomy): Eukaryota > Metazoa > Chordata > Aves > Coraciiformes > Cerylidae > Chloroceryle > Chloroceryle aenea. The sequence continues at coordinate 113,416 of VWZY01012146.1, read as the reverse complement.
AGAAAAGGTGGAATTGTTTCAGAGTGCTCTCCCTGCTGACCCTTGCAGCTCCCACACGGTGACACCGCCACACGGCTCCTACAGCTGGCAGAGGACTGCTGGGACACTCAGCAACAGCCGACGACATTCAGCAACCACCAACGGATCACCAAGCGGAAGCAAGGGACAGAGATCCAGGGATGAGACCCCCTCCAATGGCACAGTGCTGTCAGGGGATCGCCCTCTGAACTGGGTCCTCAGCCTAGCTACCTCTTAGGAAAACTGCAAGAAATTCAGACCTTCCTATGAGCTTCTAGGAATTAGATTGACCGTGGTTTGCTTTTCTCTGGTCTCAGGTTTCCTTCTTGCTGCAGTCCCAGTATTGCAGAGAGGAATGGAACTCTCTGCCTTACTAGAAAAGCCCACTTTGTCCTTTCCCCAGTGACTGCAGCAAGCACAGGGAAATGCAAAGCCCCAATAAACCTGCCGGGCAGCCTCAACCCAAGGCCACTATGGGATGTCCAAAAGTCAGAGGCTGTTTTCCACAAAGGATGTTTCCCCCATCAGTCCGGGGATAGGCAGGGTCAAACAGCACGACACGGGGAGAGGAGACACACACCCACACATTGAAAGTACAAAAAAGAACAGCAAGAGACAATCTGTACTGGCAGGCAGACAGACAGACATCTGTACTGCAGTGTGAAATGGAAAAGTTAAATGCTAACACCTGCATCATTTGGACGCTGAGGGGACAGACACTTCAGTCTGTCTCATCAGAAGGTTTTTAAACGCTACAATCTGCTTTGCAGGAGTATAAACTACAGACAGGGTGCCCCTATGGCACAGATTCCTCCGGTGCCAAAGGACCATAGCCATTTCTCAGGGGCTTCCTGGAAGTGTTGGATGGGTCCTAGATACCACAGATGTGACCTCAGACAAAAGCAAGAGGATCAGGACCGATGTGAACTTGAACTTGATTCAAATCACAAGGGAAGTCAGCCTGGAAAGTAGAGGGAGAGACTGCTACAGAGCTGATGAACTCCAAGTAGCCTGTGTTGCTAAGGAGACACATTACAGCATCCCTCAGTTGGAAATTCCTAAGTGATGAAGGGCTCCATGCCCAGGAACATCACTTCAATACAGCTCAGCCCAAAGGGGATGAAGACACCAATAACCAAGGTCAGGTCATCATCTGTCGGGCTGGAGCACAATCTCCCAGCCAACTGGACACAACCCAGTAAACCTTCAGATGGCAAACCACGAACAGGAGTCTGTCACAGTCCCTCTGCTAGATGGCTTCAGAGCAGGACTGAGCGATATCACACCTTTCTCAGTGCTGAAGGTCATGAGTTCAATCCTCAGCCCCTTAGTTATCACACCTGGAGACAGGACAGAGATGATGGTAGAAGAGTTGTGAAAAGGGCAGCATTGCCCAGATGGTGGGGTTGTTTTATGTGACATTTCTACTGGCACAGCAAACTGTGGATGTGCAAGGCTTCCTCCACCTACTTAGTGGCTGTACACAGCTGGCTATTAATGCTGCTGCCAGATCAGCCTCTCGGAGGATTTGCTTATCTCCTGCAATGGCTGCTTTATGGAAGGCTGACAGCTTTTAGGATTGCTACTGGAGACTTCCAGGAAGAAGATCAAAAGTAGAATAAGTCTGAGCTGTTTCCCTGTCTCTACATCAGCTCCAGTTCCCTGTTCAGAAGCAAGGGGCTATGGGTTGGTGGTAAACAGCCCCTCCAGTCTCCTCGGTGCTTCACAGGACAATTCTCCCAGGGGATACATCTCAACTATGACCAAAGCTGGACTCAGCAGCTCAGGCTGAAGACAATATGCCCTGTGTTGAAAAGAGAAGCAATGGAGGACAGTGCTTCTGCAACCCCAAGGAAATATAGCAAGGCTTGTCTCCTGCCTGACCCTTGGAGGGCAGCGGGGGTCTGGACTCTCTCAGATGAAGGCCTGCTGGGACACATTCCTGGCCTGCCACAGGGCCTGGCAGACAGGGATAGGGGTTGGACCCCTCCTGGAGCTGTACAAATACAACAAACACAACTCTCCAAGCTGCTGGCTGCCAAACTCCAACTTACAACTTCACATGGGAGACTAGACTTCTGCCAAGTCTTCCAGGGCTTAGTTGGGACCGATGCTACAGATCACTCCCACTCCACCTCACGCTGAGGGGATGATTCAATACATACTGCACAGAGGCTTTGCCAGTCAAAGGATAGGAGGACTTCATCCCTACCAGTTCCAGTCCTCTCCCATATGCCTCATAATCACTAATTTGCAAAAGCAAAGAAAACAGCAAACCCTTGGGCCACAGGAGGCTGCAAGGTGCTCCGGAACTTGCCAGTTTCTGGGCTGGGGAGGTTCCGCCATAAATGTCTTTTAAAGAAATAGGTTAAATGAGGGAAAGTTCACTCAGCATTCACAAACTCCAGTATTTTTTGTGTTACTGGTTCCTATTTTATCTATTATTTAAAGGAGATGAACCCGGGGAAAAAAAAAAAGAAACCCTCTTCTGAACTCTTCCCAGAACTGACTCAGCAATTTAATTTTTACACTGGCTATTTTTTTGCTTCTCTTCTCTTTATTGCTATTTTTTATTTTTAATTTTCCACTTTAAATCCTTATTTGCATGATAGGTCTGCCCAGCCTTAAGCAGATTTTTCTTGTCTTTGACTTTTATCTCATTCACTCTTCACCCTTTCATTTTTTTTTAATTAACAACCAGCTTTGAATTAGTTGACTGAAGCATTCCTTTCCCCATCTTCCTCTCCTCCCGGAGAGGTCCTCCCACTCTAATCCTGCCGGACCCTTCTGCAATCTCAGCACATTGCCATCACAAGAACAAGCCTTCAGCATGGAAAAGTTCATCCAGATGTCAGTCGCTGCCTGACTACCAAGCAGATCCTCACAGCACACTGGTATCTTATGCTGGTCACTCCCAGAGAAACGCTGCTTTGGCCCCGAATCTGCCTGGGGCCTGTCCCAGAGAGGGTGGTAGTTGTGATGCATTTGAGTAAATCCCTTCAACATGCAACAAAAAGAACACTTTATGCTTTTAAGGCACCTCCACTTCTGCAGGATCAGGCAGGATCAGATCCTCTATACTTCGCAGAGGAACAGAAGGTAGGAGCCTTTCTGTTCCCACTCCCCCTGCTGCCCTGGCACAGCCTTTTAGATGACTGGGAGGGAAGGAAAGAATCATTGTCAAGATGGCTCACTTGGCATTTGCTAAGATCCTAATGAGACCCAGTTTCAAACCTACTCTGACACGGCCTGAAGCGCTGCTGCAGAGACTGTTTGCAGAAGGAAGAGTGCAAATGCCTCCTGAAAAGAGATGCACACTGAGATGCCAGTAGCTACCATCCAAACTGGCACAAATCTGGGTAATGCTACTGGTACCAAGTGAGCTGCTCCCTGTTCACATTAGAATGAGTCAGCTCATGATACGACTTTTAGATTTTCCAGGTAGTTACAGAAAAATGCAGAAAGAATCCACGTTGCTAATTGCTTTCTTTGTCTCTTTCTGGATTGCTGTAGGAACCCACTGGATCTTAGGGAAGGAGAGAACAAGAGGTTACACTGCTCATTTACCAGCTGAAGCGTCAGTGATGTTCCTTAACTCTTCAAATAGCCTCTGTTTAGCAGTAATACAGTATTTTTTGGCTCCATCTAATGCTAGCTGGATGAGGCTTGCATTGAGGTCACAGAAACGACTGCAGTGTGGTGGAGAGGGAGATCCACGATGGCTGTAATTGTCTGTCTTGTGTACCTGTATCGTCCTGGCCGCAGCAGCAGAGAAAGCCACACAAATTAAAACTGATCGTGTTTTTCTCAACCAGCTCTGTAATCCTACTGCTACTGCAGGGAGTCTATTACCACTAGAACAAAAAACATACAAGCCTAAAGAGAGTTGGGTCAGCCCACACGTCTGTGTAGCTATCTCTGACAGCAGCCAACAACAGATACCTGGGAAAACCACAAGAATTAATATCAAACACATAATCTTTCCCCAGAGCATCTCTCAAACTCCAAGCTTTGTGTCTCGGGGACATTCAGAGCTGGACAGCACTTCCAGGTACTTAGCACCCCTGACCAGATCTCTCTTGCATGAGTCCGTCCAGCGTCCCCTCAACACTGTATAAACCATCCTGCAACCTGAAGTTCCTCAGCTGAACGACTGCAGAAAGCACCAACCTCCTGTTGTTTCTTTTGATCCTGCCACCTACAAGGGCAAGCTTCACCTGGTGCTTTCTGGTTCTTATGCTGGAAGCGGTGGTGCAAAACCAACCCCTGCCCATCCTCTGCAGGCCTCTCGTGACTCTGTGGACACGTCTGAAATCAGTACTCTATCCGATGGAGGAGTCAGCACAACCTACTCACCCCTTGCACAGAGTACAGACTTCTGATTGCTTTTGTTACCCCCTCTGAAGCTCTCCCAGTTATCCTATATCCTTTATGGAATGGCAAGACCAGAAATGCACAATGCAGGTGGGCTGCCAAAATTAACTGACTTGCCAGTTGTTCCCACATCCCTGCTTTATACTGTGATCATTTCTAGGGCAGTGCTACAGCTCCCAATGTAACTTTTCTAAGAAAAGAAGGAATGAAAGTGGAAGATGTGTTTGATTTCTGTCACTTGCTGCTATTCAGGAAAAGGGGCTGAGCAAAAGCTAAAAAATCAGTGCCCCAGACGTAAAACAACTCCCTGCAATCCTGGGCCTGTCCCCAGTCTCCATTATTTCAGGGAGGAGAGAAGGAGGGAGACAAGAAAGGATTAGCTATGCTCCACAGAGTAACCAGTGTGATCCAATTAGTGGTCTGTTCTATGAACATGGCCACAGCTAAGAAGTGAAGCCAACTGAATCCTGTCATCATTCCCCTTCCATAATGGATGCCAAGTCTGGACTCCAGCACAACTGCCCATCACTTAGCTTCCCACCAGGCACAACCAAGCATAAAATCCTGGCTAGAGGAATGGAAGGCACCATCATTCACCAAGGACCACAAGCAGCGAGAAGCAGATGGACAAATCCAAACCTTTCCCCTATTCCCTCTCCAGAGAAGGCAACTGTCCACACCCTGCCCGGAGGACAGGCGACACTGGTGTGGAGCAGGCTCCTTGTCACCCATCTCCCCCCCAGCCCACCGCCTTCAGCTCCCCGCTGCCTCTGAACCACCCCCACGGTGCTTCAGGGAGAGGTGGTGTCTGGCCAAAGGCAGGACCACAATCGGCCACGTGGCACTCTCAGAGACATCCGCAGTTTTAACTTGTCTCTTTAGATAGCACCTCCACTCAGGGCAACCTCCACCTTTTTAATTTCTCAAAGGTTGATGCTAAGTAATTGTTTACTATCTCTGCAGCACTTGCTCCCCTTTATCTTGGAATCCCTGCTGTCATTCATTGACGGAGATGTCTTTTCTCTTTCTCTATTCCACCGTGTATGCACTTGAAAATGCTTTCATTGTAGGCAGAGATACTTGCTGCTAATTGATGCTTATTATTTCTTTTAAGCCTGTAATTGCTTTTTCTTGTCTAAATTTACTTCTTTCTCCCCCCCTGCAACTGTTGCTAAAATTGCTTTGGTTTTCTCTTCTAATCAGCCAAATCCTGGTGTTCAAAGATTATTTGAACATGTGCCAAAGGTTTTGCTGTTGCTTTGACACGTTGGCTTTTCAAATCTGTGGAGTTTTCTTCAACTTCTTGAATATTTACAGGCAAATCGGGTGGCCTGCAACTGGTTAATCTCTCAACCATCTTAATGAGGTGATTTTAGGTGTCAGCTTCCATGCAGACTTTTGATTAGAAGGCTACAAAGGGGCCTTAGATTATCTCATTTATCTCTTACACAACACAGGATTTCTGAGTCAATTCTCCCAGCAGATAGAGAAATAAATGGAACAAGTGGAACAAAATGCAATTTTGTTTACAACTGAAAGAGCACCTGCTCTTCCTCATGATCTCTCATTTCTTTCACAGGCCTTTACTGGACAGATCCGAGGGGGTTTCAAGCCCACCACTGCCTGGAGAACCACATTTGCCCTCACTGAGACCTTTCCAGAGGATCCTCTGGATTCTCACCATCACTCCACCTTCACCTGTGACAGGACCACAGTCTCATTTGGGCATTTCCTTCCCAAAGGGAAGAAATCTACTCAGCCAGGCAACACAACATGGACTTTGCCATCTCAGACTTCACATTGCTCTGGTAGCTGATCCAAGGCAACATGCAAATTGGATGCAAACCCCCACAGCTGGAGCTCCCCTTGACTGGGGAAGGCCTGTCATGCTGGCTTTGCTCAGCACCGAGAAGCAAGGACTTGCTTCTACTTGGTATAACTTGCCCTGGAGTCACAGGGAAATGAATACCTGACTTCTAGCTATGCTCCACAGAGTAACCAGTGTGATCCAATTAGTGGTCTGTTCTATGAACACGGCCACAGCTAAGAAGTGAAGCCAACTGAATCCTGTCATCGTTCCCCTTCCATAATGGATGCCTTGAGCCTTGAGTCTTGAGAGCTCTTCTTGCTTCTCGGCTGCATCGTGTCCCGTGATGTCACTGTGAGGCTGAGTGGGCTCAGAAGCAGTGGCTGGTACAGCAGCTCTGGCACTGACCACTCGTGCCGTTTCTAGAAAGCGTCTGCGCCTTTGTTTTCTCTTCCCCTTCTGTTCAGCTCTGACTGCTCCAGCTACGCTTATCCTGATTTACTCCTTTAAAGTCTTGCAAAGACTAGGGCTTCCAGCTTCACTCCTTAGCATAGCTGTCATGTTCTATCTACCTGATATTTAGGGCTGACCTCAGCAGTTGCTATTCTTCCCAGCCTGTTCAATTCCTCGTAGCCAGCACAAGAACCACCCAGGCTGCCTGAACTGGATACAAAGCAGAGATTTTGCAGCATTGAGTCTCTGCTCCTCATCTGGGCTTGCCTCCAGTAACTGAAGTTTAGGGGGAATGATGGAGAAGGGCCAGAAGGACAAGTGGAGCTAATGAGCACAGAAAATCTTCCTGCTAGGTTTACAGGAACAAGTAAGCTTTAAACTTCTCACACCAGGGAGTGGGGACAGGACTGAACTCAGACCCATTCAGCCATAGCAGAGGACTAGGATTAGTATCAGAATGGCTTCTGGGAGTGCTCTAAATATTCCATCCTAGAAACATCATCCATCATCTAACTTCTGTCTACACTGCGATCTGACAGCCGGTACAGCCCAGCCCAGCCAGGTCTCCACGGGAGAGAAGCAGGGGTAACCACGGACCTGTGAAGTACCAAGTGAGCAGCTGAACTGGTGCCAGTTTAGATGCTCATCCACAAGCAGAGACACCAAATAAATATCCCCTGCATCTCCAAGTACCAAGCCAGAACATGAAGGAACAAGAACAATTACTCTCAAACAGGAGCATTTACTGTTGGGAGTTTGTTGTGTTTCATTTTAAACAAGTTTCTTTTGCAGCTCTAGTGACCTGAGGAGCCAGGAATATGAACATTAACAAAAGAAACAAATAAATAACGGAATCCAATTACAGCTTTAATAAGCTGCAATGCACTAGAATACCATGAGGATGCAACAGCAATTTCTAATTAAAACATGCAATTAATTATTAACCTAATTAAGTTCTAGTATTATTCCAGCATGTTCAAATCAGAGTGTGCTCTCCAAGTGAATTCCAGATTATGATTCTTAATGCTTGGGGTGTTCTTCTGCTTGCCTGTTTCTTGTCTTATCAAGGGAAAAGGTAATTTTTCAGCCAGAAAAACTGTGCAGCTGATAGGAGGCCATCAGGACCTGTTCTGATGGCTACCTCATGCTCACCCTTCCTTAAAGGACTAAGGCTGGACTCTTATTGTCTGAGTGACATCTTCATTAATTGCTCTCAGACACCTTTGTGAACTGCAGTCAACAGATCAAAATCCCTGCTAGTGGAAGAAGCCCATTCAGTCTGAAGCACCCATTGACCTTATCAGAAGACAGAGTCAAGTGTTGGTCAGGGGTATCAGCTCTTCCACACAGGAAAGTGTAACTGGTGAGACGATATAGTTGTCCTGGTTTGGGTGAAAACAGCACTAATTCTGTTCAGTGATTTTACTTTTCAGTTCAGCACTTCTAACTCACAGCACTGTCTGAAGTTAGCAGCCTGTTCTCACAGACAGTGTCTGCTGCCAGCCGTGAGAACAGCCCATGGGCAGACTTACTGCCAAGAGTTGCTGTGCAGGCCAAGGCCACTGCTGGACGGTGGGTACCACACAGGGGGGTGTAGAAAGGAAAAGACTGCACCTAGGAGGGAGTGGACAGGGCAGATGACCCCCAACTGACCAACAAGGTANAATCACTAAGACTCTCTCCCTTATTGCTTTTCTCTTCCCCTTTGGGGAGGGAGGGAGGGGGGTTAACAGAGAGCGTCTGTTGGATCTTAGGGGCTGCCCTGACCCTAAACCTCGACAACAGTCCACCCCTAAAACACCACAAAGTGGGATTCCAAGAGATGAGCATGGCAAGAGAGATTACCATAGGCATCACAGATATGTTGTGCAACTTTAGGAGGTTCTTTGTTTCAGGAGATCTGTGGCCATTCACCACTGGACTGACCATTCCCCACTGGACTGAAGCAGGCACACATCCAGCATGGTTCATGCCAACCTATCAGCTGCCTTTTCATGGAACAGAACGATGCCACCAAATGTAAACCAACCCA
>VWZY01012146.1:46139-95886 GCA_013399075.1 Chloroceryle aenea | reverse complement strand
TTTTTTAATTATTATTTTAATGGATTTCACACATTTCAAATCTGGGAGCCGTTCTAATAACTTTTCCCCTACTCTATTCTGTTAAGTAGATAATTCTTCAAGCCAGTGATTCTTATAGTCCATGTACAGACTTTAGCACAACAGAATCACAATTTCCAACAGTGAATTAATGTTCTGGAAGTAATTAGAAAAAGTCTTGTTTTCTAAAATCCTGATTTAGGATTTCATGGTGCTACAGATATTTGAACTCCATCAAGAACAAACTCTGTATTTTATTCCTCAAAAAAAAAAAAACAAAAACAAAACAACAGGAATTTTGTCCAACACAAGGTCAATGACGTTTAGTTCCAAAAAAAACAAACAAAAAAAATTACAAGAATGATAGAAAATTTTGGGTTGGAAGAGGCCTTTAAACTCATCTGGTCCAACCCCCCTGCAGGGAGCAGGGACATCTGCAACCAGAGCAGGGTGCTAAGAGCCCTGGCCAACCTCCCCAGCAATGGTGCCAGGGATGGGGCATTGATGACCTCTCTGAGTAACCTGGGCCATGCTCTCACCACCCTCAATGTAAAGAAATTCTTCCTTCTCTCCAGTCTAAATCTCCCTCCTTTAGTTTAAAACCATCACCCCTTGTTCTGTCACAACAGGCCTTGCTAAAAAGGTTTCTCTCCATCTTTCCTGTAGGTCCCTTTCAGATACTAAAAGGCTGCAGAAAGGTCTTCCAGACTGAACACCCCCAACTCTCTTTGTGGCCTCCTCTGGACCCGCTCCAACAAGCCACCCAATGATCCCGGTAACACAACCTAACGAAACCCAAGTGGCCTCAATTCTGTCCAAGGACACTGTTAGCCCACCACTTTTGGCAGCTGTGGAGAGAGAACTTAAAAGCATAATGCAAAGATCCCCTGTTCCACATTTACTTCTGGCACATGTATGAGACCTGTGCAGGACACTGCTCCTTCCATGCTCTACCACCTTAAAGCCTCTGGCTTCACCTCTCAGCAAGGGTCTTGCATCAATCAAAACACAACCTCTGCTCCCCGGTAGAAACCAAAGGCCTTGTGCTCAGGGTGGGACAAGAGATAGCCTTCAAGAAGGCTTTTATTTAACCAGGTCCTGTGAAGTGGCTGTTTCCTCAGGTCGATGGGGTGCTGAGGATACACATGAGCAACACAGATGGTCAAGAACAAAGCACTGGCTATTGGTAGAGAAATGGGAGATGAAAGGATTACTCTGTCTCCTAGTTCCCAGTTGTTGTCAGCTCAGCGCAGGGGCAGAGAGAAGGTCGTTCAGACACCATTAGATAGTTCTTTTGCTCATTTCCAGTGATGCTGGCAGGTTTCCCAGCAAGCAGCACTCTGATGCAGTCACAACATCAGAAGCCAGAAGAAAGTGTAGTTCAAAAGCAAAAAAAAGAGCAGGGAAATTTAGTAGAAATGAAGAGGTCTGAGGACGTGCAGCATTATTAACTCCTGTTGTGCCCACTCCAGACAGAAGAGTCTTTGACACATGATCTCTAGCACCTCACTTGGTTGACTTGACAAATGGTTCTCTCCAATTCTTACGGGGGAAGAAAAATAATAAAAAATCCCTACCCTTGGGTCACGCTACCCATCTAACTTATAGAAATCATTTATCATCTATCTGATAGTCTAAGCATATCTGCATAGCAAGTTACACGCAACCAGAGAAGCTCTCTGTATTTCACAAACCCTTAGCAATGCATTTTTTAATAGAAAACATCAATCCCGAGTAGCCCAAAGGAACAATCCCTCTTTAATCACCCACCACACTGAGGACTAATTTCAGACAAAGGCTCGATGTTCCGAGTCACCTATAGCATGTCATAATGCAGCTGAGTCCTCAGTTCACAGGGAAAGGTTCAATCGCCTTTTCAAAGCTGGATTGAAGATCCCGCGTTAATTACTACGGGAAATTACATCTACAGGAATGCTCAGCAAGGCTTTACAATAAATGCTGTCTGATCTATTCCTGCTCAGCCTTGAACTCTTTGTGGAATATTTGTAAATGTAATGGGTATTCCATTTTCACCACTGCTCCTGAATAATTCATATGGTGGAAGATCCTTGCATGGCTCCGTGAATCAAGAGTTGGGGTATTTTGTTCTCTATAGTTAATGGATTAAACCATTTTTTTTCAGCTATGAAACCAGGCAATTTATCACCACGAAAAGAAGCATGGTTCATCCATCACTGGCTCAACCCAGAAACACATCTGTGAGTATGGATAGCAGAACATAACAACCCACAATTTTTAAATCATCCTATGTTGTCCGAAAAGCCAATAAAGTTGCAAAGTGAAATGGTGAAGAACTGCCTCGGATCAGTCAAAATGTTTGACTTCCTTTTTTTCAGGCATCTAATTCAAACTCAGCCTTCTTTTTTTCCCATGAAACAGTACATTTGGAAACATCATTTTGAAAAGAGAAAAAAGAAATAAATCAAAACTCCTTCCCATTCAGAAAATGTCATAACTGGGAGCTCCAGCACTTTGTAAGATATTCCTCCCCATCTCCCTTCCAAGCAAAACTGTCAAACTCAGTAAGATTTCCTGAGCAATTTCTGTTTCATAAAAGTGACATTTTTCAAGACAAAACTGTTGTGACCAAAAAAACCCAAAAACCTAACCCAAACTTCAACAAACCTGAACAGCTCTGACTCAATTGTCTTTGACAAAAAGAGATGTCTCAAAGCTGCAACCCCTTTCTTTGGGTGTCCCAGAACATCAGTATGACACATCCAGGTTGAGCACGTTAAGCTCCTCTTAGGTAACCACAAAGCAGACGTGAAAACAACCTGAGCCCCAGAGGTCAGAGACACCTTCAAATATGCCAGAGCTGAGCAGAGACTTGCCTAGGCCGCAATTCTTACACCAACTACACCATTTTAACTGAGGAAACATTAGTAAGAAATCTGTTCAATTCACATGCTAAAATGACTCCTCCTGCCCCTCTGCCAAGAGAAAACGTCCATGAACTCACCTGGAGAGGTGAGTGCTTCAGCAAAGCAAATGATCAGATGATCACTGTTTGCTTTCAGAGGAAGAAAGGCTCATTTCTACCCAGTCACATGCCTGACCTTCATCCATCCAATGGCGTGATCTGGTCTGGGTTTTAAAAGCAATGCTGTGAGTGCTGGGGCAGGAGGGATGCTCGACCACTGAATCTCAGAGCGGGGGAGATCTGAAATGGCACATCGCAACGAGGGGCCTGTCAAGCCCAAAGGTGCTGCTGAGAACAGATTTTCCATGGCAAGCAGAAGAGGTCACCAGTATTCAGGTGCCTGTGAAGGAGCAGAACAGGTGCCCATTCCTGAATTCACAGGTTGGGTTGGGTTGACATTCTTAACCAAATTCCAAGCCCTTCCCTTTCATCCCACACAGCTTTGCCTACCAGAGGAAAATCTCCATGCAAATCCAAAGCCTGTGGAAAAGTCACCATATTTTGCCAGTGATAAACAGGGTAATTCCTGCCCAGCAGAAACAAGAAACTTGCCGAGTCAGATATCTCCAGAAAATGGACTGCTCTGCTCCAATTTAATTTAAAAGGTATTTGGGAGAATGATAAGTGCATCATGGAGCCCAGTGCTATCTGGGGTAGACATGGAGCTTTGCATGCTTTAAAAAGTAATTAAGAGAAGAATCACTGTTAACCTAGGGGTAAACATGAGAAAAAAAAAAACAAAACAAATACAAGTTTTCAGCCTGCAGCAAGAAAACCAGGAGGGAAACAGCACCTCCAACCCAGAGGTCAGCACTCCTTTGAAGCCCAGGCTGGGTCTGTGTCCTCCAAAGCAGAGCTGTTCAACACACGGGAATATGAACACAGACTGGCTTTTTCTGATTGAGCTCAGTCATGCTCTGCTCTTTGAGGGCAGCTCAGTTCAATGCATGGCAGGACCGTGATTTATTGACACAGGTTTGAAATTCTGGGGCATAAAATGACTGAATGCAGAGAGCAGGTTGCATGAAACAAGGAGGGAAGCAGCTGGGCATCCTTCCTCTGCCAGGCTCATTGGATGTCTCCAGTTGCTCAATTCATCTACCAGGAAGACAGACCTGTCAGCCCTGTCCCACAGGAATGGCTCTTCACACCTGATACTGCTTCAGTCAGCAGGGCCCCAGGCAACATGGGGTGTACTGTGCTGACTGCCCCCTTTGCCCAACAGTTGTTTAGCAGGTGGAGGGAAGATACTGTTTTTGTTTCCTTTTACTTATTTCCTGGTTTCCCTTCACACCATTTCACCTTTGCTGCTCTTTTTCTTCCAGGCAGGAACTTCAAAGTAGGAGGAAAATTGTCAGACCTGCCCCTGTTGCCCATCACTCACCCATCCGAACAGTCTTGGGCACCAGGTCACAGTCTGGCTGTTCACAGCAAACAGGCAGCCACTTGGCAAGTGTAGGCCCCAGGGTAAGTACCCTTCTGATCCCAGAAAGGAAGAAAAGATCCTTCAGATGGTACAGTCTACCCCACTCCAAGCTCTTGCGCCAAACCACTTTGGTTGCTGGAGCTGCACTCCCAAAGCGTATGGATAGGAACCTCTGTTGGAAAGACACCAGTACAGCATGAGAGTGCAGACCACAAACAGAAAGGGAAACTGAGGCATGGCCATGGGCACAGCCTAGTAAACCATGGGCAAAATGAACAGCGAACTCCAATATCCTACATTAACTGCAGCAGTATTTGCATAGTAGCCACTCTGCTTGGCTAGAAAGAAATTAAACCAGTGGTGGTGAAGATGATTGTTATGTTCTGCAGCCATGTTTGATTCCAATAACTCAGCCCAGCCCTTGCCAGGCTGGCAGGCAGAAAAGAAGGACAAAGTCCTTCTTCCTCCTGTGAAGAGGTCCCTGCGGGGAGCTGGCCGAGAAGGACAATCACACCAATATGCCAATATATCATTTGTGTTCATTCCCCTACGCAGGTTGCTTCTGTAGTTTTCTAAGCTGTCCATGGGTACATTGACTGCTTTCATGGGATAGCAGTTACAGGCACCCACAGTAAGCTCTAAGCTAATTGCTCATATGCATCCGGGTACATGTTCTGTACATGCCTCTTTTGCAGTTAATACAGCTTGTTCACGCTGCACTTTCTTGCTTGCTTAATGCTAGACTTCCTTCTTTTCTGCCCTTCAAAGTGACCTAAAGGACACTCAGGACTCATGCTAACTTAGCCAGGGTTGTCCAATCCTTCAAGGGTCATCGCACGTCCTTGTTCAACAAGGAATTCCCCTGCACTCCTGGATCAAGGAAAGAGACAGGCCTGAGGTGGAACCAGAGGATTAACTGGCTACACCAAGACACCAGGTTTGTTGCTTGACTCCTTGTTTGCAGGCAAAATCGAACCTTTCTGCCTTGCATTTTGACCACCACTTATGACTTTGGCTTAGCATTTGCTCATCCAGAAAACACTTAAATATTATCAAATACTCTTCACTTACAAAAAAGCAAATTTTGGCTTTTGGTTTCAATTGCAGAACCATTAGTTACCCAGAGCAGCCTCAGGCAGACTGTGGGCTGGCCCCTCCAAATGCCTGCACCATGAGATTGCAGTTAAAGAAAAACCACCAGGGCCAGAGGTGAGAATCTGAAACACTGAGAGCTTCCACCTCTAGGTACTTCTGGCTGAACGTCCGCATCTGCTTTTCTCAGGAACCAGAAACTGAGAAGCTCTGAATAGAAAAGCCAGAGTTGACTTTGGAAGCGTGCAATCCCTTGTTTCTGATAATTATCCAAAAAGCGGTGACATAAATAAAAAAATGTTAAATCTGTCCTTTCCTTATTGCAAGATAAAGTAAAAATTGTAAGCATCTCACTCTAATCAAAATAATAGCATTTGTTTTGACACATTCCAGTTTAAAATGTTGCTGGAAGAAATCAAGTTACCATTCAATGTTTTGATTTTGACAAAAATGTTTCCCAAAAAAACCCCACAGTATTCCTACAGCTTTTTCTGCCAGCTCCCAGAGGGATCAGTCAAAGCTTCCCTGAAGCTCAGCGTCATTAGCAAGCTGTCACATAGCTGAGACCCTAACATTCATTTGACACATCAGATCACAGTTCTATCAGACCTGGCAAGCCTGCCAGTGCTGGATCTTCATGTCTAACTCTTGGATCAGACTCCTTTAGGATTCACTTTCTTTTCTGATAAGAACAAGAGAAAGGAACTTAGCCTTGTTCATCCTCCCAGCCAAAACCACGGGTTCATCTGCTGTGCAGAAAGAGGAGTTTATGGAGGATCTCCTGGCATTCCCACAGTAGAAAAGCACAATTGCATGCAGATATTCAAGCCTTCAAGGTGAGGGGAGAGTAGCTGCATCCAAGACCTCAAAACAAGAGCAGAAGAAAACATGTCACGTTTTCTTCGTAAGCATCTAGAGAGATGGGCTCTTGAGCATCTAGAGGCACACACCTAAAGAGCCTCTGCCTGATAATGGCACATCCTGAAGATCCCATGTAAAAGCTGCAAAGTGCAAAATATGCTGGTCTTGGCAGAGCAAAGGGTTGGAATTGACCCATCTGGCAGCTGACCTTGCTCTTCTTACCGAGCTGAGCTATTTTCAGATTGGCTGCTTAGATCACAAACCTGGCTGGCTGTTGTCAATTTGAGTACGAAGATAATGACTTTCTGGGAAAAAGATTGTTCCTGCTCCAGTAAGCAAACCCAAGGCCCCCACAACACAACCCCATGAAACAAACATGTTGAGACAGCACGGATGCAGCTCTGAGTCCAGGTGGTCACCCAGAGCTATTGGTCCCCAGTTACACACAGGCAGCTCTGGGGCATGGCTTCCATGCCTTTTTCAGACAGGCAATCGCACCAGTGCTTTGTGTGGATTTCTTGCTGCTCTCATGGTTGTTCCATGGAGCTTATCTGTATGTGGTGGAACTTCTCCCTATAACCAGCCCAGAACAGCATGCAACTTTTTCTGGCTTTTCCCTCCCTGGTGGGCACGAGGTCTTTTCCAAATGACAGTGTTCTCACAGTGACGCCCAGGACATGCTAAAGGCAGAGCCTTCCAATTGCCACAGAGTGGCACAACTCCCATGGCACATTTGCAGTGCTTCAGGAGCACTGGGAGTCCAGCTGGATCCCAAGAGCAATCCTATTGTTAATACTGTGATCCTCCCAAAAAAAGAGATCACTTTCTCCTCAGGAAGTATACTAAGGGGCATAGTGTCCTGTACCTGGGACTTCAGACTAAAAGCTCAGAGCTTCAGCTCCCTGCACTGACACTGCCCTCAATGAACTGGAGAAATCTTGGCTTTTTAGAGTGTAGACTTCTGCATCCTCTCTGGGAACATCCCACCTTCTTGTGTCCCACACTCAGCTGAGACTGAAGCTATACAAAAAAGAGTCTCATCCCAGATCTGGCTATAACTCTCTCTTTCCATGCAGGGACATTCACTGTTTTCTTTCACTCTGCAGAATCTTGTTCTCTCTGAAGAAAATATGGAGTAAAAAAGTAAAGGAATTGACATTCATCATCCTATCCAGCAATGTTAAGACTCACAGTTGGATCACCCGGACCCTCTGGATCATCATAAACCATCAGGGTATTTCAGTCAAGTTTGCAAGATGCTTAATAGCAGTCAGAAGAGACTTTCTAATCAATGGACACAGTTTAAAATATTTGGATGGGGAAGCACGTCTGTAGGAACGTGAGCCCGAGCACAGATGTATAAAATTGTAGGTGATCAAAGGCAGTGCATCCAAGGCAGGATTAAAAGATGTTTAATACAGCTTTTCCCAATAAGCCTGAGAGATGAAAGAACTGCCACAAGGCCTTGCTGGAGGCTTAGAAATTGCTCTGTGAAATCAGCTGCAATTGGTAATTTAATGGAAACCTTGAGGGTGTTCTGAAGACTCTTTTCATAGACTGGCAAAAGTGAACTTATCTTTACATTCCATAGACATCTCCCTTCCACAGGTAACCCTGCTGTTCCTACACGTCCTGCCTCAGAGCAGCTGGCTTCATGCACTAGCGACGATGGCTCCTCAGAGCTCGCTGGGAGAAGGTCACCATGCACAGTCCAGCAGGCTGAGCCCCACAGGACACTCCTGTCTCACCAGTGCCAGCCCTCAGCTGGCATAGCTGTGCAATAGGCAAGCCCAGCATCCCGGCTGAGACGCGGTCACAAGCGTGCCTGGGCAGCACAGAAACCAGCTGTGCGACAGGAGCCTCCCAGCAGGTCCCAGAGGACCTCCTCCTTGTCGGAAGTGCACACAGCTCCTGCACAACTTCTTCCAGTCTTCACTACAGGGAGAGCCCAAGGCAGGCAGGAGATCCCTAGGTTGACTGGGATGTGGGAAGTAAAAAGAACATGCCAGTCCTGATAAAGGACGGGAGAATGAATGTGTTTTGTTTTTTTCTCTTTTCAATAAAAGAGGTCAGTCCTTTTTCATCTACTTGCAAGAATGGATTATTTACTGTTTGCTTGAAGAGTTCCTTGGGTAACAAGGGCTATAAACAAAGCAAACCTTCCACTTTGGATTGAAGTTCTACAGTGTTTAATATGCAGAGTGCTCTGTTTCTCATTGTAGTCTTTATTTCTAGACGGCATGACACTGTTACGCTGTGGCAACACACTCTTTTAGACAAAGCTGAATCTGCTGAAAAAATAGCACGGAATGTCCCTTCTACAACAGAGCAACAAGCAGTGGGTGAGGGAAACTCCACTGCAGACAGCTCATCAGCCACTGCAAGACAAACTAAGATAAAAAAAATGTTTGAAAAAGAACTAAAAAGAGGTTCAGTTAACAAAAACAAACAAACAAAAAATGTTATCAATCTCTGCTGTGTACAAGGCAGATAGCCAGAAATAGCTGCCACTGGGAGAGATGGGCAGCTGATATAAATAATTGTGACTCATGGTGTAATGGGGATCCAGTTCAGGGGAACAAATCCCTGTCAGTTGCTCAGACAAAGCCCATTACAACAAACACCTCCGAAGGCACAGGCCTACACACCTCCAGGCATCTGGAAATACAGTGGTTGGGATAATACCTCTCGGGCAGAAAGCCCTTCATGCTAGTTCCCTGTCCAGTGACCTGCTGTGGACAGCTCTGGTTTGTCACCTGGGACTGAAGGATTTCTGCAGAGCTTCAGAATACTCTCTCAGACAGATATAAAAAAAAAATCTCCGTGCATCAACTGTGCTCAGCTGCTGCTGAAACCTCTCTCCCAAGAGTCCCTCCTTGAGGGCCTCACACATGGTCTTTTAGATGAATGTGACCCACACACGCATACTGGGGCTGGGAAACAAGTAAGTGTTCTCCAGCTTCCTCAGGACTATGCAAGCTCTGAGCAGAAATGTAGCTCTATGCTTTCCCAGCTGTGAACCGCAGCACCAGGCCTTTCCACCCACTCACACCTGCTAGCAGTGGCACACAAGATTTTTGCCAGCTCTGTTTGGCCCTGCAAGCTCCCATAGACTAAAGTTCTCCAGCACATGTTACAGAGCTGCCAATGCTCACGTACCAAACATTCCCAGAGGACACAACCGCCGTCCTCGCTGCTGCCTGCCTGCAGTCACAGCCATGGGCAAAGCCAAACCAGCCACAGGGGAAGGGGACAAGAGGAATTATTCCATGAGCAGAAGTCCATTCGCAGCTGGAAGGCATCCCTGGGATGCCAGGTGAAGTGTTGACTATCTGGTACCTGTAAATCCTTCACCTTCCCTTCACTTTTAGGGTTCTGGTAGCTAGTGCCAGAGTAGACGCCAGCTCTTGGCATCCAGCACTTCCAGCCTCTGAAATTGCTTCCTGCCCTGTGCTGATGTTGAAGTCAATCCCAGAGGCAGAATAAGCCTGAGAAATAAAGAATTATGAGGTAGAACAGGCAGGCCAGCAGCTGGGATACTGCACAGAAATGGCAGTCTCTCTGACACAGAGATGCTTTTCTTTCATCTGCTTTAATTTTTTTACCCCTCCATATAATTCCCTAATAATCATCCTATTAACAATGTTCCATTTGCCACACAACTTGGAATATTAATCCTATTAGTTGCTACTAATCCTCTGTAAAACAAAATAGAAATATTCACTTCATCATTTTCTCAGGGTTAAAAAAAAAAAAGGAGGGAAAGAGGTGGGGAAAAGAGAAGACAAAGATGCTTTCAGAGGTTTGCTGCTTTGTAAGTTAATTGACTGGAACTGGGTCTCCTGTGGTCTCCATACAGGATTCCATTATCACGTAATGGGGTGTCACATAGAGCCTGTTGATAAGAGACAGTCTGTCAGATTAAGCATTAAGTATCGTATTTGGAAACCATGCATTTTTCTACCCATTGGGCATCAAAACACAATATGCCATTTCTTTTTCCTTCCCCCAACACATTCTCCCTCTACTACACACTAATTAAAGAGCAGGGCGGAGATTGGTCTGTGCTGCCAAGCTCAAAACTTTGCTGAGTACAGAAAAAGAAATGAAGTGAGCATCCCAAAGAACAGAGGTCTTTCCTAGAGGCTTTCTTTTTTCCTCCCACTCTCTTGTGCTGCATTTTTCCTATTTCTGTGAAGAATTGCTAGCACTTTCCATTCTCCCCTGCTCCGCAAGGTGAGACTGGCACCTACTGGAACTCACCTGGAAAGGCTGAGACTGAGAACAAAAAACCCTTTTCTCAGAGTAGTTTCATCTCCAGCTTCACCTTATCCCCCCCTGCCTTCATCAGACAAACAAACAGCTCAACAGACAGAGCAGGAGACAGCACATGCTGGAGTAAGGATTTGACTCAGCTCCTTTTTTACAAAGGTCCTCAATTTTTCAGCTGTTTTGTGGGAATTTGGGGTAACCATCATTAGTCACTTCATTTGTGCCAGAGGGAACCACGGGTACAAGTCCTGGTAAAGCTCCCAAGGTTATATGGGTCTTTGAGATTATTCACTCTTCTCCTGTGTCCGAGTACCCACTGGAAGCAAGAGGAAGCATCCCTCCTATTATATCATCTTCATGATTTTTGTCTCCCCTTGCCCCACATGCTCGAGGCTGGTACTGAGGATTTCCTCGTGTGACGTGCTCACATGTCGGTCCATCCTTTGGGATTTAGGTTTAGACCCCACAATGCTGTTCTTCCATGCTTCTCCCCTAGCCAGAGGCTTATTCTTCTCAAAAGCTCCACTGGCCAACCTCAGTCGAGTGGCAGCTTGGCTTCATTCTGCCTCTGGTCCCCTCCCCTCTCTCCTTGCCAGCCCCAACCCTCCAGCCATAACAACAGGCTTGTTCCCACTCCAGACCTCCAAGACAGCACATACAGACCTCCAGCAAAGCCCAGCCACCCACAGCTGGTCTCCAAGCTCCTGTGAGCCCTGAAGGTCACAATCTGATCACCCAAGAGAGCAGCTCTTTCAGAAAGCTCCCCTGCTAATTTTGCTCTGTATCACACTGTATTTTACCATTAACTTCAGTACACAGAGCAACAAGCCTCCCAGCTCAGGGATCATCACACCAAAGTGTGACGATCAAGTGAAGGCCCATGAAACAAGGGAGAGGAAGAGCTACATGCCACAGCATGAGGTGGAAAGACCAAGGGAGAATAAGGAAAGAAAAGCTGCAGAATAGAGCAAATCCAGCAGATTTTTAGCTGAATTAAGTGCAGTTGGAGGCTGGGAATATCTCATGGATCAGAGCTGCCTGGATTACAGGGCTGCAGTTCTTATCAAGGGCAAATCTTCTCTCCGTTTACACTCTGCGTACCCCCAAGGCTGCTACCCTGAGTCCACATGGCTCACTGTTCTGAACAAAGTTGTCCCACCCCAGGGCACCAGGCACCTTCTGATCAGCAAATCTCATCCTCCCTCTCAAACCTCTGGCTATTTCAATAGACTTCCCTTTGTTTGAGAAGCAGCAGTCTGTCAGAGACATGGAGCTGACTCAGGTCGTGGGACGAGGACAGCTCTGCAGAGCAGCCTCAGCAGCTCCGTGTGGGCAAGGTGGGCTGAGATGTTCTCCTCCCCCTCCCCCCCGCACTGATCTGATGTCAGCCGGGAAGGGACCAAGGCACGCAGCACAGAGCCGGTCAGCAGGCTGCCCCTGGGGGGTGTCTGGGGGTGGCAGAGGGAAACAGAGACTCCTCTTCCCAACAGAGCTTCAAGACATCCTGCTGCCTTCGGGAGCATACTGGAGAACGACCAGGAATCAGCTGTACACAGGAGAAAAGGGGCCCCATTACACTGATGTGAGCTTGAAAGGACATTTTGGCATCTGTGACATTCCTCTGCATTTCCAAAGGAGTAAAGTGGAGTAGATTCACACCTCGGCTGGCCTGCCTGATAGCACCTCCAGCCACTGGGAGAGGGAACTGGGACAGAGAGAAGAGTTGGGTCCAGGGGAGTACCTAAGGATTCAGCCAGCAGCCAGCTCATTGTTTCAAAGCCTGGTTCTGAAATCAATAGAGGCTGAGAGCACTCAACAGACAGACTAAACCGGGTCTGTAATTTCCTGCAATTCTGAGCTGCTAGGTTACTTTCCTTGGATTTTCCAAGAGGAATGGTTACTCGGTGTGGTGAGTTACTCCCCTTCGTAGGCTCTGTTTTCCATTTTTCCCTTTCCCGATTGTCCCTCCAATTTTCTTTCCACTCCTGGAGAGTAAAGAGGGCTATTCTGCTATTCCAGCCTCCCACCACAGCCTCTGCTGCCTTAGTGCTGTCAGTATGGGGCAAGAGGCAAGACTTTGCTGGTTTTGAGAGCATAACTCACTCTCCAGCTTCATGGATGTCATTTCTTATCCCACCTCTGGCAGTTACACACATACCTGAAGAGAAGCCAGCTCTACTCATGCTTCCAGGAACAGCTACATTCCAGCCACCACTAGGATTCTTGTGAGATCCCACAGCCTATGGATTCAGCCAGAGAGGACCAAATGCTGAAATAAATGTCTTGGATTATCTACTCACCTGTGTTTGACAGCACACACTTAGGAGACCCACCTCTAGGCAGCATGTATAAATAACAGCTGCTCTGAAGAGGCCTAAGATAGATTTGATGGGACAGGGGCATTCCCTTTCACAACCCACATTTGGGATTTACTGCTCCAAACAAGGTGCTGGCCCTCTCTTTTGCAAAAGATGATGTTTTATTCTCCTGAGAAAAGAAGACTTTTCAACCAGCTACCAGTTGTGACTCTCATTGCTCTAAAGACACCGCTTTGTGTAGCTGGTGACAGAGCCCACTTGGACTTCTTTTAGAAAAGAAAACCACCTCCAGCATAGTTCAGGATTTGTACTGCCAGAAAGCTGTGGCTGGCTAACTCCCTGCCACGAACAGCCTGGGAAAGAAAGATTTTGACCTCTTTCCTCTTGATCGGGTCAAGGGAATGTTTGCTCTGGTGAGGGATGGTTGCTGTGACTCCTGCCTCCTCATTTAATCAGTGTGAACAGACTGAAGTACGAGCATGCTCAAAAGAGAAAGCAGCAGGCACTGGTGGAAATCCCAGAGGCTCTGCAGAGCAAGGAGGTGTGAAGGGGAGATGTTGGCATGGGAGCGAGACACTAGGGATATAGTTCTGATACGAGGGACCACAGGCAAGGAACCTGGGGCTTTTTTTTGGATGAGAGCTGAAAAACTAAAATCACCTCTGCTAGTTGTGCCATTTCAGAGGCTGAAACCATGCTGCAATGAAAGAACAACCCCTAGAGCAGCATAAACCACAGCACACGCCACATCCTGCCTGCCATAAATAAACAGGGGCATTCAGGCATGGAGGAGAAAGGGGGGGTCCAACCATGCCCAAAGCTACTTTTGCAGTCTCACAACATGAAAGCCAAATCAATCTGCTCTTAAGGGAGACTCCCATCCATCAACAGGCAACACACGCAGAGAGTTCAAGGCCAGAATAGACTGTGTGGTCTGTTCTCCTGCCTCAGAAAGGGTGGCCAGTAAAACTTCTATTCCCTGACTTCGGTATCATGCCCCAAAATCAAAAGCACCCAAACTGTACCCCTCAGCTCAGCAGCAGTCCTGTGTCCACAGGACCATGAAGCCATTAGAGCATTTCCCAAGCTGAAGCTGGCAGTGTGGTGTAGGGGCTCCCCACATGCTCCCTGGAGCTGGCACTAACCTCAGGCCCCCAGCCTGAGGGCGAGTGAGTCAGACAAACTATCTCTGGCCACAGAGGAGCAGAGTGCTGTGTAGCCAACGAGGTGGAAACAGGAGAGGCCAAAACCACTCTACAGCATGTCTGAGCCCTTGCACAGCCAGCACCAAGGCAGGTCCACGGCCACTGAAGCCGGGAAGCTGCACGAGTGAGCACATCCAGGTTTCGCTGCTGATGAGCAGCCTGCTCTGAAAGAAGAGGGACGCATTGTGAACCAAGTCCAGCCCTGCCTGTCTACTTCTGATGTAGCAGGAGTACCCTCTAGTGGGAGAATAGCTTGGGGAAAGCCTTTCAAATCTTCACATACAGCCACAAATGCAGGATTTTTGATCTCAGAAAAACCTGCACCGAGAGCGAGCGTACAACAGAAACAGAACGGGCTTGAAAACAGAGGGAAATGGGGAAATAAAGGCATAACGTCTGACTATCACTTACTGTGTTATTTTTACTTTTCCAAGAAAGCTATCTAAAACATAGGTAAACCTGCTATTTCCGTGCAGGAGAAGTGCTGGGTTGGAAACCAGACAGAAGTCTACTCATATTCATGAAGCCAGGCCAAGACTGCTCAAATACCCCCAGGCGGCAGAAGAACCTGCGGCTGTGTGTCTTAATCCTGCTCACTGCTTGAGAGCTTCTGGGTGTGGAAGTAGTCTCTGTACTCATGGCAGAAGCCCAACACATTTCCTGAGAACATCAGAGCTGCTGAAGCCATATTGCTTTGGCTCATGGATGAAAGATTTTGCTGTTAGAGGGGGAAGTCAGAAACTGCTGCACTGGACACAAAGGATGCAGAGGATGCTGTAAACTGGATAGAGATGGGATCAATATGCTCTCCCCAGTGGCCCACTCTAATATCACACTGCCACTGCAGTGGCAGGTGCAGTATTAGAACCTCAGTGGAGTGGAATTACATAGCACTTTCGGGGCCCTTCCCATGCAAAAGCCTATCTAACCTGAGTGTTACATAGATACATCCCTTCGTACGCTACTGAAATGCACCTAACTCCAGGGAGGCGCTTGTGGTGTCTAAGCCTCCAACTCTTCTGATTTGGGCAAAGATAAATACATCTGGGGAGCCTGAGCTCTTCTGCTTTCACATTAAAGATCTAAGCACTGTTTCCTGAAAAAAAGTAATTGTAAAGGAGGGATTGGATTAAAAGAAACATAGTCAGCGATAGGAAGGGTTCTGTAGAGATGTAGCCCAATTAAACATCTCACACAAATCCACCCAGGTTGTCATGCAAGCAAGGTGAAGCAGTAGGGAGAGCTAGGCACGAAAATACTTTGCAGATCAGCTTAGAAATGGTGCCAGGTGTGAAAGGCAGCGGACAGTGATGGGTTAAGCCCATCATCCTTCCTTCAAGACAGCACAGTGCTTCTCTGCATAATGTGTCCCGTGCAACCCACAAGTTCCCTACTTTCTTCAAGGTCAAGTTACTCCCAGAAATCTGGCTAGAGTCTCAGAGTCCCAGTTTCTGCATTTAACTTCACTTTGATGCCACCTTCAGTTCAAAGAGCCTCCCCTGGAAGAGGGGATGCCCCTCCCAGCAGAGCTCAGTAGCCCCTGACTGAGTCAGTCCATGGGGACCAACCCAGCAAGGCACAACATGAAAATTACAGTAGCATGAAAAGAAGCCAGTTCTGGGCACTGATTCCACCCTGGATCCTGCTTATTTCACTGGGAAGCCTCCAGGAAAAGATATTTACTCACGATACAGAAGGGAGGAGCCTGGGCCAAGGTGACTGGGATGCAGAACTGGACCAGAGCCCAAACTTTTCCCAGAGGTTTTCTTCTACCAGAGGCAGAGGGAGGAAGGGTTTAGCTCTTTAGAGGGTTGCTCTGCCTTCCAGAACAGAAGGCTGTGAATTCCCCATCTCCCACACTGCATGCTCAGTTAAAGTGACAGATGACTGTAGGTGTGCACAAGCCATCACCACTGGAGGAAGGACAGTATCAATGACTTCTTGGAGAGAAAGTAGAAGGAAAAGAAAAAAAAAAAAAAAGGAGAGAAATTATAAGTAAAAGAAAAAAAGAAGACAGATACTCTAGATAAAGAGCATGCCACTCCAGAACCATGGCACACGTAGGGAGATTTTTAAAAAGGTTAAAGGAAAAGCAAAGCTATAAAAAAAAGAAAAAGGATCCTATTAAGATTAATGCTTTTTGGCT
The DNA here is from genome assembly GCA_013399075.1 of Chloroceryle aenea. Taxonomy (NCBI): domain Eukaryota; kingdom Metazoa; phylum Chordata; class Aves; order Coraciiformes; family Cerylidae; genus Chloroceryle; species Chloroceryle aenea. The sequence goes on along the minus strand of VWZY01012146.1, from coordinate 79,604 downwards.
TTCCATCTCCCTCCAGCATGGATCTTCCATTTCCATAAACCCATTATGCTCACTGCTGTTTCACTTAATTGGAAAATGTCTATTGCAACCTAGCATGTTCCAAGACAAACCTTGGATGTATACATAACAGGCACGTAAAAGCTTTCAGATATTTCAAACTTGCTCAACACAATTATGTTAACAAAAACCCGTGGGACTTTTTTTTTTGACAAAACAAACCCCACCAAAACAAAACCCCAAATCCACAATAGTCATAAAGCATGATCACAGGGCTAGAAACACCATTACATTTATCCTGATTAGCATTCACTAAGCTTTTATGTGCACACACAGTTGTTGTCAGGGCAGGGAAGAGAGAAATGACAGTATCTGATTTGGCTGGTGAAGGTCAGGGAGCTGAACCAAGGGTGTTAGCTTCAGTGCAGTGGCACAGCAACAGCAGGCTAACAGGGAGGCTGTGCTCCAAGTTCCCTTTGAGGGCATCCTCATGGGAAAGCCCCAAGCTGTGCTTGGGGAGTACAGGAAGGAACAGGGGAGCGCTAGGGGCAGTGAGCAGAGCTCCAAGGTCAAGAGCTATCTTGGAGGAACTGGGAATTCCTCATGGTTCTGTCATGCCTGTCAGTTTTACAACTCTAAGAAGCAGGTGAGCTCCTTTGCCTCCACCCCTCACAAAGTCTTTCTTGCCCCATCCTCACCAACCTCTTACCAGAAGCCTGCTTTGGGGTGACCAAGGCATCAGGACATGTTAAGAGCGCTCATCTGCTTGCTGTGGGAGCTGGCTTGGCACTGGGCACATCAGCCCAGCAGGCAGGCTAGGACCTGGCATTTGTCGCTAGTTGGCTACAGGACAGCAGGAGTTGTGGGAAGTGGGACAGGAAACAAATAAAGTTGGTGGCTCTACCAGTTAGTAGCTGGGAAGGATCTCAGCAGAATATGTTGAAGCAGAGGTATGCCTGTGACAAATTTACAGGCTCCCTTAAGAGATAATGGCAAATTTTTCTATTTTCACATGTCCCAGACAGTCTCATCTTGTCAGATTATATTGATAATGACTAAGCTCTGCTATTTTTGTTTCGTACAATAACCTCCACCCATCATGCCACTGCTGCACATCACTAGTAAGACAGAATGACAAAAATTTTAGAGACCTTTCTAAAGCTCTTTGGTCATGAACAGTACTGTGCTGGAGGTAAGTGCCAGCCCTGGCCCTGGGATGCTGTGTTAGGGAACAGATCTCTCAAATACTTGCCCTGCTCTCCCTTCCAGCACATCTAGGCTGCTGGCCACAGACACTACTCTCCTGCTGACCTGCCCACCGTGTAATGCTATCACACCACTTTGAAATACCAGATTTCCTCTTGCTAGCTCTGCATCATGCTTGTAAAAAGATGGCAAGAAATGCAGTAAATCCCCTTTGTAGTGTCTCTGACTGCAACAAGAGGCCTTCCAGTGCTGTTCCTGGCCCTGCACCTTCCTCCTGCCTGTTACATAAAGGGCAAAGAGCTGAACATGCCAGGATTTCTACCAAGCGTATCACGGCATTTTCTCCTCCAACCTTCTCCTTCCTCATCTGCACCAAGACACAGCTCTCCTCAGACCTGCCTGTGCCTGGCTGAGAGAATCCCCAGAGCCTGTACAAGCTGAAAGGAGAGGCAGACCGTTATCTGTCACAGCACACAGGCAGCAGTAACCAAGCTGTCCCTTGCAGAAGGGTATTGACTGTGGCAGGGCAGGGCTCTGTGTCCTCAGCTGGACATTCACCAAGATGGATGAGAAATTTAGCATGTTTTCCTGACAAGTACAATTTGACTCTGTCCCACACCAGTTGCACCTCTGTTGCCTCCTCCATAAGGACATTAAAGCAAAAGCTGCTTTTTCAACTAATGATAGGATGATAATGTTCATGCTGCTTTAGATGCAAGTGTTTCTGAAAGCTCTGATAACGTATCTGTAAAAGGAACAAGGCTGCTGAAAGAGGCTCACTTCTGCTGTGGAATAAGAACAGAAATGCCAACATATTTTGCAAAAGCAACCAAGAGCTGCAATGTATAAAACCAGGCTGTATGCCTTAAAAGACAGAGACTTAGAGGTACAGTCCCAACTTCCATTCAGACACAGCTACATGATCTTTTTTCCCCAGCTTTTTTCTTGGCTAATGCTCAGGCCTGATACAGCTCATAGAAAGATCTGCTTAGTGCACAGTTAACGCTCCTCTGACATCTGCAGAGATTGCAGGGCCACAACTTCACATGGGAAACCCCCGGTTAGTGAGAAGCCTTTTGTTCTGTGCCACCGAAAAGCACACTTAAGATTGTGGAAGGTACGTACCAAGTGTAGTGTGGACTGAAATATCATCACATCTGGCCCCTCCCCAAGCATCGGGTCTCCCCCAGACAATCAGGACACAGGAGAAAGTCACTTTTGGTTTATTGATAGTTCCCAGGGAAGAGGCTAAGTTGTCACAGTGACTACCCAAATGCCAGGCAGAGAGATGTGGAGAAGAGCAGCAAACCAATAGACAAATAGAATTATCTCCCCACAATTCACAAAATTCATTGTTTCCTTCCCCTTACACTAAAGTTCTGCTTAACTCAAGAGACCAATTTAAACACAAGAAACTAATTTAGTACTCAGCACAGATGCCCAGACAGTGCAATTGTTTCAAGACAGAGGCCAGAGATGATAGGTCACTGAACCTAGAATTTTTTTTTAACGGACAAGCCAAGGGGTTATGATATGGTTATGCTGGTAGCATGAGGAATGAGCAAGAAGAAACAGAAATTTTGTAATGCAACCAGAGAAAGCATCAACTTAAATGACATCTGATTTTGTAGATGTTTGTCCTGGTTCGAGTGAGAACAGAACTAATTCTGTTCACTGATTTTACTTTTCAGCCCAGTTCTTCTAAGTAACTGCAATGTCTGCAGTCAGCAGCCTGTTTTCCCAGGCAGTGTCTGCTCCCAGCAGTGACAACACCCCATGGGCAGAGTCACTACCAAGCTGGGTGTGCAGACCAAGGCCACTGCTGGATCTTGTGCACCACATTGCGGGGTGCAAGAAAGTGAAAGGCAGCACCTGCAGGGAGGAGAGGACAGAGCAGGTGACCCCAAACTGACCAGTGAGGGATTCCAGCCCATATACAACATCTTCAGTATAAAGCAGAGGGATCTGGAGGGTCTATAGGCTTTTTCCCAGGCTCTTCTCCCCTCTTAGACTGCATTGCCAGGTTTGCTTGACTTGGCTCAGGTCCTCTTTTGGTTCCTTCCTCGGAGCATCCCAGGAGGACTCTGTCTGTTCTGACTTTGATCCCAATTGGTGTGTTCCTGAACCTGGTACCAGAATCCAGCTCCTGAACACAGATCCTGTCTGCTGTGGGGTGCAGGCTGGGACCCCCTGGTGCCTGCTCCACAGCATCAGTGGTGATGTAATTACCATCAGGGGGTTGGGTTCGATACTGGTTTTGTATAGATTTGTAAATACCCTACTTTATTATTATTATCATTAAAGCTGTTCCAGTTTCCTTTTCTAATGGCTGAGTCTTTCCCTTATTCCTTTCTCTTCCTCTCTGGGGAGGGAGGGGGGTTAACAGAGAGCGTCTGTTATAGGTCTAAGGGGCCGCCCTGGCCCTAAACTGTGACAATGTTTTTCAGGACTCTGGACTACCTAATCATCTAAGTTCTTCATTTAGCCAGCTCGAACTCTTAGTCATATTCTGCTCTTCTGCCAGATTCCAAATCACTAACTGGCCCATGCAGCTGGCTTCCAAACATCTACCACCCCAGATACAAACACAGCTGATGGGTTTTTTGAAGGCCAGCATGACGTTTTTCTGAGGAAAAGATCCTGTAGATGTCCCCAGAACAACTGGGGAGTGTTACAGTCCTGTAAGAGCATAGCAAATTCTGGGCTGATCTGACTTGCCACCGCATAGTGCAACATGCCTCTGGATGGGAACAACCAAGCACAGCTATCCCAGCTTTCTCACCCTGCTTGGGTTAAACCTGCTGGCAAATCACGCTGCTGCCTATTGCCCTAGGGCTGTTCTTCCCTTCCCTCCCCTCCTCCTAATCCAAACATGGCTTCCCACCATGGTTTCCTCCTTCCCCATCACAAGAGGAAAGAAAAGCTCCTTCCCCTTCTCCCCTGAGGGAGGTGGCCCCGAAGAAACGGGCACTGTCATTAGGGGAATGGCCTAACAGCATTTGCATTTCATAGTAATGAGGGTGGTGAGATGGAACAGGGGCAAGTCATCAAAATCCACCTACCAGATAGGCAATCTCAGATCCATTTTTCTCCCTTAGCACCTGTGGAGGGCACTGGCTTTCAGCAGGGACACTTTTTGCAATGACGTTAATCCCACAGAGCATGGTGGGACAATTTGTATCTGGTCACAGACAGGCAGAGGGAGGGAAAAGCATTGTCCTCAGAGGAGTTTTCTGGCACTAATCTGATCCTGCCCTGCTAGGCTGAGGGGAGGGCCTGAGAGCCCTATTTCTCTACCTGTTCCCACCACAAGCAGAGACTGATTCAGTCTCCACAAGCTTGTCAATCCTTTCTCTGTTACAGGGCAACAATAAAGGGGGAGAGGGAACAGATGGAGAAGCTCGAGGCAGCTGCAATGACACAGGGTCACACTGTGTCTCAGGTTGAGAAGCCAAAACCTGCACACAGCCCTAACACGGTAACAATCACTGCTGCATTAGCTCAAGCCTCACCGTTCCCTCAAACTCTGCCGTGCTGAAAGGTCACATCAGAAAGCCAACCATAGCAGAAAGCCAACCATGGCAGAAAGCCAAGCATGGCAGAAAGCCAACCACCCTGTGGGCTACACCAAGAGAACTGTGGCCAGCATGATGAGGAAGGTGATTCTCCTGCTCTACTCTGCTCTCATGACACTGACCTGGACTACTGCATCTAGCTCTGTTCAGCCCCAACAGGAGAAGGACATGGACCTGTTGGAGGGCCACAAAGATGATCAGTGGGCTGGAGCACCTCTCCTGTGAGGCCAGGATGAGAGAGTTGGGGTTTCTCAGCCTGGACAAGAGAAGGTTCTGGAGCAACCTTATTGTGGCCTTTCAGTATTTGAAAGGGGCCTACAAGAAAGCTGGGAAGGGACTCTTTACAAGGGCTTGTAGTGATAGTATGAGGGGTGATGTTTTAAACCAGAAGAGCGGAGATTTAGATGAGAAATTACGAAGAAGTTCTCCACTCTGAGGGTGGTGAGACACTGGCCAAGTTGCCCAGGGAACCTGTGGATGCTCCAGCACTGGATGTGATCATGACCAGGCTGGATGGGGCTTTGAGCAGCCTGGTCTAGTGGGAGGTGTCCCTGACCATGGCAGGGGGAGAGGAAACAGATGATATTTAAGGTCCCTTCCAACCCAAACCACTCTATGATCCTATGATAATCTTAGCACAGAACAGGGAGCAACTCTCCTTCACTCCAGCCTCAAAAGTGCCAAACCCAGGCCGGAATGAACCACTCTCCAGGTCTCTGGAAGCTCAAATGCTGCTCAGGCAAAGCCATGGCCACTTGTTAGGGATTGCCAGCTCTGTGAAGGAGCTGCTGAAGAGACGTTGCTTCAGACAGGGAGAAAGGATGTCAGAACAGCACTGGATGCCTCTGAATACAAAAAGATGTTTGTGAAAAGACAGAAAGTTAAGTCTTGGGCTAGAGACAAGGAGAGTGAACGTGTTTCACCACTGAATCAGTGCATCTTTGTGTAAAACCAGTAATTCAGCCAGGGGCCACCATAGAAACCAGGCTCCACTACAGTCATCAGTCTCAACATCAGTGCAGGGCATCACAGTGCAGTATCTGTCAGCTGCAGAGATGAAGAAACTGTGGGTAGCTTTAGGACAACTGCCAGGACTGAAGCAAGAGCTGTAACAAGCACTGATCTGTAGAATTTTTCTCAGCCAGCCTGTGTAGTTTTTATATGCAAGTTTCCACCTTTCCATTACTTCTCAGACCGTAGTGCATCTTCAGCCTTGAGGAAATTGTGGGTGAAACTTGCCTGAGGCGTTTGGCTTTGCAGGACAGCAAAAACACCAACCCAACTGTGCTTGCATTCAGCAGAGAAGGACCCACAGCCGCGGGGCTGTCAGCAGCACAACTGATCACCAGAGGACTGTTCTAGTGCTCGGCTTGTTTTGCATTACACAGCCATCGAGTGGCAGAGGCACCTCAAAATGGTGTGATCCGCGTTACAGCTTTTTAAAAACGAATTTGAGGTGAGACCTGGGAGAAGGTTGGGGCTTGCTTTACTTATATAAATCCCCTTTCCAGTCCTGTTTGCTTTCTAGTCAAGAACTCTGCTTCTTCAGTATGCATTCAATATTAAATTGCCTCTTAATATACTAACAGCCAGACTTCTCTTGAAGAATATGCTCCAGCTTAGAGAGTTCACAGTATTTGTCAAGGAGAAAAGGATTAAAGTGAATAGGGACTTCAGCCAAATTCTCTTATTTTTTTTCTTTCCTAGGTACTAGTAGCTTAAAAAATTACAAAATTTCCTGGCTTATTTACTTATTTATTTTTCTTATGCCTACATAAACAGCTCCACCTCCCAGATTTTAGCATCATAAACCTGGGAGGGGACAGATTCTTGAACTCACCACTCCACAGCTGATTTGGAAAAAGACTGAAACACCACTGGAATGTTCAGAAAGGGCTCTGATCCTTGAATTTAGTGGTGAGGAAGGAGCCTTACGGAGGGGGCTGGCACAGGCACAGACAGTGTTTCACTGGTGACAGCACTCCAGTGCTGAGCAGAGCAAGGGCATTTCTCCTCCATGTTGTTAGGAGTAAAGACTTCATTCCTGAATTAGTAACGTTTATGTTTATTAAATGGGGTTAATAAAAGGCAAGTAAACAGCGCCGGGTGCACAGGAGCCTGTGCTCTACCAACATGCACACCCGAAGCAACAACAGATGCTCTTTTATACTTGCTATCCTAATACATATTCATAAAAGGGAGGGTCATTATAATTAGTACTTGGAAGGGGCATTCCCGCTTTAGCGCAGGCGTTCTCTGTCCTGGGGGTCTCTGATGGTTGCCCACGATGAAGATTTTAGTCTTCTTCACCAGTTCCATCCTTCACCCATCCTTCACTTCATCTCCCCGTCCAAGCAACAAGCATGGTTTAGCCAATCAGGTCCGTTCTTGACCACAAAGATTCCAGTGAAACAAGCAACGAACCGGTTTAGCCAATCACTATCCACAGTTGTGGAAACTTTGTTTCATTCCTGTTCCTGTTTGTTAATTACTTTGCAGGGCTCATGGATTCCACTGATTAGCCTCGTATGCCTCACCACACCACGACAGGAGTTGTTACACCGTGTATCACGCCGTGGTTTCTGATAGGGAAGGGAATTGTCTTCCAAGCCTACAAGGCCTGTCATCTCCCAGTTCACCTTGTAATAGGGGGATGTATCCCTCCCTGTATTTCAGAGACAGCAGCTGGGAAAAGCTGCCTCTAAATGAAGACACACATGAGCAGCATCAACGGAAGGGATAGGGTGTGAATTCAGAAATATGACACATCCTTTGAATTACTCTTTGATGTGGGGTTGAAAATCGGNCCCACGCTGGGCACGCACGTTTGTGGTGGGGCTGCCCCCCGTGCGTCCGGCGCCCCATAACCAACCTGCCTGACAACTTGCAGGAGCTGTGGAGCCCGATTCCCGCACGTCACTCTTCATGGCCTTAACTCCTTCAAACAGCAAGAGCTCCAGCCGCGTTTCACAGCCAGTTCAGTCGCTCTCATGCAGCGCTCTGCCACCTACTTCACAAGTTACGGAGAGGCTCAGCTATATTTCTAGTAAGAACCACATCAGCCAGCAGAATGCAGATGGCAAGAAGGATCCATGTTCATGCTGCTTATTGCCCAAGAGGTAGAGATGCTTGGGTGGGAGAGAGGGAATCCCTCTCTAAAAAACAATGCTGAAAGAAAAGATCTGGCAAGTTATATCCTGAATATCAAAGCATAAATAGAGGAGGGACTTCCCTTCTCTGCAAAAGACCTGGCTGAAGCCTTTTGCAACACTCCATCCACCCATAGGCAAGTGAGAAAGGTGACCTGGATAGCTGCAGCCCTCCTCCAAGATGCAGAAGGCTGAAGAGGGAGGAAGACTGGTATGATGAAGACAAAAGTTCCTGTTTAAAGCACACTGCCTCTCTGAACTAGGTCCCTCTTTTTTTATCTAGGGACTCTCTGACTGAGCAAAAAAATCAAGAGGGTTCAGTTTGGAAATCCTAAAACTGGCTGCAGAGAAAAATGGGACTGGCTAAGTCCAGATATGTTTATCCTTCCACACATCACAAGGCTGATCCTCAAGCAGGACAACAACTAATCCCAGGTACGAATCACCCTTCCTACCAACCAAACAATGCTGTGGCAAAAGCCTTCCCATTCCTACCTCAGCATAAAGAAAGCTTTCACCTTGTTTAAAAAGCCCTCGATGTAGCCACTCTCCACACAGCCTTTCCAGCAGCAAGGCGAGTCCCAGGTCCCTTTAACTCCATTGCACCGTAAATATGCAAGCACTGAACAGTCCTCAGAAGGACATTTCTGAGTGAGCCGTAGGGACCTTGGGCAAAGTAAAGAAAGTGTCAGAAAGCCTTTCCAGAGGTTTCATAGCCTCTGATTTCCTCACCCAAGAGTCACACGTACAGCAGCTGTCACTTAAGGCTCTCAGCAATTCACACATCCCAGTCCAGCTCTTGCCATTCAGTGTCTGAGAAACACTCAAAGACACCTCCTCAATTGTCTCCAGAGTAAATAACGTTTGAGACTGGACAAGAAAATTAGAGGCTATAAAGTCTTAAGAAGCAGTTGTAAAGTAAACTGTCTTGCCCAGTGCAAGGTGCATTAACTTCCAGCCCTCTGCAAGTCCCTGCCTAGAGCTTTTGCCCAGAATACCTGGCTGCTCTCCAGGATATTCTAGTAAGACACTCAGCTAACAGTGGTACTGCTGCCCTGACTGGTGGGCGCTCAAAGGACAGAGCGCTCCAGTGCCTGTTAATGGGATTTCTCCAGCCCAGAGAGAAGGAAATCAGAAGTGGCTAAAAGGAGGACTGGGATGAAGGTTGGAGAGATGCTTAATGACGGGATGAGCCTGTGGAAGGAGAAGTGTCTGCACAGGATGGACTCCAGATGCGTGGAGGAGAAATGCAAAAACTTGCAAGTGCGGAAATAGAGGAAGAGAAGGAGTTACACAGCAGGAGTAAAACGGTAAGAGGACTATAAGGTTCTAGGAAGGGATCAAGGGACAACTTAAAACAAGTGAAAATACAAAAGAAACTAACACCACAGCTAGAGAAGGGCCAGTGCTGCATTCATACAGGGACCTTGGGCCCACCACACATTCTTATGATAGAGAAAGGGCTGGGATAAAACCTTGAAGCCAATGACCTCAACATGAGAAAAGATCCATTGATCCATCAGGTTTGATCACAGAAACTAAATGCAGTATGTTTAGGAACAAAAGTAAGAGGCAAAGGTGGGCGTTTGTCAGTGATAGTATGTAAAGAGGGCAGATGGGCAGAACATGAAGACAGGAGACTTTAGTTTGACTCATCGTCACCTTGGAGAGAAAATTAAGAAAGTTGTCTGGGTGGTAAGAGGCTGCTGGCCAATTCTGAATCCCAAAGGAGAAACTGTAAGGTATTTCTGTGTCAGAGTCCCAGGTTTCCATGATCTTGGGCCGGGGGCTGGGAGTGAGATTTGCTTTTATGGAGATCTAACCTGCTATTCTGTACAGCATTCTCCCTTTGGGGGGGCAGGGGGGAAGGAAGGGGTGGGACGTTCAGACAGAAAAGATGCAAGATGAGAAGTGTAGGCAAGGAACCAAAAGAAAAAGACTACAAGGCATGCAGCACTGGAAGGGCAGTGGCCAGGGTGGAGGCAGGTAACTGGTGGACTTCTGCCAGGAGTCCTGTGATTCACACGGTCTAAAAAAAACAAACCAAAAAGATTGTTCTGCGGTGCCCGAGGTGTTGCGTTTCAGTTGTCACAATAACACAAAGAAGGCAGAAATATCTGGGTGACCCTGAGCACTCGAGACACAGAAATCAGCTCAAACAGCCTAGAACAGAAGAATTTTTGTCATGCATTTGCTGCCTGCAAATAACAGAAGATATCTGGATGAGTTTGGAGTCTCAGTCCTCCCAAGACCAGCTAAAATGATGTAACTGTGACAGGTGCAAGTGTGAGAGAGGTGAGGCATTCCCAAGACAGAAAGAGCAGAAGAGAACATGCAGGCACAGAGATCAATCATGAAGATGTTCATCAGAAAGGTTTCAAAAAAGGAGGTTGAGATTTGCAGTATTTCCAGGTAGCTGCACATGGAGCCCCGAGCTCCTCCACTCTCTCCCAGCCAGGCTACGCAGAAACTGGAAAGCTGCACTGGCACAGCATGAGGCCTTGCTCAGCTCAGCTCACCTCACCAGCGAGTGGCCAAGAGGCCACTAGCTATAACGCTGGCAAAATAGATCTGCCTTCAGTGATGCTTGTGGCTCCTTGCTTCTGGGCTCCTTCCCTAATGCAGAGACGTGGCAGAAAAAACTGCAGCCTAAAAGTTGAGTGTTTAAAGAAAAAACCTTTTCTCTGCTACATACATCATTACCCAACAATACAAGTAGCTACTTAGAGTATCTCTACATTCTTTGAGTAAAAGACCTGATTCTAAAAGCCAGCAGCTTTATCCACAGTGTAATGTATCAAGTGCAGGCTGCACTGACACTTATGCAAGTCAAAGCAAATGTTTTTAAGATGTGACAGCAGAGCCATTACCAGCTTCATATATTTCATTCTACTTTTGTGCACACAACCAAGCATATTATCAGCTTTTTATTTCCCTCCTTGTTTGCTTCAAGATTCTGATTAAAGTAAGGAAATATTTCATGAACTGTCAGGTTGTGCTTAAACAATTAGGTCCATCTATGAGAAATATTTATTGTTTTAGGAAATAGGAGAAAAGGAAAGCTGAGGCACTGGTGATACATCTCTTCCACTTAGAAAACAGAGCAAAAGCTTTCCAGGCTCTTGTTAGCCAAAGCTCTTATTCATGAGAGCCTGAAATTGGCTTGGTATCAAAACCTGTAACGGCCAGATGATACAAAGCCCTGATCTGGTCCAAAGCTCCTGGATTTTTCAGCTTTGTATTGAAAATGTTCATAATGATAGAATTTATACTTGGTTAATGCCTCGTAATAAAACCCCACAGGCCTCTGCAATAGTCCTTTTTTGCAGCCTGTCCTTTCCTTATACTGTTTGAGGTCACTGTACGTGCTCCACGGCCTCCTCAGCCTTGAGACTGAAGCACTGAGTCTCCTTCAGCATAAGCCAGTGGGGTTCTACTGCTGGCACTGCTGGGAAATGGCTTGCTTTACCTGACATCAGATGACAGAAAGGCAAACAAGTCTGAGAGCCACAGACAACTGTGCCTCACAGTACAAACACAAGCAGATTTGGCTGCAAGTGCTTGACCTGCTGGAGCTCCAGGGAAAAGGACAGCAGCCAGTGCAGCAGGCCACTGATGAATGGCACAATGAACCACAGCACTGCAGAAAGGACCATCCAGTGTCTGGTGTACTGCTGAGGTGAGGTCTCCAGAGGCCAGGGACTCCCAGCAATGTGGCAATGCCACAGTGATGTGCTCCACCTCCAAAAGCAAAGCCACGGGGAGTCCTGACTGACTGGGAAAGCAACAGCAGCTACTGTCCCAAGAAGTCTCACAAGACACTCGCAAAAGATACTCGCAAGATACTTGCAGAAGTGTCCAGTGGGATAGGAGACAGAGTGAGCTGCCAGGCAGCACACCAAAGGCTCATGTCAGCACCATCCCTACCATACTACCTCGCCAAGTTGGCTGTGCAACTGCTTTATCTGTACCCGAATCCAGAGTAACTCTGTCAAATCACAACCTGAAAGACCTGTTCTCTAGACAACTCAGCAAAGCAGAAGTGGGGCATATGCACTTCTCCCATTACTAGATATGAAATAAAGCAGAGGAGGGAGGCACATTGTTTCCAGACTTGCTTGGCTAACAAGACACTCTGGGGTAATGAGGGTACTTTTGCAGCCATGCTGGAATGAGCACCTGCACAGTTTCACTGCATTTTAAAGCTGGGTGCAGTCTAAAACCTAATAGCCACATTTAACACAACCAGCTCAAGGGCAGACAAACCCCATCATTCGCTACAGAACACACTCTCTTCCCTTGTCATTCTGCAGGGCACAGGGCACACCAGCAACTGGGCTGCAACGGAGCTGGTAGATACCACTGCAGGAATTTTCTGCTGTTCCAGCTTCCCCAGAGGTGGGGGTAAAGTCACAGCTGAGGTTACAGTACATGGTGCCCCATCCACAACTCCAGAGCAGGTACAGAGCTGAATGAGTAATGGACAGGAGGAATAAGAAGATGTGATTTATTTGAAGAGTCTTCCAAATCAGTTCACTGTGATGGCTGACCTTCTGACACTGACTTAATCAGCACAAAACATTTCCTTGATTTGTCACCAGCAAATGGCAAAATATTCTCGGAAGAGCTTCATCTTTTATCTTAAGAACTATTTACATCAAGGAGGTTAAGACACGAGCCTTAACCACACATATAGCAGAACCTCTGGAGCACAATCAGATTTGTTGTTCTTAAGAAACACTATCTGGGAACACAGTCTCTCTCGTCTTGACTTGTATCAACAAAAACAAAACCAAAAAAACACCTCTGCGTTGCATCATTTTTATTCATGAAGATAAATCCATTGTGTATTATTCTAATGATCTCTTAAGTCTGCAATTTGTACCATTTTATAGCACTAAAAGTTAGAGATGCAGTAAGCCATGCATTTAAGACTGTAACTTAATGGGAATGGCATTAACTACTATTTCAGATTTTTAGTTATGTCCCCCTCCCCATCCTTTGTAATTACCCTGTTACTTAAAAGCAGCCTCAGCAATTTTATTGATGTGCTTTTATCACAGGCCACTACCAGATGACAAATGTGCTGGAGTATGGTACAGACTCCAGAGTAAATTTTACCTCCTGATCTTTTCAAAAAAGTATGAGAGAATTACCAACTCTCCTCCACCCTTACAGATCTGCACACATGGTCAAGGCCTGCTTCACGGGTGGTTTTAGCAAGTCACCTTTTCAAAGGTGAAAGATCACTTGAGGTTCCCACATCAGAACCCATGTTATCCTAATAGATAACATCCTCTAATAAGCCTGGCTTTCTTATTTCTCTTGTAAGCTTTTGGGGTGAGGGGATGGGGTAAATCTGCAATCCCATTCCAGTCAAGTCTAATTCATGATAGAAGTCCTTTTTGAACAGGCAAACAGAAGAACAGTTCACCAGAACTATCCTAGTGATCCTTCACGTACTTCTGAGGTGGGTGATACTGGCCCGTAACCCCTGCAATGGCCCAAGCTCTCTTGCCCTGCTTCCTGTTCCTCAAATGAAGGAGCATCTGGCTCTGTGGGACCCAGGAGAGTGTCCCTCTCTGTGGCCAGGCCTCCTACAGAGGAGACACTACGTCTGCGAACAGCCAGCTGGTATCAGCACTTGCCAGCACTCCTGCCCTGCTAATCTACCTTCTCAGCCTTAGGAGGCTGTCTTATAAACCAAATAAATTCCACACTTGGCAGTGTTCAAGCAGCATCTGCCTTCATTACTGAATTTTCTGTACATCCCCACAGTTGCTGGGGAGAACAAACACTGTCTTGTATCAGTCTTTGTATGACTGGCAACAGATTTGGGAAGTTGTATCCACTATTCCATTGTGCGCTTCGTCCTGTACATGTGCACCACAAGACAAAAAGGCCTAGCACAGAGCTTATCAGCACATGGCAGGCATTTTGAGCCATCTAGCAAAGAAGAAAAAACATGTTGTGCATGTAAGAGAAGGAAATCCCTAATTGGAAACACAATTGTCTCATAAGAAAGGCTCCAAAATCAAGTCACTCCAATTTATATGGTGTTTTATCAAGCCAAATAGGCCCCAAGAGCTTTGCAAGATGAGACTCTAATAAGACTTATAAAACTATCCCTCTATAATAGAGGCTAGAGCAGGGAGAAGGGGGAGTGAAAGGCCTTTAAGCATGTGAATTGTAACAGAAATATAAGCCTGTCAAATATTCTGCTAACAGAGCCTGGAGAAAACACAGAAAGGAGCTGCAGTAGTTTTGAGTGCAGAGGTTCATGGGGAAGAGGCAGAGAAGCAGGGATCAAGCTACCCGGGCAGGTCAGGCTCTGGGACTAGGCACGGCTCCCAGCTCTGAGACATCCCTCTGCCTGGATCAGAGCCACTGGTGTGGGGGACACTCTCAGTCCACAGGGTGCAACTCTGGTGGGTCAGCTCAGTGACCACCTTCCCCAAGTGGAGAGTGAAGGCCTCCTGTCTCACCAACACCAGACTTCCCTACGGTTTCTAAAAGGAAGCTGCATGCCTTCATCCCAGCCATCAAGACCTCTCACAGGAGAATACAATTTTAAGGTACTTTTATTTCCTCTTTCCCCTTCCACCCACATAAGAGGAGAGAGGCTGAATGAAAACCAGAGGGGACATTTTCATTCTAGCCTTTACAGTGTGTCTGGAAGGCAGTGAGACACTGCTGCAATGAGTGTGGGTTAAGAAACACGCAGAGGATGGGCAGTGCTGACTCTGAAAAGTGCACATCCTTTGAGTACCACAGCTCCATCATCACTGTCCTATCCAAGTGATAACACGCAGCAAGCAAAGCAAAACCAGACAGCATACAAGTCACGCTTCACTGCACCGTGCTGAAAACTCCACTAAAAAACCCTCAGAGGAAAGAACCGCTATACTACTAGTTTCAAGTCTATTTTGAGTTGAACACTGGGCTTGTCAATATCTTGTTTCTGGCAGTTCTACAGTGGTTTAAAAAACACAGAAATGAGCCATGGAAAACCCAAGACATTCATTTGTTGCAGAAAGCAACACCTTCCTTTTGCAACAAGGACAACAAGTGTTTTAATTTGGTTTACATTTTCCTGCTGCTGCTGTTTTCTGGGCAAGTCTGTAATGGCAGATCTGTGCTTTGTGGTGATGATACAAGAAGGATATGTACCCTGCCCTGCTATGAAGGTGGAAGTCTGCACATATCCTGGTTCTTACCTAACACACGCACAGCTATCCATCAGCCAACAGATTAAGTAAGGCTGTCACTAGTTTTAACGTCTTTAAGATCATATTGCTGAAGTCTGGGAGAAAAAAAAAATAATCTGTTTTAACATTTATAAATAAGTAGCACATGAAAAACACAGTGGTTCCAAGGCTACAAAGCATGCCCATCCATAGGGAAATACATGTAATTCAGGAGCCACATGTCAGGGCCTCAAGTGCATCAACAGCATGGAACATGCAGCTTGAAACCTAGAGGGACTGCTGTGAGCACGTCCTCCCCCAGCGATAGGATGGACCTGCTGCTGGCCACCAGAAGATATAGCACCTTATTTCCCAAAGAACAGCATCACACACACTGTTCAGCAAGTGCCTGTGCCTGGCCATGCACCTTCCTGGTCCTCATCTGCTGGCTTAATTTCCCAGCTTCACCTCAGACCTGCCTCGGCACTATGGCCTTGGCTAGTATTTCAGGCCTGTGGCTACCCCTAGCTGTCCTCACTGGACCTACTCTTCTTGCTGGGGTACTGTGGGACTGCATCACTTCTCAGCAAGGACAACGCCTCTGCTTGCCCCACTGTCACCCTCAGCTCCCTGCTCACCCTCTCCTGCTGACAACGGGAGCCTGCAATGTGCCTGAAGGTAGTAACCCCAGTGCAGACAGCCAGGCGAGTAACTGGCCTACAGAGGAGGCCACTTTCCTCTGAAAAATACAATTCAGGTATGACTAATGCACCCGAAAGCTCATGCCTAAGTAATCCCCTGCTCAAAACTTCTATCAAAAATGCAAAATTGGATTGTGGAATACAAACCCCCCGAAACTTAATAAAAGCACTAGCTTAAGCACCACGGCAACATCATTGCTATGGACAAGTGAGGAAGGACAGTTTCAAGCAAACTCACCTCAGAGCCAGATAAGATCCATCTCCAGGAGACTGGATGAAACGCAAAGAGTTCAGAGCAACCGTTCTCACATCCAAAGTGAAGAGGCTCTGAGTGGAAAATAATGGGTGCAAGAATTAAACACACTTTCCAATGAGATTCTTCACAACTAAGGGCTATAAATTCACAGGGAGGTGTATCCAATCTTAGACGTTCCAGTACTTGGCAAAAACTGATCCAATCATGGGAGTGGGGATGTTGGTAGTATGCTTGCATTGTGGAAGTCACCGCAATGGACACAGATCTGGGTGTCTTATGCCCTGCTCAGTGTCTCCTCACACCAGCAGAGGCCTGTGCTGAAGCCTCTGTGGGACTGTCCCAGCACAGGCATGTGCTCAGTGTGTCCTGAAGGCAGCAGCAGGGTCAGCAACAGCCCAGCACGCTGACCCCAGACTTAGTTTGGCCCTGGAACAAGCAACACTGCTACAGGAGCACAGACTCTGAGGGAAGCTGGCAAAATCTGCACAGAAACTTCAGAGGCAGCAGACACATGGGCCGAGAGAATAGAGAATGTACACTAAGTACTGGTGAAACTGGAGCCAGGACTTTTAGATGTAATGTATCCAGCTGTGGGTGGTGCAGAAAGAAGGGAAGAAAAACTAGAGACAAACTTAGAAAATGCTGAGGCTCTTAACTGAACACTCTATTAAATAATTTGCACAGAGCGAGCACACAGGGGACCACAGAGGCAAAGCACGCATGCCACCCCCCAGGGCCTGCCGAGCAAATCACAAATTTCTCAGGCTTCGGGATGAAGACTGATTCATCCATACCCTGATCTGGTTCTGGATTTTTGGATTAAGGCTGAGATGGCTTCTCTGTTACCGTTTCCGAGACGCTTCTTCACTGGATGCCACCTCCCTGGCTACTTGAGGACCAGAACTGGTGTTTGGGCTGCATGTCACAGAGTCTCTTCTGAGGTTCTGCCACTAGTCTACAGTGACCTCAGAAGACAGTGAAGGATCCTATCAATCCCACCCGCCCTGCAGTCAGCACCCACAACTGCTGCACAGCAGGCTCCAACAGTACCCGCAGAGTATGCTAGCAGCCTGCCAGGAGGAGCTAACCCCCTAGGTCCCCCCAGCACTAGCGTAGCTAATAGGACAGTACACCAAATCCAGCTTCTCTCATACGCTGCAATCCAGGGTGGGAACGTCTAGTCCAGTGCCAGGCTCCAACTCAGCTCTGAGTACCAACTGCAGGGAGATAGCTGAAATTAGAGTAGCGATTTCAGTATGCTCAGAGGTGGATGCATTCTGCTGCCTCAAGGCCTCTGTAATCATTAATTATTAACTTAATGTCTGTCTTCCCTGAGGTATCCATTACCCTGTGTATTAATGGCCCTTCCAGTAAGACAGGGGGTAAACAGCTTGCAGATTACCTGATAGTATTAATGAAGGTTTGCAAATTGATTTGGTTGGATTAGAAAGTGTTTGGCAATTAACTGATCTCGGAATGTGGAAAACCAGCAGTATACTATGAAAGATGTTTTCTTTCCTCTCAGCTTTATGTGCTTGGAGAAGAAGAGGAGCCGGGCATGGCAGTGCTGGCTGTTCTTTCGGATGCTTCTCTTCCCTGTCTCCCCTCCAAAGTGTAATTAAGGAAAGCCTCAGGCAGAAAACTCAAGTTGTAGAAAGAGGTAACATTAAGGTTGCCATACTCTAAATGGCCCTTCACAAAAGTTAAGTCAACTTTATGTCTAAGACACAGACATTTTCCCCAGGCTTCCTTATTTTCACTGCCAAGCTATGGGATAGGCTCGAGGGGTCAGGTTCACAAGAGGATTTCAGTGACCAAACTCCGGTCCAGTCTAACACAGATTCTCAGAGCTGCCTGCCTCTTTCTTTAGATACCTCCAGATCCACAAACACAGAGCACAAAGTGAGGGAAGGGAGACACGCTGACTAGACGGACGTTTACCATTTCCACTTTCTTCTGCATAGGCTGCAGTTCAGTTTATTTCTGACTCCCAGAAAGCTGCTTTTACAACACTCTGAAAGGTCCCATTTACCAAAGCAGTGTCTGTTCATTAGTGTTACTCACAGAAGGATGCGCATGTCAGCGGGGGAGTTCAGCCCCGAGGATATGACAAGACAATTCATACCACTACACATGGATGCTTCTAGAGATGCTTCTGTTTCAGGCTTGCAGCTCAGCTCTCACCCCAGTTCCACTGTCTGCCACCTCTACCTTGGTCAAAGTATCATGCACAGTCCATTCACAAGCAGGACATCCACATCTGCAGGCTGTTCAAGACAGGAAGCATCTCCCCCTTCAAGTGATAAGGCAAGCCTGAGCAGATTACCATTACTATTTTTCATCCAGAGTACCATAGGCCTTTAACAGCCACATGCACAGCAAGCAGCAGTCACATCTCAAATCTGCCACACACTTTCGCTGGGCCCCTTGTGCTCAAAGAGATACCTGTATTCTTTGATGCTGTATGAAATGAGTGTCAGGGAGTGATTTAAACTAGAGCAAGTAACAATCTTTTCTTGATAGATTTTTTGGATATGTTGGAGTTTGCTGTTTAGTCAGGTAGCATCTGTTCCTCAAGCAGAGGAACACGATACTGCCCTTTTGTGTACATTTATCAAGGAAGTTATGATTTTATCCTATCTCCTAATAAGAATTCAAACTCGGTTTTTAAAAGGGGAACCTTGTTTGTGCTGGAGTTCTGTGCCTGTTATTTTATCATAATTTAAAATCAAACTAGTCACGACACCAAATTATTTCCTGCTGAGAAATGTGCAAAAGCTCTCTTTATTCCTATATCCTCTTTACCGCTGGCATCTTGTATTTAGAGAGCGTAGATGGAGAACTTAACATCCATGTTTTCTCCTTTTAAATTCTCTCCTTTGATCTAGTCATCCATCCAGGACATTGCTTTGATCCTTGCAGTTTTGCTAATTCCAAATATGCAATTATGCTTATCTAGTCCTGGAGGATCTGAATGTTTCCAGCTGTCCCTCATACACTGCTGGTTTACCAATACACCACAGCTCAAATCAAAAAGAACCTGTTCTTGCCCAGAGCACAACAGGATACAGACATCTCCTCTGCCATCCTGAAAACCCTGGGAGAGCCTGTTTCTCCTGGCCACATCACAGGATGACAGGTCTGTTTACAGGAAGCGGGATAGAGAACAGGCTGACCTACTGCCTGCATCTCATCCTGCTGAAAACTGAGGTAGGTGAGCAAGGGGAATGGTCCAGGAAGAAATGGTCACATTGAGGCACAGAGCTTTGGGCTCTCAGACAGCGGCACCAGCTAGAAGCTGTTAGGTCACCTGTTGATGCTCTTTCCCTCTCTATTCCACCACTTCTGAGTCATTGGAAAGTCACTGCCTACAGGGCTGGCATTTGATGCCAGGAAGCAGGGGATATGTGAGAAACTGGACATCATGGCCATATTTAAATATCTTCTCTTTTATAATGTCATTATGCCACTGGTTAGCAAAAGCTGCCTGTTCTCTCTCCAGGGGAACAGGGAGGGAGGCAGAAGAGGAGGAATGCCATTATTTCATGATGGGATCTGAAGTAGTAAGGGATTGTGTTTCATCTTCCAGAGGACTGAAACAAATTCAGATGCATCATCCTAAGGCTTCATTGCTCAGTGTTCTGACACCACATTGTTGCTTAGCACCTGAAACTGCTCTGGTGGAAGACATGACCACAGCCATGATTTCACCTCTACCTTCTTGTTTGCCACCTCCCATTCTTAGACTCAGAAAGAAATTAAAATATTTTCTAACATGTTAAAGAGTCATAGGATAAAGATAAACAAGGAAGGAGAATATAAAACAATCTGAAGAGACAGCAAGTGGTCACAACTATGGTACAGCATTTAATTATTTTTTCTTCTTACATGAGCCCAGACAAACCTACTGGAGGTGCAGATTTCTCCCACTGAAAGGTAAGTGCAGGATCCCATACCTTCCCTTCCCATATAAAGGTTAATATTTCTGTTCTTGCAAATTGATGGTTAAAGTGGCAGTTTCTGTGCAAAAGCTTTTCCTAGACAACACAAGGAATAATTACCTGCTATGGCTTAGCACCACCCTGGTACTACCAGCAGCTTTCGAGTGGCAGATTAGACAGGTAACAAAGGGAGATGAGCTTCTAAATCACCCTCTTCTACCCAGCAACCCCACCAGCAGCAAGGCAAACCATGGTTTTCATGCTTCACTTCAAGCAGGACTGACAACACCAGAGCAGCCCCAACACCACCGTGTATGAGGTCAGATGAGACATTAAAGAAGACTTCTATTTTGCCAGTCTGCCCTAATGAGAACTACTCTCCAGGAGTTCTCAGTAGTTCAGATGGGTACATGACTAAGGTTCAGTGTCTACCCTTGCACAGTGAATCCTGATGCCAGAACAGGGTGCAAGAAAGAGGTGTCTGCTGGGAAAGACAGCTATGTGCACAATCCTGTTACACTGCTCTAATGAAAACCCTTCCAGGAAAGCTGTGATAGTGAAAAACTCAAGTAGGTGGCTGGTGGTAGAGCTCTTATGAACTTGGCTTTCCTTGTCACTCTGCAAAGCTCTTGTGCAGGCAGAGTTTGCTTCCTACAGAACTTCTGTGGCCACTATTACCTGAAGTTTCAGGCAGGGTCACCGAAATCTCTCAGCAGAGTTGTGTTTTGCAAGCTGACTCACTGCTTCAAAGCTGCAGCTGTGAGAAATGCTCCAACAATTTGTATCAGTAGCGGGTTTGAAGGGATGAGCAAAAAGAAGGAAAAGATAACACCACTGGTATCTTTTAGCCTCGTTACACCATTACTGGATTAGGGGGAGGAATTAGGCATGGACAGTTCTGATAAGAAGCAGGGAAGGGGGGTTAGAGGTCTGCCAAGCACCTACAGAGCATGCACAAGGCACCAGGGTCGAAAGTTTAGCTGTGAGGAAGACGTCTTACTTCATCCTCAAGACCCCTGATGACCACCACCAAAAATTACTGTGCCTGCTCAAAGGGGAGGAGACCTCACCTGCCCGTGAAGCGGGGACAGATGATGCACATCTATAGGCACACTACAGATCTATTGAATATCAAATGTTTAACCCTATAAAAGCTGCACGAGGCTGCCTGAGGCGCTCATGTTTGTGGTGGGGTGACCCCCATGCATCCAGTGCTTTTTACTTGCCTTTTATTACCCCAATAAATAAATAAACCCTTTAAAGCTAAATTGACTCGGAATTTATAACACAGCCTTCTGAACCAGTTTTTCCAACCCGAATTACTTGCTTGACATTTGATAAATCTCAGTGAACTCCCTTTCTTTGTAAGGGAGAACCTCTATGACATTCATTCTTCTTTGTATTACAGAAAATCCCATCTAGTCCTTCTCCAGAAAAACTTAACGCTCTGTTTATGCTGCAGCAGGGCTTCCCACCCCAACAGACTGTAGAGTATCAGTCCCAGATATGAGATATGGCTGTTGCATGTTTGTCAGCTCTACATGTCTGTGTTCTGCCTGAAAGAGGCAAGGTAATCATAAGGCTGTTTGTCAATTCAGTGGGGGATGGATGGTGTAAGTTGAAGACAGTAAAATCATAAAGCAATTAAGAGAAGATTTTTGGTAAAACCAGACCTGGTAACAGAGTTACCATTTTTGTGACTACCAGTCCAAAACCTCCCACGATTGCCTCCCTGCTTGTATCTTCAGTTCCAGAAATATTTGTTTTACTGTAACACCTGACCAGGTGAGAGAGAGATATCCCAGGTAACAGCAGATTATTTCCCTACTGTTGGTGAAAAGTAGGTTCATCTTACTCTGAAGAAAGATCACTCACTAGGTGATTCTACAGACATTGAACCGAAACATATTTAAAACTTGGAATTACAGTACTTTGGAATTACAGTACTTTGGAATTACAATACCTCACTTTTTTGTTCTTGAAACATTTGCCTGCGTAAGTGGTGCACCTTTGGTGGCAGGGGTGAAAACAGAGGGGAAAATGGGAGTATATAGAGGCCATGTATCTTTGAAAGAAAAGAGGAAGGAGAAGAAAAAAGGAGGAAAAAGGTACCAGGGGAATACAAATTGTTCAAATCTCACTGCTTTGGAAAGAGTATAAACATCAGACATGTAACACGGCCCCAGCCAAACCCAAGCACCTCGCACATTCCGCCTGCATAAGCAGCCAACAGTCCAAGCATGTTTTGGGTGATAGATGTAGGACTGGCCCATATTCATCACTTAGCTATCTTGAGATTTGATCATCAGACAAGAAAGAAAACTGTTAAAAAGCATCTGCCTCACAGCATGGAAATTTAGCAGCTCATACTCTGAAGCTGCACAGATTCAAAAACTGCTGTGTTTGATTTTCATGCCTGTTTTGCCCTGAAGAGATAGATGGCTCTAAGTCACTTGACATTTGTACTAGGAAGCCAGAGCAAACAGACAAAGCTGGATAAGGCTTCTCTGCTATGTGTGCTGACAAAGTAATGAACAAACATGTCAAGGCAAAAGGCAGAAGCTCTGGAAAGCATGTCCAGCAAGGCTGCAGCTCTTCATAAGTCCACAGAGAGAGGCTGTAACATTTTCAGCGTGGAATGCAGCACTAGCAGTGCAGCTAATTCTGATGGCAAGCAGTCACAGTTTGCACTGGTTGATTAAGACACCTCCTGTGCTTGAGGCATGTCTCTGGAGGAAAAGGAAGATACAGTAAGAGAGAGAAAACAGGGAACTTGGCCTTCTACAGCATCTAACTGGCTCATGGAGACACGATCCACATGGCCACTGCATGCACAGTTACCCTCCCACCACATCAGCAGCTTCCAAGGTTGTTCAGACTGCCGAGCTGGAGAGCATGGGGCTTGTATTACAGATCAGAGACTCCCCACAGCTTTTTAAAAAATTCACTCTGACCTCTGTACTAAAGCAGTTTAGGGATTTTTTTTTTGTCCCAGAGCTTGAGAAAAAAGGTAGAGCTATAAATTAAAATTGCATTAGTAGTTTCTTTGGTGGTCTGCAGAGCAGGAAGGAGAGCAGCAGGGAATTTTTTGCATTTATAAAAAGTTATCCTCCAAAATGATATGCAGTGCTTTAGCATGGAAACACAGATCCACTTAGAAAGAAAGAAAAAAAAAAAGTTTAAGCACTATACTGCTCAACAGAGAGAAAATGGTGTTACTGAAAGACCTAATATATTAATTGCTGTTTCTAGCATTCTCATAATCCTGTCTTTGTGATACCTACATAAAAGCATAAGCCTCTCATTCTTTCTGAAATAATTCTTTCTATGCAGTTTCATACACATGAAATGTACAAAATTTGGACACATTTACTTGCAGTTGGCACTATTTCCAGGTGATTTCTTGCTATCACTTAGAGAACTTGCATCCACTTTTAGCTAAAAGTCAAGTTATATTCCACATATTGGTTTTATACTTATAGGGTAGTCTGAAATTAATCCACAGACATACTATTTCATTGGGTTTGCACTGTATTTCCTGTTCTAAAGCTAGATTTTTCTGATGGAAGGTAGCAATCATTTAAACATTAAGAACAGGCATCTTGGGGATGCAGTTGTCGGATTTAAGGATCAGAAATTATATAGGCAGCTATAAAAGGATAGGAAGTGAATAGATCAATATTACGAGGTCCAGTAATTCTCTGAAGTTTTAAAATGACATGAGAGAACTGTTTGCAAGAATAACTTGATGATTTAAGCTATGCAGCAGCTTCAGGGGCAGGTAAGAAAGAAGTTGCAACCTCTGTATGGTGTCCTGAAAGAGTTAATAGTTATCAAAAAGGTTTTTGCTCTGAAGCAAAAGCAGGTTAAGTAGGACCTGCAGTATGATCCCATCCTGAAGGCTGGAAAACAGAAAGCCTTGATGTTTTTAGTGCACAGAACAGCACTGGCAGCCACTTCGTCACTGAGGGAGTGTTTAGAGAGAACAGATCCCTAACAGCCCCTTCAGAGGGTCCGGTCAGCACTCTCCACAATTAATCCCCCTTTACCTGCAGAAGGTGAGCCAACCATCACGGGATTAACCTTCCATTTCCATCCTATAGACAGCTCTGTCTGTTTATGAGCGAAGCTCTAAGCACATAGTAACACACTGCTTCGTGGTATCAATCCTAAGTGCATCTGGCACAGTTTGAAAGCATTTGGTTGGTGACTTTTTGGTGCTCCTTCCTCATGCAGAGGAGGAAGGAATGTGCCATCACATTAACTACAACACAGGCTCCCAGTAAGGATGTAGGTATTTGAAAGCAAGCCCAGGATGCTGCAACTCTGCCAGTTTGAATATCCGCTCAGAACTGCCATTCATTCAGGAAGAGGTCCACAGCTCACATGGAACTGTAGCGAGTCAGAGGAGTCCAAAGCTCAGCTAAAAGAGCTACACACAGGGCAGGACAAAGCTGGGTAACCCATTCCACTCTGACCTTTAAGCAGAGTGTCATTTGTTGTGTGGGAAGAGTGGTTCAAATCACGTCGTTATTCATCCCACCTGACTCTAACCGTGCAGTACAGGTGAGTTCAGCTCTTAATCTGAGATGACTTTGTGCATTTCACTGGGATTTCAAAATTCAGCCTGTAGACCTAAGCATTTCAGACAGGTCAGAAAAGCAGTTACTTGGTATAGTGATTTTTCTAGGACACAGACATTTAAGGTTGCAGCATGGAAGTTGGAACCTGTAATGTTTTGGTGGTTCTTTAAACATGACAGTGCAATCCCCCCTCGCTATGCAAGTCCAAACCAATGATCCAGATTTCTCTTCCAGACCCCTTTGAGGATAAAGCTGGCTAGAAACTCCCTTTTATGTGCCTCGAGAAAGTAACTTTCTATCAGCAAAAATGCTAATAAGATTATTTAATTAATGTAGAAAACAACTGCTTTTGCTTCATTTTTGTGGTCCTATTATTTCTCAGTGCTTCTCAAATAAGCCTTTCTTGACAGACCACAGCAGGGTTTTGGCTGTTAAGAAGAATCCAAATGAAGTTTCAGCTGAGTGCACCCCTAAAGGAGGAGGAAATGTCCTGACCTTGTCCCTTTGTACCACGTAATGGAAGAGTACACTGGGAGGTGAGGTCTACTCTACACAAGACATTTCCAGAGAAGGGGTAATCCTGATCACCCACTGAAACACGGCGGGATCGCTCGCCTGGTGTTCAGGCACACTGTGCTCAGGAGCCTCAGGGACATCTGAGATTCAAATTGGAAGCCTCCAATTTCAATGTTCTGTCAATGGCTTGATCTGCTTCTCAGCAGTGATATAAGGCCAGGCCGTATTTAAACTAGCATTAGCAATTCAAAGTATCTCAAAGCAAGGACATAATCCTTACAGGGAATGGAAACCTTCCTCTCCTACATTTTCCAGCAGCAAAATAGTAGAATCTAAATTAGCAAAAACAGGGTAAAGAGTGGAAGGTTCCCATGGGGAGAGAGGTTTCAACACCAGGGTAACCTCAGTGCCTGTACTTTCTATGTAGAGAACACAGCAACTCTACCTGGGCAACTAGTTTACAGTAATGACTCTCCTCCCACACTACATAATGAAGTCCAGTCTGTAGCCTCCAAAGTTGTTTAACCCTCAAAAGTTACTTACTCCAGGCTATCAGCCAGCTGAATGCCTAAGGAGAATATTTGCAGCTATGATCTTCACAGGCTGGTATTCATCTTGTCTCAGAAATTGTTTAGGGCAGAGAGGTTAAGAAGAATAGAGTGCAGGTTTAAAAAAGATTGGTTTCTAAGAGACACTTCACTAGATTCGTTCAATTTAGTGAAGAAACTAAGGTTAGGAGCATGCCTTTTTGAAACTGTTGTCTCACTGTAATTTAATACATAAGTTTTCAAAAGAAGACAGAAAGCAGTAAAGCAATGTTACAGTTCAGGTAGATAAGAAGCTATCTCATTAGTATGGATTAGATCTAAACACCTTAGGAATAGCTGTCAGCCTCCTTACAGGGCAAATCCTATACTACATCCTTCTAGACTCTACCAGCCAAGAGCTTTTAAGGGGTCCTGTCATATCACAGACTTACTCGTCTAAAACCACCCCTGAACGTAGAGAGAAAAAACCCCACTAATATAAATAAGGAAATTAGATCTGCTTTAAAGAAACTTCACGGATCAGACAGGCATTGTTCTCAAATGTTTTTCAGCTCAGCACCTCCTATCCTAAGGGGAAAGAGTCTTCAGAAAGATGGAAGAGAGATTAAAACCCTTAGCTCTGAGCCTGACCACAGCCTACACATCTCTCTCCCCAGGCAAAGAAGCCAGCAGAGCTGTTGCTTGGGGTTTTTAGAGCAGCATGAGGCTGGTTAATTTAGTTTCATCTCCAGCAAGTGGGTGTTGCCAACACCGCTGGTATCTGCTCTGACAGTTAATGAGATCTTGGGTGTAGAGGTACGGGGGTAAGGGCAGGCTGGCTGGCTTTGGCAAAAACACCAACAGCACATGATAACCAAGATGCAAAAGCTTTTTGTTTTATATGCTTCAACCTGCAGGTGTTTTCACCCACTCATGTTTATTTCAATGAGATTCCAGAGTTGGAATAACGAAGGAGGAAAACTGGGAGCTAGAAAGCAGTGGGATGAGAAGACAGAGTGATGGGCCAAGCCTGGACTTCACTGAGGGGCCTCAACAGGCTGGAATAAAGGACCAAAAGGAACCTGATGAATTCAGCAAAGCCCCTCTACCTGGGACAGCTTAGCCCCACGATAGGGGCAGGCTGGATCTTGATTTTCTGGGCAGCTGCCCTGCAGAAAAGGACTGATGGGTCTGAGAGTGACAAAGTATATATGTAATTCTTTGGGCGGAGATAGACAGAAGCCGAATGCCAGCTCCTCAGTTCATCTTAAGTCATTTGCAAAACCCTTCAGAAAGAAAAAGGAGTTACAGTTCTCTGAAAGTGAAAGGGTAAGATATCCCAGGCAGCAATAAAATAGCATCTCCCAACAGGCTCTGAGAATACGCAGAAACAAATAGCCCCAGAAGCAACATTTGCAGATAGGTCAGAGGTTTTGCATTTGCTTTGGCTTTGTTTTTACCCCATTTCCCATGCCCCAGAGCGCTGCAAGTGAGACAGAGGTATTGTGACAAGCTATCCACTCTCCAGAGCGGGGAAGGAGGCACTTGGCAATCATTGTGACTCACGCTGTTCAGGCAGGAACCCAAAGCCCAGCACTGGCATCTAGGTGCAGGGTCTTTGGAGCAGAAGCAGCAGCAAATAGCCCATCCCTGGAGAGCTATTCCCTGCATAAACAGCTCTGCAGCCGCAGTGACAAGCTGGCTCTGAAGACTTTTATGTCTCCAGTTTCTAATGAGGACCATTTTAATATCTTTTCTAACATCCTGTTCTCCCTAATAAAAGTCAGCTCCAATGTGGAATGGCTCTAAGAATTGCAGTCCCCTGATCATAAACGCTTTCAAGAGATGTGGCCTGGTGATCAACACGGAGGTGGATTTAGGCTGCAGCTTTTAGGAGTCCTACAAGTCACTAATCACACATACAGCACTCAGCACAGCAATGTGTTCCCACAGTCTACTTTAGGGAAGATTCAAAGAGAAATTACACAGTTTAGCACTAAAGTGGGAAAGTTCCCTGTAACATTAAACAGCAGAATTTCCCTCCAAGCAGAGGTTTGTCTAAGCCTTCTTAGCCCACAGCATCCCAAGGCTCTGTTGAAGCCACTGAACCACAGTTCAGTGCTTGCTGAACCACAGAGGCCAAGAGCTGGGGTCTTCAGAAGTCATCTTGTACCCAAATTTCCACCTGCCTTCCACTTCCCGTGGAAAGCCTATTCCTAAAGCTAACGATAGCCCACAGCCTCCTTGGGTAGGGCAAAATAGAGAGACTGTCCTTACTGCTGCTCGGGTATCAGAGTGAGATTAGATCTGCAATCCGTCCCACATCGCAGGCAGTAGGGCACAATCTATATTGAATTTGTTTAGGAGTTTCTTTCATTTAGCTGTCTTTGCTTCGAATGTATGACACCCATACAGACCAGCTGTCGAGTACAACTCTGACAGATGTGGCTTGAAAGAACATCACAGCAGCCTTGGGACTACTTTGTATTACAGCAGTGAAGGCAGATTATCCGAGCCACAAAAAGAAGTTAAAATTGCCTCGGCCCTGTCTGTTCTCTATTGGTACACAACTGCCACTTAGAATAATGAAGAAACAGTGAAGAGAAACTGGGAGTTTGAAACCTGCAGGACTCCTGGCTGTTAAGATAATAAGCAATGCTTTGCATGCGTGCGCTTTTAACACAACCCGACGCAGGTCTGACGGGGACAGTGAAAGGTAGGCACCAATTAAACTGCACCATTTTCTTTCTGGTCACAGGAGTTACTTTGCAGAACTAGTCACAAATGTTTCAATAAAAAGCTACTTGAATTCAAAACCAGCCTTTTTTACAGAAGCCCTCAAAACTTTCCAAAAGAAAAAAGACAAAAATGCTTAACCTCTCTAGCCTTTCTTGAAAATATTAATGTTTTTCTCAAATTAATTTGAGATGTCTTAAAGAATGGCACCAAAATGGTCTCTAGGTTTTAGCAACAGTGATTCCCTATCAATGTCAATTAAAAAAAAAACAAAAACCTCAGCCATTGTTTCAATCTCATTCTTAAGGCTAAAATTTTCAGCTAAGACTTTTAAAAGATCTTCTCCAAGCATGCAGAAATGACAAAAGAATTTGGGAAACACTTTGAAACAAACAAAAAAATATTGTCAAGTTTTTATTTGAGCTTTCCTCTGTTTTCCAAGAGTGTCATCTTTCAATCAGTACCAACATATAGCACGAGATTTGTGTTCACTATACATGCATGTGTAATGATGCCAGTATAATCTGCAGCAGATGTACATTTGGGGAGAAATTATTTTCCTCAGAATCTATTTGTGTGGGAGGATGAAGTATGGTTATAATGAAGGTGCTGTGGGAGCTGAATGACTTTGCATCTCAAGTACAGGTGCATTTGGGTGTAACTTAAACATAGTTTGCAATCTCTCTAAATGGAGCATTTATAGCCAATTACACTTGTCATTCACCTTGCAAATACGTCTGTCTAATTTAACAGCATATGCAGTAAGCAGAAAAATAAAGGATATTTTATTAGCTGACAGCAGAATAGAGGTGTAGATATCAGCATCTGTATATATTGCACATTTGGCAGATTTCTGAACCAAAATACAATGAATTCAAACAGTGGCCTCCAATGCCCTTATTCTCTCTGCATCAGAAGCCTCCTGTCAAATGTAATTTCCTCCAGGAAGACATGAAGCTAGATGAGACTTTCCAAAACCCGTCCAAGTGATTTGGACACTCACTTTTCATTAGTATTAACAGCAAATGGGCATGAGCATCTCCTAAACGCCTTTGGAAATCTGTGATGTATTTTTTGTGGCTGTTAAATGACTCTTTGGGCAACCTGCACTAGAAATGACAAATTGCATATTTGTTTCCCCATACTCAGATATTCATAATGTCCTCGTACCAAATGTCAAGATTTTCCCTCAAAAAGACAGCTGAGATGTGGTAAGGGAGAGGAGAGATGGGCTTTTGCAGTGTTTGGATTAAAGGACAAAGTTCACATTCCAAAACTGTCTCCTCCACAGAAGGCTGTATATACCAGTTTCAGGATAATACCACGTTCCTTGTCATCTTTCTGTCACTGCTCCAGGCAGGCATGTCACTGCGATGGGAAGAGGGATGCAGAGGAGTTACAGGGCTGCATGTGGCACGTGCACTGAATCACAAGCACCACCCTGGAGAGCGCTGCTGACGTGGAGAGAAGGGACAGGTGAACCACTGTCCCTACACCTGGGAACGTGTCCTATAGCAGGCAGCAGCTCTGCTTTTAAGATCCCAATTTTTACTGTTACACCTTAGACAATATTTAGCACCACATACTGTGTTCCAGGAAACACTCTTCCTGTCCAAAAGAAGAAAATGTGGACTGAAGGAAATCAAACTTGTTGAGGCTTTATTAGCAAGGAATGGACATGTGAGCAATCCGGCCTAGTTAGCAGGAGAAGCCTAAGCCTCAGTCAAGGACACTCGGAGGCAAAAAGCAGGGAGTAAGTGAAGGGAGCAGACAACTCCTGAATGCTGAGAAGCACATGAGAGGTAAGAGCCCGCTGGACGCCGCATGCCACCGCTGGACGCTTTCTGCTTGCTTGCTGCACCATAACCAGTTAAGAGTGAGCTTACACTACTTAGCCAATGACAATGTTTCAAGTAGTATGAACATAGAGGAGATGAGGACATAAAACCGCACCCTGGAGCTAATGAAGTGGCACTCACCTGACCATGTTGGTCTGCGGGTGACTGTCCGACAGGCTCTCCCGCACAAACTGATTTCTACACTGACACTAGATTATTTTCTCCCCTCTCCACACCAAATCGAGGGCTGGAAAGAGGCTTGTAAGAGATTTCATTCCCGTTACACCCAGCTTCAACTTTTCACACCCTTTGAAGCCAGAAAACCTTGTAAGCAAAACCAAAAGCCCTGTGAATCCTTTCAGACTTGAAATGCCATCTTCCGCTCAGTTGTCACCTCACTATTAAGCTAGTAGAAGCTTTTCCTTTCACAGCGCTAGCAAAGGCTTACCACTAAATGCATAGGCAAGCAAGTGAGGAACACTGAGCTTTACAGTCCCCTTACATGGCTCCTTGATCTGTTATTTAAGTGACATCACTTCCCTTTTTTTCAAGTGTATTTCATTGATGTGTGTCTGGTTTCTATATCATCTCCATTTCTCTTATCTCTTGTATTTCCACAATCCGCGTGTCCAGACTCCGTACCTTCTTTAGCAGCTGGGGAGGGAGATACATTTGTTCATCACAGTTATTAAATTCTAAATAACTACCTCCCTTTATTTGATTTTAGTGAGATTCTGGACATGTTCTCAATACCAAGAAGGCTAGATTTATTGGAATGTAACCCTGAAAGAAGCCTTGCATCACAACTTTCAGTTCAAAACCCCATCAATTTAATGTATCCCCAGAAGATCTAGACAAGGTGGACCATTGTTATGAACTATGTTCAGCAGTAGTTTAAGAAGAAACTAACATTGTTTTTTGCCTCTTAAAACTGAGGAAAAAAAAGTCACAAACAAAATGTGAGAGCATTATTTTGCTTTCATATATATTTTAACTCCTGACAGAATTCCTGATGGCCACTTTGCTTAAGTAAGGACAGACATAAACCTTTAAATCTGACTTCTGGGGAATTATCTTCCCTTTATTAGGGAAATAAACTACTTAAAACAGAGTTCTACTTTGCTAGGGCCCTCTCTACCAGTCTGTCATTGATGACTTTCACACAGAGAGCGCATTACGTTAAGAGGCTCATCCCAGCAATGCCAGTATTAACTACCCAGGGAGACACCAGCAGTGATCCCTCACTGATCCTCTGAGAAACAGCAGCGATTTGTCTCCCAGTTTTCCCTCAGCTTTCTGGGAGTGCAGAGGCCTGTAGTTTTGTGGAAAGATTCTTAATGGATACATCCCACTATTCACAGCTGCTTAAAGGTACCTCTTGGCCAAAGTGGCAGTTGGTGGAATTTATTCAAATAAGTCTGTAGATGTCAAAGTAATTTTCATTCCCCCCCCTGCAAGCTCACCTTCCCTCCAACAGCAAGAACAGAGACACTCGTTGCAATGCCAGGGGAAGACTGTGCTCACATGGAAAACTTCAGAGCAGTGACCAAAACCAGGGCCCTTCAGGCCAATATAAGTGAAAACTTTCCTATCACTTCCTAATGTCATCTCAGACTGCTGGCCACCACAAGATCAGAAGATGCATAGTTTCAACTTTCCACCTATTCACTTGAGGCCATGGTGGAGGAACAGCAAAATTAATGTTCTGGGATGAAGAGCATTCAGCTACACTGCTTAAGAGAAAAAGAGATGGAATTAAGAGCACTCAGCTTTGCTGCTGTTATCCCTGGTGTTTCAAAAAGCAACCAAACATCAGTTTTGTCTTTTTCTATCTCAAGAAATTAATCTTAAACTCACAGTTCCTCCCAGCAGTGTTCTGCCACCTGCCTGTAGATACTGCATTTCATCACAGGCCAGGTCATCCATCTCCAGTCTCAGCATCAGCCTCCAGAGGGGAGCCCCCTACTTCACTTAACCTGTCCATGCTGCCACCTAAACACCCTCCAGACTGAAAAGCACCAGAAGGCACTTCTTGCCCTAACTGAAACCTCTGAAATGCCCTCTGCGGGTTCCTCTTCTGATTACAGAAACAACCTAGCTCACATCACTTTGCTGACTTAGAGACAGTAAAAGTTAGTGAAGTGTTTCCTACTGCTGAGAGGTTGCTCAGCTACCTTATTTAAATCCAGTAAGGATGCACTGCACTGTCAGCCCCCGAGTCTGTCTTTCCATCCCTTTTACCAGGCTCAAACACACAATGAATGAGAAGAGTTCACCCACGGGGATGCCATGAACCCTGCACTGTGCTCTGCACTCCCAGGAAGCTCTCCCGGAATACCCACCACATCTTCTCCTGGGTTTTATAATCTTCTCCCCCTGTAAGATACCAGTGTTGCTGCAAACTGTTGCACCAGCCACTGCTGGATCTGTAAATGATTTCTCAATGCTACACCTTTTTCAAAGCAATTTCAACGATTAAAAATTTAATGGCATTAAACTGGCACACGTACCTTCAGCCGAGCCTCTCCTGTGCGTGGTCTGGGAGCTGAATGCATACAGCCTTTTGGTTCAGCATTTTAAAACTGGACAATAGTGCTGGACTGGACACCTTCCACATAAAGTCAGTAGCAGTCAAGAAGTCTTTTGTGAACTCCCTAAGTCCTGCGATTCCTCGGCTGTGACTCAAAGCCCCAGCTGGATTTGCTTGGGGAGTTCGTTTCTTTCTTTAGTTCGGGGGTTTCCACCACTCCTGGGCCACACCAGGAAGGTGTGGTTCTATTCTTAGCTCATGAATTGAATGGGCTGTCTGAGAGCTAAGCATTGCAACATAAAGCATGGCAAAGTAATGCAGGCTGACTGCCTTATAGCTAGATCCTACTAATGAGAAAAACTTACGGACTTCATCCCAGTTTTGTGACCAGATGTAGTTGTTATTGCTCCGAATAGTGTGGTTTGTGTTGCTGGAGTTTGGTGTGCTGAGAAAGAGGAAGACTGTAGCTCACGTTGCAACTAGCTGGAGGCCAGCAAAAAGACAGGTACGTGTCTGGTGAAGCACATTCTGCACCTTATGCCTCCTACTCTGTGGCTGAGGTGTAGCAGAGCAGGTGAGTGGCAGCTGACCACGGCAACACATGCAGCTCCTTTTCCTGGATGGAGTAACCCTGTTGGTGGCGTGTACAGCGCCCAGTCCAGCTCCTCGGCAGCCTCCTGGCAGAGCACGACAGCACTTTCACCAGGGGGATGCGGACAGCTG
>VWZY01012146.1:7290-45794 GCA_013399075.1 Chloroceryle aenea | reverse complement strand
GGACACTGTCACAGGCTGCCCGGGCACTCGGCAGGGGCACAGGACTCTTCTCCCCCACTACACAGGTCTCCTTGCCAAGACCTTACCTTTGCTGCATTGGCCTCCCCGGGGTTAGCCCCAGTTACTGTCACCAGCTGCTGTTACGGCTTGTGCCTCTCTGGTCTGCAGGCAGAAACCACTGCGGTGCTTTCCCTTTCTCCCTGCTTTTGAACATCTGGTTTCGCCCAGCCTGCACAGCTGC
Organism: Chloroceryle aenea; assembly: GCA_013399075.1. Lineage (NCBI taxonomy): Eukaryota > Metazoa > Chordata > Aves > Coraciiformes > Cerylidae > Chloroceryle > Chloroceryle aenea. Next base: position 45,553 of record VWZY01012146.1, on the reverse strand, counting down.
AGAGGACATGGCAGATCAGAGGTACTGTGTGGACTATGCCAGGCGTGGCACGGCGGGCTGCAAGAAGTGCAAGGAGAAGATTGTGAAAGGAATGGTGCGCATTGGAAAGATTGTTCCCAATCCTTTCACGGAGTCTGGTGGGGACATGAAGGAGTGGTACCATGTGAAGTGCATGTTTGAGAAGCTAGAGAAGGCCCGGGCCACCACCAAGAAAATTGAAGACATCACAGATTTGGAAGGATGGGAAGAGCTACAAGATGAGGAGAAAGAATTAATCAACAAGCACATCTCAGGTGAGACACAAGGCACTGCCTGGGTACGCTTTTCTGCTTTACTCATTTTCAAGCTATGCCACTGATTGCCACACGGCTGTGCCTTGGCCACAAAATCCTCACCGATTGTTTTAAAATCCTGTAGCTATGGTGCTTAGGGACACAGTTTAGCAGTGGACATGTAAAGTAGGGTTAGTTGTTAGACTTGACAATCTTGAAGACCTTTTCCAAGGTAGGTGATTCTATATGTTCGTGTGACCTAGTGGGTGATGCTGCTCAAATCTGTGTCTCGGCCCTAGAGGAAAAGGGAATAAGTAGTCTGCAATAGTATTTAATTGGTTTGTCACAACTGATTTTGGAGAAGTTGTAGGTAATTGAATTTGTGCAGACAGGGGCGGGTAAATTCCAGGAGGAAGCATCGGTTATTTTCCATTTTCAACATTTTTTTTTCCTCCCTGATCTTTAGTAGATTATATAGTCTTTTAACTTGCTATATGTGCAAAATGTTTCTTCTTTGTTTTTTCTCCTCCATCCCTAGTTCTTTTTAGCACTTGTTTGTTGCAGTATATCTTACATAACATGTTGAAGGATGTACGAGATTACTTCTGACTACTGGTCTGAACCTTGCTCTTTTACAGAATCTAATTCCAAGGCTTCAAGTACACCGAAGAAGAAAGTGATAGTCCAAGCTAAGCTCACTGCCACAGGACAAATAACTACAAAAGATCCACTGGCTCTCATCACCCCATCACCAAAGAAGTTCTCTGGCTTCACAGGTAGAACTTAAGAAACTGACTCTGGGTAATTCTCTTCTAACATCAGCATCAGAGGTGTTTTAATGTGGCTCAGATCAGTAGTTTTTTTATGGAAGAAGTTTAGGTTTTTTTTAATTACCCTTTTAAAATGTAATTGAAAAGGTCCTGCCAGCAGGACAGCAGGTGCGTGAGCACTGATGGACCTGACCCAGGCAGGTGGCTGCAGCTGCCCTGAGCACACATACCCAGCCAGCCAGGGAATGTGTAGGGGTGTTGGTATGAGAAGAGACAATAGGGGCATTTCCCCATTTTAGAAATGATCTTAGAAAATCCTGTTGTGAAGGCTAAAGGCCTATAAACTAAAAAATAAAGCAGAAGCATATCCCCACAGGAATTATTTTTCACTAATGTATAATTAGGTTTGTCTTGTAGACTTAAGATTCAGAAAATTCTGGGGTACTGTGTAGAGCAAAACTAAAGAAAAAATGCTTTAGAACTTTTTTTAATGGTAATTACCATTTGAAGTTGCAGATTTTGGCATAGCAGATGTCACTATTCATTTCTGAAGCTTTGCTAGCATATTGGGATTCTTCTTTCCAGTTTGCCAAGTATAGGTAGCTTCAACTTCAAAATTTGCACTGTACTGTATTTGTTTAAAAAGCAACTTCTTATATCTTTGATGCAGCCAAGCCAAAGAATTCAGAAGACATCTCTGCAAACTCTTCTCACAAGTCCAGCCTATCTGCAAAAAAATGTGATCCAAAGCACAAAGACTGTTTGCTGCGGGAGTTCAGGAAGCTCTGCGCCATGGTTGCTGAAAAGCCCAGCTATAATGTGAAAACACAGATCATCCAGGATTTTCTGAAGAAGGGGTCTGCAGGAGGTATGTCTCCTGCTTGGCATTCTCAGTCTAGGATTGTGGGGAGCTAGGATTGTAGGTGCTGCCAAACTTAGTGCAGAGGTTGAATTTGGAGGACAGTTTTGTGTGTTTTCCCCTAAAACCTCCTCTCATGTGAAACAGAACAGTGTGGCAGAAAGTGGAAACCCCAGCTCTGGGATTTTTTTTTCCCCGGGGCCATGCTAATGCAAGCAGCCAACCAGACCCTCTTTGTGAAAATAAATCGTGACAGTTTCTAATGCTCTGTGCTTTTGTTTTTCAGATGGTTTTCATGGTGATGTGTACCTGACCATTAAGCTGCTGTTACCAGGTGTCATTAAAATTGTTTACAACTTGAATGATAAGCAGATTGTAAAGCTGTTTAGTAGGATTTTTAACTGCAGCCAAGAAGAAATGGTCCGGGATCTGGAACAGGTGAGTACAGGCAGCAGTTCTCAGGATTTCTGCTGTTCAGTCCCTTTTGGTGTGAAGATTCTGTAATGTTTGGGTTTGTTGGTTTTGTTGGGATTTTTAATTCCTGATTGAAAGACTTTTCAGCTTGACTGTTAGAATGGGAGTTGGTAATTGTAATTTTTGTTTTTGCTTTAGCAGTTTTCATAGCACTTCCTGCCATCTGGAAACTGTAGGAAATAATATTTGAACAGAAAGCAAGATATGAATTCACCTGCAAAACTTTAGAAAGCAAGACTAAAATATCTAGGCAAGTTGGGCTACGTCCACTTTGTCTGCCTTGTCTAGCATATTCCCATGTAGTTGTTTTATATTTTTTTTTGTAGCATAAGGTATAAAAAAAAGATTTAGTTAACAGATGGGTTACTGTGAGCTTCAGCTGGTTCATTTAAGCTACAATCATACAATTGCAAGTGCTCACATGTGCATTTAATTCCTGTGTGTAGGAGTCTGTAACTGACTATGCACACACTTCTTAGTCGTTGCAAGAGAGAGAAAATGGTTGAGCTAGAGAATGAAGCTAATTCTTTCACCTCTTTTTTTATTGCCTTGGTATATACTGCCTTCTAGTGCCATCACTAGACTGTTTCAGATCCTTGGATTTACAAGTGGATTCATCCTGAGGAAATAGGAGTCTGTGATGGTGCAGCAGTGAAAAATAGAGCAATGAGGTGATAATGGGTACTCTTTACTTACCCCTTTTTTTTTTTTTTCTTCAAAATGAAACAGCTGAGAAGCTTTATTCTGTGTTGTGGCAGCTTTTTTTTAATGTTTGATTCAGATTCCTTCATGCAATCCCAGCATCATTCCTGTGCTTTATCCTACTCACTGGAACCATGATGAATCCCCAGTGGCACCCCTGTGCCCTGATCCACCATAGCTTTGATCCACACCTTTGTTTTGTTTTTGGAGACAGGGAGATGTTTCCGAGACCATACGGCTCTTCTTTGAACAGAGCAAATCTTGTCCTCCAGCAGCCAAAAGTCTCCTGACCATCCAAGAGGTCGATGAATTCTTAATCCAGCTATCAAAGCTTACTAAGGAAGATGACCAGCAAAGTGTGCTGCAACACATCACTCGCAGGTAAGGAAAGCAACCAGGTTCTGATGTTAGTTCACTCTAAAACTGGGAGTGGTTATCTACATATCACAAGCTGGAATAGATGGAAAATTAATCATAAGCCACAGAAAATGAACTTAACATCTCTAAGCTGCTATTAGTGGTTAGATGAAAAAATGTTAACTGCTGACGAGCAGTGGAGGATGTGTATGGCTCTTGTTCTTGCCAGAGAACTTCATCCTTGCCTGTCAGGACACTGTTCAGTCAGTACTGAACAAGTGACTTGAAGAACTACCTCAATGGTACTTAGCTGTTAATTAGTTTTCAGTTCTTAGGTATGTTGGGAAAAACCTTCAGGCCAGTTAGACATGTTGAAAATTCTTGTTCTGGCTCATTTGCATTGATTTGAGGCTGAGGATGTTACTATCACTCACTCTTGATGTGATGATTTTTTTTTTTTGAGGGTCTGTCAACACTGAGGAGAATTAATATTGGCATTCAAAGAAAGAATAACCCAAAGGTTTTTTAGCATCTCTTCTGCCTCTGAGATGTCACTAGTAACATGTCTTCATTTGAATTTAAACCCTAGAGGAGAGGACCAGTTTTTACAGAGGCCTGGATCACTTTCTTTTCATCTGGAAGGATATTCAGCTAAATGTCTACTATTTCTGAATCTTCTCTTGAATTTCAGGTGTACAGGCAATGACCTGAAATGCATCATCAGGCTAATTAAGCATGACTTGAAAATGAATGCTGGAGCAAAGCATGTGTAAGTCTTACCTGTCACTGTAAGATAAAACCAGAAGTAGGCATTAGCCTAGTAAGCCAGGAGCAGCAGACCTGAGGCTGATCCATGTTTCCCTCCTCTCCTCAATTTGTTAAAGGTTGGATGCTTTGGATCCCAATGCTTACGAGGCGTTCAAAGCATCGCGCAACCTCCAGGATGTGGTAGAGAGAGTCCTGAAGAATCAGCAGGAGGCCGAGAAGATGCCAGGCCTGAGGCGAACCCTCAGTGTGCAGGCCTCCCTGATGACCCCTGTTCAGCCCATGCTGGTAATGTTGGCTCCCCTGCAGTGGTGGCCTTCAGCCCAGGGAGAGCTGGAGTTCTCACGCGCTGCCAGAGACCCTGCCTTTAAGAATCAGGAGGCAGCTGAGTGCTCGTGTGTAGTACAAGCTAAGGGAGAGTGCAGTGCTTATGTTTGTGTTTAACGTCCTTTTGGAAAGTGTTTCCTACCAAGAGGGCGTTATTTGGTGTACTCTGTACTTGCACCTTCAGTGCTGCTGCAGAAGCTGAAGTCTTGACTTGCTTTCAGTCCAGAAGTGACTTTTTAGTTTGCTTGCTGTCATTCCAGAAGCTGAGCCTTTCTCTGGAAATAGTGTGAGCTTTCCATTGGATTAGAAATTCAATTAATTTTAGGGTTTTGTTTGAACAAATCCGAATTAAGTATTTGCTTCTGGGCTAAACACATTCCTCCAAAAGGCACAGTACTTAGACCTTTAGTATTTGTAGGAGATAAGCACTGAAAAGCTCTAATTATCACAGCATATGCAGATGTTTTTAAGTAAATGAGTAATTAAGAAGAGGAAACTGAACTGGACAAAAGGATCTACAAAGGAACTGATGGTTCTTTTATGAACTTAGGTAAGAGTAGCTTTATTTTAAAGCAGATCACCTGAGTTTGTTTGGAATTGTCTCTCTCCACCTTTCGAAGGCTGAAGCCTGCAAGTCAATTGAGTATGCAATGAAGAAGTGCCCGAACGGCATGTACGCGGAGATCAAATACGATGGTGAGCGGGTACAGGTCCATAAAAATGGAGATCACTTCAACTACTTCAGCAGAAGCCTCAAACCTGTCCTACCACATAAAGTAAGCACTTAAAAAGTGTCTCTCGTGTCCTCTGCAAACATGACTGAATTACACAACAGTTTCTGTAGGCAAGGGGGATACCTGCTGTTGTAGACTTCTAATTTATGTAGACACTTGGAATCTGGAAAAGCAACACTTAATAGAATTGTAATTGAGTTTGGTGGGCATTCAGAGCTTGAAACCTTAAAGTGCTCTTTATATGCTGTGTTTAGGGAAGCTTGGTGACAGTTGGGTGACTTGCTTATATTTATTCGACTGATTTTTCTATTTGTAGACTGTGCCATAGTAGGAAGTAAAGCTATTGCAAATATGCACTAGCTTCAGACACACTTCTGGAGAAAACACCTACATTGCAGACACATTTTTTTCTGCTTTTTTTTTTGTTTTGTTTTGTTTTTTTTTTGTTTCTGTTTTTTTTTTTTTTCCCCAAGGTAGCCCATTTTAAGGACTACATCCCCCAGGCCTTCCCTGGTGGCCAGAGTATGATCCTGGATTCAGAAGTTCTTCTCATTGACAACAAAACTGGCAAACCTCTTCCTTTTGGGACTCTTGGAGTGCACAAGGTTAGAAAAACCCCAAACATAGATTCTTTGTTGTGGTTGGAGGCTGTTACTCTACTGGCTTAAATACACTAGTGTACAATCTGTTAGCACAGGATCCTTTAAGACATCTGGTGCTCCCTAGAGCATTGGGAGGGAAAATAAGAGCCCTGAGAAGACTGATATTGATGAAAAGGCACTGCTCTAATAAAGTAGAGATATTAACTGATCACTAGCAGGACAGTAAGTAAACTTCAGCTCAAGATAAATATTAAAAAACCCTTGGAAAATCTTGTGGTTCTGTCATTGCTTATCACTGCATGAGCAGTGCATGGCAGGCTGCAGTGATGCAGAGGGTATTTCATCTGTATGAGTATTGTGTAGTTCTTATGTCTAGATGAAATGGTGGTGAGGAAGAGATCAGTAAAATGAAAATTAAACTGTAAGTGCTTTAACTTTAAAGTAGCCATTAATCTGAAGGCTTTAGAATGCTTGTTTTTTGTTGCAGCAGTAGTGATGGATGTCGCCCAAAGTCATTAATATTTGTGGCTTTATTTCCCTGTCACTAGGAAATTAGCATGTTTTATCTTCTTAGTTTGTGCTTTGACACATTTGGTCTAAATCTTAATTCTCAGAATACTGCTGTCTTTTAGAAGAGGCTTAAGCTTCTTATGACTAAAAGATTATGGAGATAAAAATAGGTCCTTTTGTTTCTCTTATTTTTCTGAAACTCCATATTGCTTCTTGCTGCAACTGCAGACTTCTTTTAATTGATCTTAATTGTCTTTCAGAAAGCTGCTTTCCAGGATGCCAATGTTTGCCTGTTCGTGTTTGACTGCATCTATTTCAATGACATCAGCCTGATGGACAGGTATGAGTCTGGTGCAGTGTGAGGGTAGCCTGACCAGTTTCCCAGCATGAGCTTGCTGGAACACCCTGCCATGGCAGAGGGACCAATTCAGGGTGGCTGTTAAGAATGGCCATTTACCCCTCTAAAATCAAGACTGCACAGGACAATCCTTGCTGTGCTAAGGAGTTTCACTGTGAGGTCCATCTAGCTCTGCAGTTCCAGAATACCAGGCTTGACTGCATTGTGGCTGAGCTGAGTGTGCTTCAGTACCCAGCTCATCTTGCAGCTTCTGAAACGGAAATGGACTCTTAACAGAAAGTTTCTATTTTATAACTTCCTGGAGGGAATTGATTGTCCTTTCTGGGACTCTGTAGGATAAATAATTTCATTATTTAAATAGATTTTCTCAGTGTTCACATAGTGGTACTTGGGCTAAAATTGCTTGCTTGTCGTTAATTATCTATTCCCCGGATTAGGCCTCTCTGTGAACGTCGTAAGTTCCTGCATGACAACATGGTTGAAATCCCCAACCGGATCCTCTTCTCGGAGATGAAGCACGTCACAGTGAGTTCAGTGTTGGGGTCCTCTTGGAGATGCTTCACTGCTCCTTTACCACGTGGCCTTTCTTGTGATTAAAGTTGCAAAGCAGCAATTCCTGCCTGTCAGAATGGTTCTGCTGCTCTGTGTGGAAGACTTCTCGAGCTAACGGTGTTCAAGACCATGCCTGTGCTTCCTGTCTTGGCTCTGGTCCAGCCACTTCAGTATAGTCTTAACTTGCACATCTTGTTTTTCTCTTCTTGATGATTTTGTAGCTGTTACACCTTTGATAACCATTATGAGGAGCAAAAGCCTGTTGTAACAGCCTGTACTGTGTGATGCTGAGCTGTCAGATTGCAGTAAGACTGAAGTGAGAGAGACTGCTTCCAGTTACCAAACTGGCAGCTTAAATGCCACACAGCCCCGATACATCCTGAGTGCGTTGAGACAGCAGCATGCTTTGTTTTCCCTTTAACTGTTAGACACAAGCCCTATGCCCTGTTACTTTTCCCCACTGGTGCTGATTGCTTTACCACCTTGGTTATGGTGGAGAATGGTTGGACATTTGGGGCAGAGAAGGCATTTTGGGAAGAAGAGCATAGGGCCCAAGGCAGCTGGATAGAGAAATAAGCAGGCACTGCATGCTGAGGAGAATCTGATCTTGTATGGGACACACTGGGGACACAGTCATTGTGGCTACCTCATCCCTGAGGGGTAATTTTTAAGAAACCAACCATTCTTGGGACTTATTCCCAGCCTAGTCCTGGATGTGCAGCAGAGAGAACATGTATGGGACTCTCCTTGGAAAACCATTGTGTGAAATTACCCATTCATCTCTCCACAGTTGTTTTGGTTTTAGCACACTGCTGCTCCAGATACAAAAGCTGAAGACTGCAGCTCTTCAACAGTCTTGAGCTAACCAGAATTCCTTTCCCTTTCAGAAAGCTTCAGATCTGGCAGATATGATCACCCGGGTTATCCGTGAGGGACTAGAAGGACTGGTGTTGAAAGACACAAAGGCAGGTTCACATTTACTCTTCACCGGTGTGTGTTGGGAGCTGGGGAAGACCAACAGGCAGAGGTCTGTGGATGAAGCACGCAAGGCTGAGCATCCTTGAAGGTTCTTGTCGATGCTGACATCCCATCCCAGTTGCTCCCTACATACTCAAGCACTGCTGTGTTCATGTCCTGCCGAGCTGGGTAAAAGCAAGGGCAGTTTGAGGGAAGGGCTGTCCACCAGGTGAGATCTCTGACTGAGGGTTCTTGGCTTGTTTTGCACAGGGTAATTATGAACCAGGAAAACGACACTGGCTGAAAGTGAAGAAGGACTACCTAAATGAGGGTGCCATGGCAGACACAGCAGACCTGGTGGTGCTGGGAGCTTTCTATGGACAAGGCAGTAAAGGTAAGTCTGGAGTTGGCTTGAGTCAGAGATTGCTGGTTCAGAGAGCTCTCAAGCTTTTTCCCATTCAGCCCGAATGCCGCCGGCCGTAGCGGTGCCATCTGCCGCGCAGCGCTCCTGAGCCTGCTCCTGCTGGGGGCTCACGGGCACAGTGAAGCCTTAGGTCTCGGTCTGGGCTCTTACATCCTGTCGAGGCTCTCTGTGCAGCTGTGTGTGTGGGGGCTGATGCTGTGAAGCCATCACAGCCCCAAGGCCCTTTGACTCCCAAAGATGGAAAAGGAGTTTGGTTCATTACTTTGAAAAGCTGTCACTTGTCCCATAGAAGGTGTGAGTCACCCAGCTCTCCTCCCCTGCAGGTGGGATGATGTCCATCTTCCTCATGGGCTGCTACGATCCGAAGAGTGAGAAGTGGTGCACTGTGACCAAGTGTTCAGGTGGCCACGATGATGCCACCTTGGCACGTCTGCAAACAGAACTGGACATGGTGAAGATCAGCAAGGTGAGAGGGGCTCTGGCATGGAGGAGACCAAAAGAATGCTCAGCAAAGGGCTTGATAAAAGCCTTCTTGCTGCTGAGCTACAGTTGAGGTGCTGGCTAAATGCAGAATCAAGTGCTCTGTTGGGGAATTAATAGAGGCTCAATTAGAGTTAAAGCAAATGAGGTGTAGGTACAACTAGCTCCTGAGATGAGGCACTGCCTGAGATTTGGACTGAGACACTGAGTGGGAAGCCAGGCAGCATCTGTTTCCTGCCAAGACAAAGTTTTCCTGGAAAGATCAGAACAAGTACCATATTTTTTCAGCATATTGGTGCAGACAGTCACTAGATGGGGCTGCAAGTGAGAAATGCTGCAGTCAGACTGTTCTCTTGTGGCTGGATAACCTGTATGGTGGTGGTAGAGTTTCTGTGAGCCTCTTATTTAGGTGAGGAATCTTACTTTTCAAGACTTGACAAGTAAACAGAGTGCTGAATTCTAATACCTGATACCCTGAAGGCCATTTGCATCAAGGTTGTGGAATCTTAAAAAAACCCTGTGTCATTCTGTACTAATCATAATTGGAGCAACAATGTTATTGTTTTACACATAGAATGACAGTAATTGAGAGCTGGGTTACAGATTAATTTTTGCAATTCTCTAGATGAGAGAAGCTGCTACAGATCAGTGCACTTAGCACTGTGGGCTGAAGCAAGTTGCATCTATACAAAAGCAATGTTACACCTTTATGCTAATTACTTCTAGGTTATCTTTCTGCAGCTTCTTTTGTAGAAGTAGGTTCAGGTATGATCATAAGCACTATTCATTTTGGTTTTGTGCTTTTAATAGGATCCTAGTAAAATTCCACGGTGGCTAAAAATTAATAAAATCTACTACCCAGACTTCATTGTTCCAGACCCAAAGGTAAGTGCTACTGTAGTCTCTTCACTGTGTTTTCCAGCCCTGATACAGCAATCTACTGTGCTTCATTTAACCATACAAACTCTTTCTGTTTATAAGGTTACTCTTCATGCATGGTACAGGAAATTAAGCACTAATTTTTATCTGAATCTTACAGGTGCATTTAAGGTGAAGAGCTTCATAAAAAAAATCATACCTGCAGCACTGTTGGGAAATATTCTTGTGCATTAAATCCCTTCCAGAAGAGAATTTAAGTTAAATTTGAGGCATGAAAAATGTGACTTAGATTACAGTTGTGCTTTGGCTGTTCTAAAGTTACTGCTGTTTAACAATCTCCCAAGTATGTTTAGAGATCTATCAGACATTCATGGGTATGTCTGGTAGAAAAGGTGTTCTTTAGAAATCAGCTTTATAGATTAGCTGAGGATCTCTGACTTGCTGGAAAAAAAAAAAGGATTTATTTTAATTAAGGTGACCAAGTTTGTGTATGTGGAACTGTATGCTGGGGCAGGGAGGGGGCTGGTCATAGAGGTAGAGGAGCCCAGACTCGTGATAGTTAGTTCCTGAAAGACCACAGGAGAGTGATGTGTCTTCCCCAATCCTGTGTTTAGAAAGCCCCGGTGTGGGAGATCACAGGGGCTGAATTCTCTAAAGCCGAAGCCCACACCGCAGACGGGATCTCCATTCGCTTCCCTCGCTGCACCCGCATCCGAGACGACAAAGACTGGCAGACAGCCACCAACCTCCAGCAGCTCAAGGTGAATTCACACAGTGTGTTGGCAGCATTTCCCAGAACGAGACCTGACAGATTGGGATAATAGGGTATGGAGTGGAGATACCTGCTGACTGGTACCTATGCTGGCATTTATTCGGGGCTCAGGCTGCTTGCTGGATTATTTTGATGTGAATCTTAATCTTTCTGGGGCCTCTAGAGTCTATTGAGCTGTTATGCACTTCAAGGAAGGTCTGTGCTGGCAGCTTGTTCTATCAGCTCTTCTAACAGCCTTCGTGGGGAGAAATTCCCTTCCTGAAAGAGGTGACTGTTATTCTCTTAAGTGTTGATGGTCATTCAGTCTCTCTCAATTAATGATTGCTGACATTGGGGGAGGTATCTGGGAAGTAACTCAGGGTAGCCTGGCCTGGTTCCAGGGCACAGGGGCCAAATGGCTGTCAGCCAGGACCCCTGGGGCTGTATCCATCCCACACAGCTTCTGTGCCTCCTTCAAGGATGGGACCTGACTGGCTTAGTGCCATCCCCAGCAGGAAGTCAGCATTTGAGCTCTATTCTCAGTCTGGTTCTTGTCATTTGGGCTGTCTTGCCAGTATCCCTGCAGGCAGGGTCAACAGATCTAAGTGCTTGTTACACCATCAGAGCGAGGAGTGGTTTGGCCCACCTTCTGTCCCACCTTCTGTCCCACAGCCTTTCCAGTTCCTAGTGCAGGTAGGGGAGAGAAAAGTAAAATACCTTCTTGAGACACACTGTTCCCTGACTGAGCAGTTGGTGGTGTTCATTTTTCAGGCTAGGGAGCCAGGCTCTGAAGAGTTAGTCTAGAGCAGATGATGTAAATATGGCTTTTTGTTACTTCCCAGTGTCAAGGAGCTGGCTGGAACATAGAGCTTGAGCAAAGTTGACAGGAAAATGTCTACAGAGAGTTGCAGGAAGGAAAACTCCATAAGCAAACCTTTTGGCGGGGTGAACAGATAAGAGGAGACCATGCTTTCCAGCTGTGTCCAGTGTGCAGGGTTTCACAGTGCTTTGTTTCTGGTGGGACAGGAGCTGTACCAACTCTCCAAAGAGAAGGCTGACTTCAGTGTTGCTGCTGGAGAGGATGATGAGTCCACGGCTGGCAGCAGTGGAGAGAATGAGGGAAATTCCAGGTCTTCCACGCCACACAACACTATTAAAACTCCCCCGAGCAAGTCCCCTGCAAAAGCTCAGAAGCCAGAAGGTGAGATGGTGCTTTCCAGGGAGGGGAACCTCAGGTTATATTATCTGCATTTGGGGCCAGCTGGCTTTGGATCTTTGTCCTCAGTCAAATGTCAGGTGCAGGATCCCACAGGAGCTTTCATGGGCATGGCAGGGGTAGCAGAGAAGGCTGTTTAGAGCCTTGGGTGTGTTGTTTATAGCATGGATTGAATATACAAGGTCTGTGGGGTGTGCTGGGGTTGAGAGAAGATGGAACCAGCACTGATGATGCTGTTCAGATTGGTACTTAGGCAACAAAAGCTCTCTGAGATTATATGATGCCTAGAACAGATACCTCGAGCCCAGTAGAGTCAGTTCATACCAAAACTACTTGGGAATGATTTCTCTGGCACTTCAGTCCCTGCTAATCATATTCAGTAGAGGTCCTTAGCAGACTGTAAGACTGATCCAAACAGCAAACATGCTGCTCCTGTTCCTGCAGATCACATGTGGTGTTGGCCATGAACCAGGATTTCACTGCTGTAGTGGGGCACCTGGATGGGAGGGGATTTCCAGGTTGTAAACTGTAAAGCTGGGAAATGAGTTTGCTTCACCAGTGTTTTGTCACTGGAGAATAACTTGAAGGAAATTTCTGAGCAGTCTCAAAAGAGAGTGTGCTGACAAGGAGGGAAGTTGAATAGTGACACCCTGGACACCCTGACAGGAAGATACCCCATGCCACTTGCAGGAGAAAAATGTCTTGCTAGTTAATCCTAATTCATGGATTTTCTGGAAAGAAGGGGGAAAAGCCTTTCCCTCATATCCTTTTCATTATGCTCCTTCCACTTTAATACACAGCCAGTATTGGTAGAGCACATGAATGAGAAGTTTTTGGTTTTAGAAAGCAAAGCAGTCCTTGGAACGCCTCAGAAATCAGAGGAGAAACGAGGGGAGAAGAGAAAAGCATCTGAGATGGATGACAACGGAAAAAAGGTATGGACACCTGGACAGCAACTGCTTTGGGGTGGGAGGAAGTTGAGGCAGTTTCAGTTCTCTGTTCAGTTCTGCATTCCACCTGAAAAATCTGAAATCTTCCCGTAGCAGCACCCTAAATTGAAAGGAAATGTAAAGGCAGAAATAGCAGCCCCAAGCCCTGTTGTGAAGGCAGCAGATGGTGCAGTGCTCCTTTTGCTGGGCTAAAGGGCAGTGCTCCATTCAGCAGTGTCCTGCTCTAGAATGGCTGCTCTTCCCAAAAGCCACTTGTGGAAGAGTGGAGAGCTGTAAAGGGAGAGCACTGTCCTGTCTGGCCTGTTCTGCAGCACATTGTAGGAGTGGATTAAGAATCACTGAACTATAATTTCCTGATAAGGCTGGAGTACCTATTTTGATGTAAACAGACAGTCCCTTCACGGGGCTGTTCTCCTCCTACTTTACAACATGATGGTTCTTAGTTAAAGACAAAGGCATTAAGATGGTGTTTACTAGACCACATCAACATCATCACTAAGGGGAGTAACAAGGTAGTAGTCATTCCCCTGAGCTGGGGAAGCACCGCCCAGCTCCAGTGCCTGGCTTTCAGAGGAACTCTCTGGATGTTGCTGTGTGTATGGCTTCCTGGCAGTCCAGAGAGCAAGTTACAGTTACTTGGCTTGGGATTAGAAGTGTCCCTCGAAGACTTCTGTGTACCTTCCAGACCAATTTGGTTTTACTAACCTGTGTTTCCTTTCACACAATGCAGCAGCCACTGCTGGACATATTCACTGGCGTGAAGCTGTACCTGTCACCCTCTGTCAAGGACTTCGACAAAATCCGGCGGTACTTTATAGCTTATGATGGGGATCTTGTGGCAGAGTTTGACACGGGCTCGGCCACACATGTTATAGGGGACATTGATGATAATCCTGGTGCTAAGCGTGTGTCTCCCAACTGGATCTGGGAATGCATCCGGAAACGGAGACTGGTAGCCCCATGCTAGCAGTGTGGGGCAGCTGACCAGCCTCAGCTCCTCCAAGGAACAGCTAAGAACTAGCTCTGTGGAAGAAGGGGTGAGATTCCTCTGTGGAGACATGGATAGAAATGAAATGCCAAAGTCCATCAGAGGTGGCTATAAAGATCCATAGCAACCATATGGAATTAATTAAAGCAACTCTCTAAAGAAATATCCCTGCTGAATCCATTTTTCTGTCCATGATGTAGAGCTTTGCACTTAGTAGGGTGCTGATTTAGTGTCCTTGGCTTTTTAAAGTTTGGGTATTTTTATAAAGAAATAAAACTGAAGCAATTTCTCCTTTGCTGTCAGGACTTATTTTCCAAAGGTTTTTCTCCACCTGGACAGGAAAACAGACCAACTCTGTGAAACTCTTGCCTCTATGGGCTGGGATCTTTTTGCTGCATGGCTGCAGTGTACAGGAAGGACATGTGACTGCTAAATGAAGAACACATGTCATCCTGGCTTGAGTTTCCTTTCCTGTCCTGCAACACTCAGCACAGGTCTGTGTCCAGTAGCAGTTTACCCCTCTCCTGTAGGTTTCATAGGACACCAAATAAGCTTCTGTTACAGCAGCTGCATGCTCCTGGAGTGCTTTGTTTCCTAGAATACATTGTGCTCTCTGCTGTTCCTGGTTCAACAAGTAAAAGCTGTGCATCTTCTTTAGGATAGTTGAAAGACCTCCTTGACCACCTCACCTGAAGCTGTTCAAAACTACAGCAGGTACTTCAATATTAATGAAATAAGGAAGGTTTTAGAAAGAGGGGTTCACTCTAACTTAGCTGTTTTGCAGATGGCAGTGTGCAGTTTGCTGAGTAACTCTGCACGAGTAGGCAGTGCCTGTGTATGTCAGCAAAGGTGGTGACCAGTTCCCTGCTTCCCTTACTCTGAAGGGTACAGAGTGTGCTCTGCCCTTTGTAATCTTCACAAGTTAAGATTGCACTGCTGCTAAAAAGATACTGTTTGCAGTTAACTTTTTTCCTTTAACCTCTTCTGCACTTGTACCCCACCCACTATTAATATTTGAGCCTGGTCTCCCAAGCCATTTGTGGTTAAAGTTCAGAAGTAGCTGTAGGATCTCTGCTTTCTCCTAACCTGTTGGTGACAGAGCCTGAAAACATTGGGAACTAAATCACATTCCAACTTTATTATAAATGAAACCTCTGTACCAAAACTAGTTAACTTTAACCTTTGTTGTACCAAGAGGATTTAATAGAGAGTAAGATACCAATTCAAGTAGAATATTAACTTTTAAAATATTTAAACTATGTACTGCATACATAAAGCACATAAATATTTCCATTTATTTCATTAGGTCAGATCATTATATTCCTTTGGTCATTAACTGCTTTTCTCCAGATTTTGATTTGCCTTTAGAAACAATCATTTCCATACATGGATTATCTATTTTTGTAAGTGAAACACTGGAGTTGGGGAAGAAAAAAAAACCTAAACGCTGTCCTCCCTTCCCAAAGCAGAGTCACTAGGGTGGGTGTATCTCCTCAGTCCTAAGCTCAAGTGTTGATCTCACCTGCTGTAGAAAAAAGCCTACCCTCTACAAGTGCAGCTGTCCACAGGAGAATGCTCCTCTTCTGCTAAATTCCCCCAGCCCTGAGGTTAGTGAAAAACAACATCAATTTTCACAGTTAATTTACTCATTGAGGCTGCTCAACACTTTGTGTCTATTCCTGTACCTCTTCAAGAGGTCCCGGTGAAGCTCTTGAAGAGAAAGCAGAGATTTCTGGTAAATGCTTACCTGCATAAACCTTAAACATGATACTTTGAATTGTATCAGTATGCTTTTCATGCCAGAAGCTGTCAAACCTTAATCCAAAGATCAGAGAACAATCTGAACAGGGAAAGAGGTAAAATGCAGAATTTCTAATTCACTAAACCTCAGCAGCTGATGCATTTGTTTGGAGTTCAGAGGCCACCTCAGTAGTGCAGTGGTTCTGCTGCCTCCTGAGTGACACATTTCTTCACCTGCAGTGGGTGATGGGTTCCAGCTTGCACAGGAGAGACCCTCCACTACTCGCCAGTTGCAAAGTGAGTCGGTACTGGTGCAAGACTCCACGTTGATGTATTACAGGGTATTGCAAAAGTAGATGGCTCTGGTGATCATTTCTGTACCTGCACTTCTGCTACTCCAGAAGCTGTAAGTGTATGCCTAATTTTTTTTTTAATGCTGTTCCTCTGCTGGCAGCCATGCAGAGATGTAGTGTGACCACACAGTGCTCTCTCCTCACCCCCCTGAAAAAGGGGAAAGCCAGACAGAAGAAACATGCAGCAGAAGCTACTCAGCTTCACAAAGGCGTTGAAATGTGAGTATACAATCCCACAGGGGCTGAAAAGGCATCATGATTCTGAAACTTAGCTGTGTTAGCAGGCAAAGGGACCAAAAGCTTGCAGGTGCCCGTGCTGCTGCTGAGGGCAGCTCTAAGGCTGTGCCACATACCAGACCACAGCATCTCCTCTCCACCTCGCACGCACTAACTGTACAAAGCAAATTGCTTTTGATAAGCAGGCTGAATGTAATGGGCCTGTAAAACTGAGCAAAAGGGGGGATAAGCTTCTCAGTAACCAAGCATCTGCAGCAATGATCACTCATCTTACTGATTCAAGGGAGATAAGGTTTGATTTTTTTCATCTCTCCCCTCTAATCTGAGAAAGTCACCTGTAATTAAATATTATTATGTAGCAATGGAGTCATTGCTCTTCAGCTGGATGTTTTCCTCACTAACCCCTCTAAAAGATTCAGCCTCAAGAGTTGTAGCTGCTGAATCACGTGAAGTCTGTTTAGGTTTAGACCAATTGCTGGCATATGCTGTGAGGAAGCCTCTGAGTCAAAAGGCAGCAAGCTCCTTCTCACTAGAATGTAAACAGAAAACCACTTCCACACAAGGTAAGGCTGTTTCAGAATCTCACTCCCCTTAAATTTTTCAGTAATAGGAAGTCCCTCTTCAAATCACAGATTTTTTCACAACTTGCACTAGGCTGGAATTACAGTTATTCTGAATGTGACAGTCAAGCTGTCTGCCTGTTCTGCAAGCATAAGAATTTAACATTACATCAAAAGATAAACAAAACAAACCACCAACAACAAACCCCAAAACAACCAAAAGGCACACTTTAATCTTTGAAAGTAACCTTGCTGGGTGTATAGCCTAAGCAGCCAAACAAACATTTGGAGACCCCAGTCCATTTTTGTTTATTATTCAAGGGAAAGTACAAAGCCTCCGTAATCTGCTCTTTGTGGTGGAAAGCTAAGCATCCATCTATCCCCAGCACTAGCGGAGAGCAAGGTATGCTAGAAGGGTCTAGGATGTAGTTTGTTGATGATGTCTGTGTCTGCTGCTGGCAATAAGCTCCACGGAGTCCAGGCACTGTGGTGTAAAGCACTATCGTGGGAAGAGCACAGCCAGGGTGGCTGGAGTAAGAGCAGTTGGCCCCAGGCTTCATCTTTCCCTCACTTCCAGGGGAGTCCATATGCTAATCTCCAACTAACTAGTGGTAGCAATTCTGACTCTAACAGCAGAGGTGGCTTTAAGGCAGCACCAGTTTTCCTGATCTATGCTTAGGATTTAAAGACGTGCACAGCCCTTATCACGTACTGCCGGCAGATGGGGCATTCGCTCATCCGCTTCCCACACTTGGTGCAAGTGACCATGTGGCCGCATTCCAGCAGGACGCAGTCGATGGGTGCGTCCATGCAGATTTTGCAGAGGTTGTCCTCTGGGCCAGGGAACCCAATGCCACCTGAGTAAATGAGAGTGCACAGGTCACATCAGACATCTTGCTTTTGTGCTGTCTGGGCGTTGGGTTTATCAAAGGGCTTTTCTCAGGTACTTTTGCACACTGAAGCTCTGAAAAAAAAAAAAAAAATCCCCCTTCCCCTAAACTGATGTGGGTATATCTGCTCCATCAGCTGGCAAGGGCCAGAAAGTTTTAGTTTTTGCACAGTAAAAGTGTGATGGAAGCAGAAGTACCACTGAGATTCCTGTCAGTGAGGCAAATGGAGCACCACTGGTCTCTCTCCCAAGTAAAAGGATGAGAGGAAGCAGCATCAATTTGCCTAGGGAAGGTTCAGGTTGGACCTGAGAAACAATTTCTTCCCCTCCAGGGCTGTTCCAGGGCAGTGGTGGAGTCCCTGTGATCTCTGGAGGGGTTTCCAAGCTGTGGTGCTGAGGGACAGGGGTCAGTGGTGCCCTGGCAGAGCTGGGGGATGGTTGGACTCGCTGATCTTGAATGTCTTTTTCAACCAAAACCAGTCTATGATTCTGTAATGAAGAATATCACTTACCAGTCTGGTCGTCAGTGTCAGATACTGCAACATAAAAAGAGAAAGTTATTTGGTGAGAACAAGAGAAGCTGAGAAAAAAAAAAATCAACTCAAGCAGTACTATGAGGCAGATGAAAGGCTAGAAGGGAGGTGACTAAACCAGAACTGCTTTCTGCTGATCCCCATGCAGAGGTTCAAGCTGAATTTGATGAGGATGGGCTGTTCAACTGGCAAGAAACATCCTCCTTTCCTGAGCTTATGCAATAGCTAATGCTTTCCAACAAAAAGCAACTACCTAAGATGACGTCTCCATTTTTAAGACAACCTTGGAATTTATGCAGTGTTTGTCTTCCTAGATCTGCACTTTCAGTAACCCCATATGCTGGTTTCCGTGGTGTTGCCTGATCTCACCAGTGTTGCTGAGACATGCACACTGTGAACAGGGATTAACAGAAAAGGGTAAATCCTGTCAGAAGCACAAAATACAAAGAAAGTAGAATATAAACCCAAAGCGGTTGTCTTAAAATATTTTATCACTCAGAGGACAAAGCTTAGGGATATGTGTTTCAGAAAACAAGCTACTTTGGACAAAACAAATTTATCTGCAGACTCAAAGGGTTAAAATACATATTTCACATAAATAATTTTCCAGTCTATGTCATGTTTAACTAATCACCTAGAACTGCAAACTAGCACGTGGAAGTCAAGGCAGACAGCTTCTCTGTGCACGGCTGTCACACCACTACCCCTGCACCTACCCCTGTGCAGCCCCAGCAGGAGCACGCAGTGCGCAGGAGCAATGCTCACCGTGGAGAGGACAGAGTCACGCCGGGGTTGCTCGGTGGCCCAAGCCACTGTCACTGAGCACGTGCCTGCTTTGAGCTGCCCAGCTGCATCTGGGTGGCATTTTCCTGCTCGCTTTGCCAGTTGCCCTGAGGCCATAGGTAAGAGCTGCTCCCGGTGCCGACGCTCACCCGCCCCATCGCACATCAGCTGTTCTGCGAGGGATGCAGCAACCAGTGGGATCTGCCACTGCTCTACAGAACCCTGAGGTGGGCCTGCAGCCACTCAGCTGCTGCTGCTACCGGCACCTCACTCTCCAGAGCTACCCTAATGCTCTGCTCTTAAACACGTCCAAGTAGTGCTGAAGAGAGTTCAGCTACTTCAGTGTGCACAACACCCCCTCCTTCCTCCTCACTTGCGCAAAACAGAAACGTAAGAGAAGTTCAATTTCCTTCTGCAATTGTCCATAAAAGGGGAATACCTGGAGAACAGGCTCATGGTTTGCTAAGTTTCTTACCGAGGTGTTGAAGGTCTTTCTCTCTGTAAAGGCGAGTCACCCTCTCTAGCAGCTCCCACTTTTCACAGCAGCCTTTGTAGTTGACAAAGTTGCGAGCAAGAATTTCCTTCAGCTGCCGCACAGAGAGCGCATCGATGTCTCCAATGCTTGTGAGATCAGAAAGAGAAGCCTTCCTCCCCGGCACCAGGTTATCTTCTGAGTCAGTAGACTGGGAGGCAACAAAGATGGAATGATTCTTGTCCTCAACACCTGGCACTACAATTTAAATCAACTAGCATTACAGGAATTCATGTTTGGATGCACATATAACTGATTATTCTGTGCATTTCTCCAGCTACCAGAAACAAGTCCTAGGATGGAAAAAAATAATTTCTGTTATTATAGTGTTGAAATGCTACCAGTTCTTTCTACAGGTGCAGGACAAGATGAGGCCAAAATTAAAAAAAAGGGGTCGCTTTGGTCTGCTGATAGTCAGACTAAATCAGATGTGTTTTGCCATCCATCTCTCAGCAGTAATGATTCTGCGGTAGCAGATACACTCTAGAAAACTTGGTATTACTTGTCATCTATTTTCAGGACATACAAACCTGTGTCTCCTCCTCTGCTGGTGCTTCTGCTGCATTCTCATCTCCTGTCATACCGACTTGGCTTGGAGGCACATAACCATTTCCCTAGAAGAGGAAAATAAAGCTTTATCCAACAACATATCTCTCTGTGTCCAAAGAGAAAGAAACTCCATGCTTTAGCAAAATTGCAAGCCCTGCCCATTGGGAGGTAAGCAGTAGCACAAGGTAAAAGGAAGTCACACTCACAGAAGGTATTTCCTGTGCAGCACTTAAAAAAAAGTCAACTTTAAACAAGTAAAACTTTTTGAAACTCAAGTGCAGCATCTGACCCTTTAAGGCCCCAGTCGATGTAAATCCTGACAGAATACTTGTGCAGTAAGGAAGATCCCTCATGCGGTTCTGGTGAGACCAGGTTTGTACATCCCACTCCAGGGGGGTGGTGTGCATGTGTATATATATGTACACACACATGCAATCCCTCACCGAAGTGACACCGGGAGATAGCACAGCTCTTATGGGACATAAGCTGTCAGTGCAAGGCTCTGTGTAAGACTCCTCTAACACAGCTCAGTCACCTTCATAGTAACTATGTAGAAGCACCTCTGGTGGGCTCTGGACTGGACATACATGAGGTACTAAGTGCAGGACGAGCATAAACAGAGCTGGAGAATGAGAAGGGGCAGTTGCTTTGAGCAGTTAATAAAAGTGGAAGGCTGCAGTGTCATTCCAGCTGCCTTGCCCTCAGCAACATTATCCCCATCTGTGCTTTACTGACAAAAGAGGTTGCAATGTTACCATGCTACTTATCTAAGTGGTGACTTGTTAGTACTTACAAAACAAAATAACAATGATGAAAGATCCTGAACTGTAGCAGGATGTCTTGTAAGTAGACAAGAAGCTGTAAGGTATGGGGCAGCAAGGGAAGAGCAGAGCTGAATTTACCAGTAAAAACCAGAATGGCAATATCCAGAAAACCAGAGGATGAAAAGGCTGTTTAATGTTTTTTAAAAAACATCCTCCCAGGAGCACTCTTCTTTTGTACAACATATTTCTGCTGAGGAAGCAGAAAGTATGTGTGCTTTCACAGCTCTGGTCTACAGGAACTAAATACAACTATTAACTTTGTAGTAGGACTAGGAGCAGATGTCAAACACCGAGTAAACTTCCCATACCAGATAGCAGAAAGACAAACAAAGCAAAGTCAAAAATAATTAAGTTCAAAGGTTTGTCAGAACTGCAGGATTCATCATAAACTAAAGACTTAACAACAGACTCAGGTCTGGTTTTCTATCGATCTGAGTACAAAAGACAACAAAACCCTCACCCATCTCACCATCATCAGTTTCAGTTCCAAACTTGTTTTAAACTGTGCTTCCTGCCTTGCACATGGATTAGAAAACACAACCATCTCACCTAACACCTACACACCGTTGTCAGAAGGTCATAATCTTCAAAACAAAAGACAGAGCTGTGCACCAGCACAGCCACTGGCACCAAAGGGAACCAGTCCCAGGAGTATCTCGTGGCAATGGCAAGCATGAAGCAGAGCACCAGATACAATACTTCTCAAAACAGTGATGTTGTTCTCTGGGTGAATGTTCAATACACTCAGCACTGCCCACCAAATTAAATTCCAGTAGTGTGGAAAGGGAATAGCCCATCAAAGCTGGTGACAGCAAGGCAAAGGAAAATAACTCATTTTACTTTCCTAATCATTCTCTAAGAAAGTGTGAGGAGGTCCTCACTTTAAATTGTAAACAAAACTGAAGAGCATGTATAAAGCACAGCTGAAGAATCTGTCACTGCTCTGAACAACAGTCTCCAGACAGCGAGTCTTTTAAGCAGGCATCTTTAACATAAAACAGTTTTGGCACATCATCTGCTGGGAAAACCTTGTGCAACATCTTAGCAGTTAGTGCAAGAACGGAGAAGAATGAGTTTGCAAAATGTGCTCCTGGGCTGGAGACTGTACCTGTTCATGTTCCTGAGCTAGTGCATTTGAGATGGGATCTGCAGACTCCAGAGACGCAACCGGTGAGGTAGAAGATGCTGTGCTGCTCGGGGGGAGGATGACAAAGTCTTGCTGTTCAGAGGCACTAGTATTAAATGGATCTGTTCTTATCTGACCTTCCTGTGTAATTGCAGTCTTCTGGCCAAGAATCAGAAATACCAGGTCCTCCTTTTCACGACACAACTCTGTGGAAATCTCATGGAGTGCCAAATAGTCTCGCAGATCCTTCACCTTCATCTTTATCAACTCCTCCCGCTGAAAAGCTGTGGCTTGGAAACGCTGGCAGAGGTGGCAGAGGAGGGGACCGGCTTCAGGCTGGTTTGAGCAGGATGTGCAAAAATTCTTCTTACAGTCCAAGCAGATGTGCTGGTAAAGAGAAGGGAAGAGAATCAAACCAGCCTGATGATCAAATGACTCAATGATCTTCGGGGGGCCCTTCCAACCCCTAACATTCTGTGATTCTGTGACCCACCAGGACCTGCACCAGAGGTGCATGACAATGGCAGGCAGCACTCCCCTGCAGTCTGGAAGCCAAAGTAAGTAGCAGCCTCTGTTAAAGCATAATCAAAACCTTCTAATTTATGGAAAAGTACTAAGTATGTTACTCATGTTTCCAGCTAAGGAACAGGATTGAGCCCATGAGCAGATCACTAGATTCTTGGACAAGCACTATTTACAATCCCTTTACCCAGAATGAAATATTATATTCTTAGACAATTCCCTCCAATAACAGTTTTCTCTGCCTTACTCTGGACCTGTTCATCCAGTTTAAGCCCCAGATGAAATCAGGAGATATCTATGAGACTTCCAGTTGCAGCTAGTTGTACATTGCATTAGAAAACAATGAGTGCATTAAGAAGCTCTACCATTGGAGGCAACTACTTAAAAACAGTTCTCTGTTTCATAAATGTAATACTTGCTTTTTTCACCATAAGAGGAAAAGGAAACAGAGAGGCTTCCAGAGTCTGACAGACATCAAAGAATTCAACATTCATTTATGCAACAAAAATAGCCAGCTGATTTGGACAATACTATGCACAGTGTGTGCCAGTTAGGTGCCAGACAGAAAGTGTTGGAAGTTTTGGAAATGTTAGGCCCCAGATGTTTAAAAACGTCACAGATTGTTAGGTTGTTTAACATGTGTATTTTATACTGTTCTGGTCTCATCACTCAGGGCTTGATTTTCAGAAGTTCCAAGCACTCACAGTCCATGTTGACTTCTGCAGAAAGTTGACTGTCCAATGCTTTGGCAAGTCAAATTCTACATTTCCCAATAGGAATAGCAGCAGAACCGCCGCATTATGCGCCTTTTAAAAGTCCTGGGGGAAGAAAGAATGGTTTTCAGTGCTGGTTAAAAGTGATAATTCACAGTCTCAGGGAAGAGAAGCATCTCTATGAAATTCTGACATCCTGAACCTTCAGAGCTACGCAAGGAAAAATAAACATGCTGAGCTGGAAAAGCAACAAATACAAACTCAGGAACAATAAAAAATTGTTTCATAAATCGCTTATAGTGATGAAAGAACATTTTTAACTTCACAGTTCAAATAAAGATGATGTTTCCCCATGTTTTAAAAGGTGTAAATGCACCCCTTGTTTACATGAACTCATTCTGATTCCCTTCCCAGCTTGGCAGCCCTCTTGCCTCAAACACACCCAATTGTAACTGACAAGACTTTTGATTTAGACCCTGTAATAGACTCGTAATGACAGGTGGTGGGAAGAATCCCAATTTCCTGCCTAAGCATTGTAAGAGATGAAAACTTCTACCACAAACATGAATCCTCATCTCACAATTGCTGTTTGAGGGCTTCCCAAGATTTCATCAGTCACAAAGCAAGATGGGAAGAGCAATTTCCACATATCATCCACCATCCAGTTTTCCTTAAACATGGTCATTATAAAAACTATTTGTGTGTGACTGACTTTTTTTGACCTTATGATTGCAGGAGCAATCCAGTTTCTTGGGAAATGTTCAGGGCAGAGATGGGAACTACTGGTTGTGCATGTGTTCAGAGCAGGGAATGCAGATGCCAAAGTGGCTCCAAGGGGAGCCACTGGATGGCCAAGGATGTTCCATCCAGAAAACTCCTAGTTGAGTACGAACGTGTTTAGGTATCACATAAGCAAGCACAGGGCAAGGGCTGCATCCATCATGGTTTTTTACAAGCAATTAACAGTAATAACAGAAGTCTGCTTTAGATATCAAATGATACAGCTGTGAAGTCAAAATAAAACCAGGCATGACTCTGCCTTAACAGTTCTTATCTTGAGAGAAAAAAAAATCCCTTGACTGTACCTGAGCACTGAGTACTGACAGGTGCACAGAAGCTGTTTGTCTTATCTCAGTGTTAGGCAGCTTTTACAGCTTCAATATATTTGTTGAACTCTGACTGAAAGGGCAATGGTTGAAGACACTGGTCTCTTCAGAATGATTTGCCTCAAATCTTTTAAATTAAAACCTGTTCTTAAAAGGTCAGACCACTTGGGAAGGATGTGCACCAACAGGCAGCACAGTGACAGGACAGTCAGACAGAAGCACAACGCTTCCCATCAGTCCAGACTGGAAGCTGCTCGTGGTTGTTTGCTCTAGTCTCCCAGAGATACCAGGACAGGGCTTGAATACACTTGGATCTTCTCTGTATGCAGGATAAAACTGAAGAAATGCCAACAGTCAAGCTTTCACTACGGCTACTGTTGTTCAGGCAGAGGTTAATCTTGCACTCTAGACTGCCAGGAGCTCTTACTGCAAGTATGTAATGAAAAGTATCTTAGTGAAAATGTCAGCCAATTTAAGGCACTGAAACCAGAAAATGGGAGGAATAATAACCTGACATACCCACCAAGAGTGCCTGTTCTTTGTGGAACCAGTTTGTTGCAGAACCAAGATCACAAAAGTCATTTAAGGCAAGGAAAACATAAATAAAAAGACTGAGATTTTTGCTATCACGATTAAATTTTATATCTTTTAAAGATACTCCAACAGTTACTTAGAAGCATCTTATTAGTGCATGCTCCACTCAAATGTCCCCTACCCTAATCCTTTCAGTAGGTGACATGTTATACAAAAATTAAAATAGGATTATGATAAAAGATCAAGTACTTAAGATACCACTGTTCTGCTCTTCGGGGGTTTTGTTTGTTGGGTTTGTTTTTTTAAAGCAATCTAGGTTATCCTATGGTCACCAATGCAGAAGGAATTCATTTTTATCCATTGTACTTCAGTATAAATGTTAACTGGGCACTGGAGTTCCTCTCCTGGGACAGGACACAGAGTTCTCTGTGCTCTCATGGCAGCGAAGTGAAAATTCATACACTTCACAGCTCCTGTCAGCAGCATTAACATGGCTTACAAACATGTCAGTGTTTTATAGATTGTGTGTTTGGTTCTCTCCTGGAGACCCATGACTGATGGATGATCCAAGAGACCTTCCTGCACTGTTTACGCTCTGCCACCTGTAGCCACCCAGCTCAAGTCAGTCACAGAGATCAGTGCTCAGTAGCTGTGGTGTCAGAAGGAAGGTGAAAGGTTTAGGAGCCCACTTCACAATACAGAATATAAACCTCACACACATTTTCAATGATAGTCTGCACTGAATGGGAGCAGCTGAGACACAAGCGCACATCGTGCTCCGCTGCCCCAGTTACACTGACAGCCAACTCCAGCAGAAAACCAGGGAAGTCTGCTGGGGGCAGAACCATCTGAAATCCCTGTAGCAGATCCCCTGCGATTTGCAAGCCAGAGCTATACCCAGCCCAAATCAGTCTGTGTGCTTCCCTCTATCGTGAGCGGTACTGAGGACTCTTCATCAAGACAAGAAACAGCTTATATTAGATCAGATATTTTAGAAGATACTAGGAAAAATGGAATTATTGTTCTAGCACTGCTACTATATAGTCCATGCTTAATTGGGCAAACTGTTTTCATTTCAGAAGCAGAACCATCTACATCCTCTATTTGCTGCTACACAGAAGAGCAAGTACTGGATCCAGGGTAATTCTTTCCACTAGTGCTTGTGAAGACACAGCACACTAATGACGACAGTGTTGAAGACAACATCACTCAGAGTCACATGCTGTGACTGATGGACAGATGNGCAGAGCAGGCTTAATGGTTGGACTCAATAATCTTAAAGGTCTTGTTCAACCTTGATAATTCTATGTTTCCATCACCACCACACTGTTCCAGCTGACCCAATGCCTGCCTACTGTCAGAAGTCTAAGCATACTTACGTACCCAAAATGAGTTACCAGACATACCCAGCCCCCAAAATTTATTACCAAAATATAAATTTCTAGATTTCTGGAACAATAACACTTCTTATTGCAAAAATGCAGAAATATCCCTGTTGTTCTGTCAGTAGAAAGCAAGAGCTCTGCCAAGACTTACTATTTCTCAGGTGCCAGCAGAAGTGAATAAAAAGGTGCAAGACAGACAGAGTAATTTATGGTCTGACCAAGGTAAAGTGGATTTGGTATTGTTGTTTTGTTTTGTCTTGTTGTTGTTTGGTTTTTTTTTTGTTGTTTTTGTTTTTGTTTTGTTTTTTCTTGGCTTTCTACATACAACCTCAAACATATATGGCTTTTTAGTTTAAGCAACAACAGTTTGCAGAGGAGCCATGTAGATTTTCCTTTACCAAAAGCACAGATTACAGATCTTCTTGCCACAACTGTCCTTTTTTTAAAGGACATCAGTGTTTTTAAATAACAAATTTAAAAACTTGTGTTAAAGTTAATGCTCCTTGACATGTTTACAAGCAGTTAGGCTTGCTTCTTTCAGTGCCTGGGAAAGGCAAGCCTGCTGAAGGTTAACTACTGCGTTTCCAGTCATCTTTAACTCTGCCTACTACTGGCAGGAGAATGACTGAAGACACCAAAGTAAAGGCAAGCTGTCTTTCCCCACGTTCTGTCCTCACATCATCACATCAGAGATCCCAAGTGTGCACCCATTTCTCTTCAAACTGCTCTCTGTAAAAAATGGAAGTCAGATGCCAGAGAAGACGTTTGTGACTCACCTTCCTGGAGGAGCTATCGAAGTGCGTGCCGCAGGCCTTGCAGCTCTGTTCAGAAGCAGTGGGAGACGGGAAGGAGCTGTACCCAGGGTTGGAATAGGCTTGGGCTCCGGCTCCTGCCTGTGGCTGCGGCTGCATCTCTTCAGGTGAGCCATCCAGACAGAACCAGTTACAGCAGCTTGCCCACATAATAACTGGAAGTGGAAAAGATACACCTTAGAAATGGCACAGGAAACAATCTGTCAGCTCTAGTGAGAATAAAACATAAAAGGTGTATTTCAATTTCCTGCCAGAAATTTATTCTTGACAGTGTGTTTGTAAGTTCTGATCTTTCCTCTAATTTCCAAGCACGTGGGAAAACCACATGCCCAGTCCTGCCTTTGCTAAGAAAGGACAAAGTTCAGGATAGTTATTAATGGAGTAGAGAGAATACGGTGAAGATAAGATAAATTTTACATTCCAGTAGACTGTGTAAGGCTCTATGACCAAGAGGCTGCCTCTATTCTACATATGCCATAATACACTGACTTTATTTTTGTGCATCAGGAAAAGCAAACAGCAGCTCAGATTATGTCTCATACACTATTTCATTAAAATCAGCAGCAGAGCAAAGATGGATATTATTCAATTTTATTCTAAATCCCTCTACAGATTTACAGCTACAAATCAGAAAAGATTAAAAAAAAAAAAGACAAGGACAGTGAAGGCACTAATTTAACATACGCCAGTTCTCAACTGAGTTTGCAGTATTACAAACCTAAATCATCACACAGGGAGTAAATGTCAGTAATGGAAGAAAAATCAAATACCAGCTTCCTATAACTTACATGGGAAAACAATTGCATCTGAGACACAAATTACTTCTTTAGTTTTTGGGTTGTTTTTTTCTTGCAAGCCAAATAGTGACACACATACAACTTACCAAAAATCCCAACAGTTGGGTGCAAAACGCACAGTTTTGGAGTCTTCTCAGACCACCCATGCAGCTGTGCTCCAGATACACACTGCTCTAAACTTGCTTTGGGGAGTTCACAAAGAAATCCAAATTCCTCTGGGCATTCAGTTTCTAGAGCACCCACTATGTGTCATCACTTACTGGTAAACAGAATACAAATTGCCTCCTCTGCACTTCAGCACTCACACTGGAGTTCCTGGACTGTGATTCTTTTATGTCTTAAAAATCAAGTCCAGCACTGACAGTGTTCAGCAACTGATCAATTTTGTAAACTTCTGGAAAGAAATCATCTTCCAGCTACACAGCCAGCTCAGTTC
The DNA here is from genome assembly GCA_013399075.1 of Chloroceryle aenea. Lineage (NCBI taxonomy): Eukaryota > Metazoa > Chordata > Aves > Coraciiformes > Cerylidae > Chloroceryle > Chloroceryle aenea. Next base: position 17,195 of record VWZY01012146.1, on the reverse strand, counting down.
TTTTGCTTCAGTAAGTACTGCCACTGTAAAACTCCACGTTCCCCAGGGAAGGGGCTGGTATGAGTCCTAAAGGTTATTTGGTATAATATGCTCACATACTGCTCTGTTGATGTATTATTTTCTTTAAGCCATGCTAAGTCTTTTGGGTTGATGTACTTGAATTAAGAAGCTTTTGCTGTTTGGTGCTGTTCCAGTATCTGTAGCTTTAGTGGCATTTTTAATCCTTTCAAAACCTAGCTGAATTTGGCTCGTCAAAGCCACTGCTGTCACTGCAGTGGACATATGCCTTTCAAAATCCACAATGGTGAGCTTACCAACGAGCTCTGCCCTGCAGGCTCAGCAGATTTTAATGTTTAAGTAAAAATCTACAGATTCACGACATGATAAACAATTCTTAGAATAACTGATGTGCACAGTGCTGGAGTGTAACTTGCACTTGGACCAGCAACTGCGGTCTCAATGAATACAGAGCAAGAAGTGTTCCACAAACAGAAAAACCACATCATCCATTTGTATTAGCTCTGCACTGCAGTCCAAACACTTACTTTACATATCATATAGCAAAGGAACAATGACTCTTTTTCTTTCTGCACATTCATTTTCAAGCTATCGGTCCCACTCCAAAATTAACACACCCTTTCTACTGCAAAAATACTGAATTTTTATTTTAAACTATGCCGCCTGAAGGGTCAATTTGCTCCTAGGAATTGCAAATCTAAACAACACGAAAGCTGTACAGTCAAACGAGTATTCACAACCTCCACAGGAGTGGGAAATGGCATCCACTCTTGGTTCAGGATCCCTGCAAACTGAAGGCCACCCAAGATAACAGAACACACAAATGCTACTGCCCGTCCCAAAAAGCTTTGTTTTCCTACAAAAGGACAGCCCACTAATTCACTCTGGAACACTGCGACATGTCAAACATTGGGAAGCAAAAAACCACGGAGAGCACAAACTAGGACAAAATAAGAAAGAACTCTGCATTCATCTGGAGTTGTAGTTCTGTGGGAGTGCCAGGAATCAAAACGGTTGACAAAAGGCTCGGATGTTACTTTAGAACAACCTTAATCCTGCTCAACTACAAAAGCGTGGGAGGGAAACATCCATAAACAACCCACTAATAACCAGGACTGTCTCCCGATCGCTAGCATTTTTCCAAAGAGATCTCCCAACTTTAGAGAAAGGAGGACATGGGAACACAACAGCCATTCCTACAACTCAGGCACACAACTTCAGCCAGTAGCACCATACGCCAGGTTTTAGTTCTTGAAGGACCTCTACACCTAGGTGTAAGTTTAAGTGAGGGCTTGTCTACATGTAGCATTTAAACTGACGAAGATGCTTCACTGAACACCACTTTGTGCTGGTGGTGCCAGTAAGGCAGAAAGGGACGGCTCTCGCCTCACTTGTCAGGGTCTTGGGAGGCTGGTGGGTTCCCCTTGAGCACATATGTTATGCCATGAGCAGGCACCCCACGCTGCTGTTGTGCCACCATCGGCAATTACAGCAGGCAGGGTTCTCCTGCAGGCCAGCCAGCAGCCACTGTCTCTCAACACGGCAACCAGATTGGGGACAGCACTGGGCAGTGCCACAGCCAGCCCCAGCTGCAGCTCAGCCTGCTCCACCTCTGCCCACGCAGTGGCCATCATGCTCTGCATCTCGGTCAACATTGGCCTAGTGAATTTTGTAGCTATCTGCTAGCATTTCCAAACCCCTGGGAGACCACAAATGACGCTGTTGAGAGTTGGAAGATGCACTGGCTGTGATGCGTGAGAAAAAAATGTTGCCACCAATTAGGAGAAGCTTTGCTAATGAATGGCTGTACTACCAAGTGCACATCACTGAGGCTCTGAATGCTAAAATGTCTCTGCAGCTGTCTACAACTGCACTAAGACGACAACAACAAGGAATGCAGATAAGGTCCAGCAGCTGCTTCCAGAGGGTTTTATGCAGGATCCGTCCTACAACTCAGGAAATCAGCACCGTGGGTGGGAGAGAACTGGGAACAGCAAGAGGAATTTCATCCTGAAATTTTAGAATGGCAATTTCCTGGATATCTCCACAATGTTTGCTACAGCCTAATTGATCCTTTATTTATTTTGTTACCCATCCAGAGGGATGTAGTCAGCACCATCCAGGAGCTGGTCATTTCCATAAGCAATGCTGCGATGAATTGGTTGTCGGTACAGATGTGGAACAGTCTGAGAATCAGAACTAGAAAGCCCTGCCCTGGGAAAGCCTGTCAGTCCTCTGCAGATGAACAGCTGCTCTGCACACCAGGAGCTCCCCAACTACCCTGAGTGACAAATAAATGTCCAGAGAAAAAAAATTCCAGCAGAAAGAGCTACTTTGTTGTGCCCAGGGCTTGTTAAATATAGTAACCTGACAAATATGGACTTTGGAAAACTCAATGGCACCACAGACTTCAGGAATTCTCAAGCAACTTCTTGAATAAAAGATGTTGATTTACTGGCACAACTAACATTAGAGGCATTGCTGACAGCAGCAGGCATCACTGTTCATGGACATGATGCTCATACTGGCCACTGCTTTAACTGTGCAGCTGGGTGCACTTTGGGAAACTGAAAGCTGTACAGGAGGCACTCAACAGGTGACTTGGTGCATGGGAAGCTCAACATGAGACAGCAGTGTGCTCTTTTAGACCAGAAGGCCAATCCTATCCTGGGCTGCATCAAGAGAAGTGAGGCCAGCAGGTCAAGGGAGGTGATTTTGCCCCTCTGCTCCACTGTCATGAGACCCCACCTGGAGTGCTGCATCCAGTTCTGGAGCCCCTGTTACAGGAAAGACATGGATGTGCTGGAACACGTCCCGAGAAGGGCCATGAGGATGTCAAGAGGGCTGGAGCACCTCTCCTGTGAGGACAGACTGAGAGCTGGGGCGGTTCGGTCTGGAAAAGAGAAGGCTCCCACTATCTTAAGGGGGCTACAAGAAAGCTGGGGAGGGACTTTTTAGGCTGTTGGGCAGTGATAGGACTGGAGGGAATGGATTAAAACTAGAGGTGGGTCGATGCAGACTGGCCATTAGGAAGAAGTTCTTCCCCATGAGGGTGCTGAGACACTGAACAGGTTGCCCAGAGAGGGGGGGGAAGCCCCATCCCTGGAAGTTATCAAGGCCAAGCTGGATGGAGCTCTGAGCAACCTGCCCTAGGGGGAGGTGTCCCTGCCCATGGCAGGCAGGTTGGAACAAGAACATCTTTAAGGTCCCTGATGATTCTATGACTCCAAGCAGCCAAAAGGACTCAGCCCTGAATCATAACTGCATCTTGCGCTTGAAGAATCTGCAAGAGCAAAACAGCTTCACCAAGGGTGGAGATGCAAGATCAAACAGTCTATCCTGGACCTGCAAAAGCATCCACCCACTTGGCAATCATCACGCTGGGCTTGTTTTTGGGAAGGGGGATTATCTTATCTTTATTCTTGAGTCTCTTTAAGGAAAAGCCAGAAGAAACCCAATAATATTGGACAGGGAGCTGCTTGCCATGGACTGTGGGCAGAGCAGTGCTAGCACTCTATCATGCCTTTTTTCTTCTCTTCCCCAGCATGGACCTGCGAATGCTGTGACTCTCCACTGATTTTAAACTGAAGAGTGACATTCATTTAATTCACCTGCTCATTAACATCATGATGAATTTTGTATAAATTTGCATGTATGATTTCATTCCAGAGGAAACACCAGTGATGTAATTTTTTTCTTTCAATGTGCTGCTGAAGACAGTATTCATAATGCAAGCCTGGATTTTTATACTTTCATCATTTAAAGAGCACATGAATTCAGGTTCTCACTATACATGCAGTATTTATATCATAACCTTGCTGGCTGGAGTCTCAGAAATGGCTGTCTGCAGACAGGATTTATTACAGGTGCCTTGTGGATTTCTGTCAGCAGGTAGGGTTTGGCTATGTAGGAAAACTGGTTTATGTCTGAACAGAAAATTGCCCCTTACTCTCCTATGAGTGCAAATAATAAGGGACTAGAACAAGTGAAAGGAACATCTGTCAGAATCACTGAGCTTTCAGCTATGTACAATAAAGCTCTCAATGACTCTGTCTGCCTTCTTCCTGTGACTGCTCTGGTACTTGGGGCTGGAATGCAGTAGCACCAAGGAGACACTGGAGTTAAGGGATCAAAGGGAACTGAACTCCCATGGGCAGACTTTGCTCCCACAAGGAAAAGCCACAGCAATAAGTACTCCTCCTGAGAGGCCTTCAGCCACTGGAACATCAAGGCTCATGATGTTTGAGGCTACTACAAATGGAGAAGGGTGCCAAGAAGGGAAGCCATGCAAGACAGCAGCTTTGCTATAATCTCTGCTCCTCAGCTTCCCTTGCAGGAAGACTCTGCCATCCGCAGTACGCTTCATTTCTATTAGCTCCCCAAATCACCATGCTCCATCTCATTCAGCAAGAGGCCATCCTCCTTAGCTACCTTCTTACCACCTTTCAGAACTCTGCTATGATCCCAAAGTGTCTTCTCCTGTTTCTCAGGAGTTCTCAGTCTTCTCACTCTTTGCTACACACCAGAGAACTGCCAAACTGCAGAATCCAGTAAGGTCTATGTGCTTCAAGTCTAGGTGCTGTAGAATGACACGGATCCAACCTCTAACCTGTTGTGCAGCCTCCACAACAGCAAAACCACATTCACTGGTAAGACCCAGCTTACAAGGCAACAAACCAAGACTGGGATTAATGCAAGTCACAAAAGCAGCAGTTTCTGCCATTTCCAGCAGCTTGGAGATCACTGAAGTCTACTCAGAAAGCCAGAACAGGGCAGTGTGGCTTTAAACAATGATGTCTTTCTAATGTACATTTAAAATTAATATTTTTGCATTGTTATTCCATGCTCTATCCCCTGCAAAATTAATCAGATCCTATTTTCATGATGTTGTTCTGCAGTGACTTAAGTATTTAATGAGTTAACCATCTCAATTCCTCATTAATAGCATTGTACAGTTGCTCATTGTTAAGATTTACCTTTTTTTTTTTTCCCTTTGTTTCAGTAAACCCACACTGGCAAGAAGCACCTTGCTAAAATTGATTTCACTAATAATCTATCTCATACAAACTGAATTTACACCTTGCCTGGTCAAAAATTAGTATTTACTTGGTAACAGAAGTATTGATAAATCTGCTCAAAGGACATTTATCCATGAAATATTATTTTTATCAGCCTGTGTGACAGGTACAGCCTTGATTATGATAAATGGGAGCAACCATATGTTGAGACAGGTGGAAAAGGCAGCAAATGAGCCATTCACAGGAGGCACAATGGAAGGAGGCAGGTTGCCAGTCTGAGCAGATTTGCAGAGGTGTTGTCTTAACCACTATAAGGCATGAGAAAACAAAGAGTGAGGGACTAGCCCTGGCTGGTCACAAAGCACGTCAGGTTGACATACAACAACTGGATTGAATGCATAAGATTTTTACCTCGGGATAGGAAAACATGTGTTTATGAGTATAGGTACTAGTTCATGCATGCCCAAGGTGACAGCACATCTTGAAAGAGTAAGTAAATAAATATCAGCATTGTATCACAGCTAGAAACATCAGTGGTCAGGGGAAGAGAGACAGAATGTTTGTGTCGGAGGGAGAAGGTATTCTTCCATTTTGTTCCGTGCTTTCAGAATGCCTGGAGACATTTCACAACCTAATCATCTAAATGTGCAATACTGATATTCTTCTCAAAGACAAATATATGATATCAGACTCACCAGTCTGATCGGCAGCTTCGATGTCACTCAAATATTTTCAGGTGAGAAACTGTCCAGCTACGAAGACAGAGGGCAGAGCATTCAGGCCGGTCTGCACCGAGCGCCCTGCTGAGTTTCTGTGGTGTCTTGGTCAGGCTGCTGTGCATCCAAGAACGCCTGTGCTGTTGGGCACATCAGGGTGAGCAGTTGCATTTGAACACTCTGCACACCCATGCTACTGCCTGCTTTTGATGGGTAAAGCAGGCTAATCCTGGTAACCCACGTCTGGACACTCTCTGGAGCTCTCCTGTTGGCTGCGGACAACATGCAGCTGATACATTCTGGTAACCCATCTTCAGACCCTCTTTAACACGGCGGGACACAGCTGCATCTGTGCCTCTCCACCCCCGAGATGCCTTCGAAAGCCTGGCACCAGACATCTCAGAAGTCTGGGGACACAGCACATCCCAGGAGGCAGACCGGGGAGCGGGGCACACGACTGGACTCAGCAGCATGTGGATTTCCTAGGTGCACTGCTTCCCAAGCATGCGAGCCCAGAGGAAGAGAATGTGGCTGCGCAGAAGCGTTTTCATCAAGGAAGTTGCATCCATTTACCACAGAGCAGAAAGTAAACAGCACTGCCCCTTGGCAGTGCTGTTTTCTCTTATCCAGTCTATCTCAATTACTTAGTCCTTTTCCAAAGCACTCACCTTCTCCCAAGTACTGTGCTGTGGCCTTAGACAATCTCCCTTCCACTCGCCTACTGTGCTGAAAAACATTTAAAAACCCTGTGTGCTCTTTCTCACTAATTGAGTATTCATCAGTTAGACAAAATAAAGTCAGCTGTAATCTACAGCATGAACCAAGTCAGGAGGAGATGAAAGAAAACTCTAGAGAAGTAAGACTCCAGAGTACTCCGGTTTACTACCATTCTCAGCCTCCAAGCATCCTGCGTGGGTCTCTCTCCTTTGTCCCCCACACAACTGTGGCAGTGAAAGTGGGAGCTCTCTGTCAAAACTTCAGCAACGAGCAGTCCAGGAATCCTTGACTATCAGCTGCCCTTTCAATCAGTCCTTTTCATCACGGCAAAAAAGGTCAGTGCTGGCTGGCACTCTGAATTCTTTTCTCTGTCCATTCACATCATCACAGGTCTTCCTTGGATTTAGCTCCAGGCAGCTGGTTTTTTCAAGCAGTGGACAGCTACTAAAATTATAATATGTAGCAATAAATTGCTAAATGCAAACCTGAACATTTAAATAACTATGTAACTTCTTTAACCAGCTCTATTCAAGAGAGGTCCTTATTCCATACTCTCCATACTTCATCTCCAAACCCATCCAGACCATTCTTCTGTGACAGCCACACAGCAATAGCTGGGGGAGGGTAGCTGGATCTGTACCCACCTGAAAGCCAAAAATGGTCTCCCAAGGCACAACATAAACTTTTCATGGAGTTTTCCTCCTCATAACCCTACAAATGCCTCACTCACTTTGCTAACTCTGCATTGCCCAGAATAGGAAGTTGCTCAAAATAATTTTCTACTGTACTACAGAAGACTGTTATGAACTAAATGACTTCAGCATTCAGGTATTACAAACCAGCAGGAGCAATTCCACAATGTAACCAGGGACATCGTGGGAACAGCTTTCAATCGTCTCAGCTTTCACCGTGGAAGAGGGCAACCACGGCTGGATGGCTTTAATGACACTTCTCCTGAATGGGGGGCATGCGGGGAGATGGAGGAAAAAAGGGAGGAGAAACTATGTCAGTTTGTATTTTCATCATATCACTAGAGTTCTCACTTCAAAAAAGATAAAAAGAAATCAAGCCATTGCCGTTGCAATCCTTGGCCCAACAGGCCTATGATGACAGCTGCACATCTTGTTTCATTGCGACATGAAGTTTTTCTCCAACTGGATAAATCACCTACTCAGCAGCAGGTCATCCTTGGAATGAAGCACAGGCAAACGGGGCAGGTGAACAGAGGAGAAAGAGAAGCATTATCCCAGACACAGCTCCCTGAACTTATAAAAGCCCTACAGCAGGGGCTACAGCAGCAGGGTAGGGACACAGACCACAGGAGGCATCTCACCCCAGATTGCAGTGATGTGCACAGAAACTCCCTATTCCATCTGGTGCCTAAGGATTCAAAGAGATGAAGTACTCTAAAGCAGCTGGTCCCAAAAGAGAGACACAGAAGCACAATCTTAAGCCTTGCAGTGTTATCCGTCCAACAGCTGATCTTGGTGTGGAGGTGGTACAGCATCAGTCAGAATTACACCAGTTTGTCTGAAATTGGGATTGCAGTTGGCACTAATGCTCTGAAGACTCCGTGCTATCGCCGTCTCTCAGACTCTCAGAATGAAGAGACTTTCCTGATAAGCTAAAACACCAGTTGGAAATCCCATAAATTACTTTCCATGCCAAGCTCTGGGTCTATTTTTAAATAGTAAACATCTAATTCATTTTTTTTCCCCCTCTTTTTACCTCCCCAGAAACCAAAAGATAGCCTCAAAATTGCTCACAAAAAAGCCTGGTCTTTCCCCTCCCCTTATTTCACAAGCTGTCAGTAGAAAATCAACCTAAACCCTCTGGAATTCATACATGTGGAACAGTCCACATGCAGTAAAACTGCACACACCAAAGATCTGTGCAGACTGGCCAGCAACCTCTAACCTATTTACCTGTAGCCCAAGAAAAAATAATCATTTTTCTTTGGCTATACTGAAAAAGATCTGAATGAATCTAATTGAGGCACATCGTAACAAGTACAAACACCGCAGACTCATTTTGCAGCCATGCCTGGTCCAAATTAATCTGAATTAAAATCCAAACTAGAATAAAAAGCAGCTGCATATCATCTCCTTCTGTAGACATGTCCAAGGACAAGCACACACGTCACACCTGAAATGGTGTGGAAAGCTCTGCTCTCCCAGACTGCAGACACACTTCTGAGTTTGTCAAGAGTTAAAGAAAGGTTCAGGATATTGAATATAGCACTGAAAAGAAAAAAAAACACCAAAAACCAAAACCAAAACCCCTGAATGCTACTTTTGATATTGAAACAACAAGAGATACTGGAATAAAAAGTCAGTTTATTTATGGTTTAGTCATCTGATCTCTGGATGGGGAAAAATACCTTGCCCTGCCTTGAAATATGTTAGTACAAGTGAAAGTTTGAGAGAGACTTCAAAGTTGCACTCTTAAAGCATTTTCATAAATACTGTCATTTTCGTGCCAATCTCCAGTTAGCACTAAAGGGTTTGAAATTCAAAATTGCTTCTAGGCAGCTCTGATTAAGAGCTTGAAAACTAAGGGAAAGTTCAAGCCTTCCCATCCCATGCCAGTCAGCAGGACTAGCATGAAATACTTGCAACATTCAGAGGCCAGATGCTGTGAAAAAGCCCATTTCCAACCATCTATACAGTGCTTGTTTCTAGGGTGGAAATACTCTCGACTGGTTCTGTTACCACTGCCCTTGGTCAGTTGCCATGACTCTCCTTCTTCCAGCCTCCATCCCTGCAGAACATTAAGGACGAGTAACCCCAGAACAACACAGACTGAGATCTGGGCTTTATTCAAACTGAAAGATGAACAAATGGGGCAGCCACCTCCCTCCTGTATTTTTGGTTACTGAGTTGAAGGATAATAGACCCAGAAGATTCTTCAGGAGCTCACCTATGATAGCAGTAAAAACCACACAGGTAAACATTTCTCTCTTGGAACCAAAGCCATGACTGCCCCCTCCCCCCCAAATGGTACATTGCCTTTATTGTCACAGCTCTGTACATATATTACAGCAGAAGGTTAAAACTCTGCATCAAGCCTTGTGCTGCCAGCTGAAGCAGAAGAGGGCAGCCTTTGAAGGCTCAGCTCACCTAAAATTGCTGCAGTTTGTGCTGATCAAAGCAGAAAGTCTGGATTGCCAAACATTAAATCATTGTTGGATCCTTCCTGCATAAAATATATATGAAAAAAAGACCAAGGGGATACTAGGTAAGGAAAGCTTCCAGCATGGGCCTGCATTGTCTGGGTTTCCTGCCTCTGTCATGAAGAGGAAATTTCCCCATATATGGCCCAAGCCAACAAGCAGAGTAAGGTCACATTTCAGTTCACCATTTCTGGCAAGCCCAGGCATTCAGACATCATAAGTCAGTGCTCTAGAAATCACTGTGTTTTATAAAGCAATAAATCT
>VWZY01012144.1:57787-141872 GCA_013399075.1 Chloroceryle aenea | reverse complement strand
TGGTAGCAAGGTGAAACACAGAATATTCCACCTCAACATGAGGGAAAAACTTCTTCACTGTGATGGTGACAGAGCCTGGAAGAGGCTGCCCAGAGAGGTTGTGGAGTCTCCTTCTTTGAAGACTTTCCAAACCCACCTGGATCTGTTCCTGTGTGGCCTGCTCTGGCAGGGGAGACGAGCTCAATGATGTCTGGAGGTCCCTTCCAACCCACACCATTCTGTGAGTCTATCCATTCACATGGGGGTGGAATTCATCATCAGTACTTTATCTGATAATCACATTCCATTCTGCAGTGACAGTTTTCATTAAGACTGCATTTATTCAGAGAAAGCCTAATCTAATAAGAGTAGCCTCAAGTTAAAGGATTTATTGTTGTCCTTTTTTAATATTTTACTTTTCTGAAGTTGGTATCACTTAGGCACAATGAAAAGTTTTGGGCTTGTTATTTGGGTTTTTGTTGTTGTTTTTAACTGTGCAGCATTTTTTCCATCTGTTTAATGGTCATTATGTGGAGCATGTGCAGTACACACTTGAAAAATTCACATTTGTTATTCAGACACTGAGGTAGGATTGAAATGACTTAAAAAAAAAGGTCTCACTATAAAGAAACATTGGTCAAAGCTAGAGGCACAGATTTCATCTGAAAGTTATAGGAACCTCCATAATTTACTGTCTGCATGGTATTATTACAATATTATTTGAGTTTGTTTCAGTGTTCAGATGAAGGGGTGGGGAGTGGATTTTTCAGATTATCAGCTTAAACACACTGTAAAAAAACAAACTGCCTTTATTCTAAAGGTTAGTATTTGGCTTAACTTTTCTGTTGTCCTGTCCAACAATATATATTCAATAAACATGTGTGGCTAATTTTTATACCTGTAGATTGTAAGCTAAAATCTTAACATGAAGTTGTGTTGCTTGGAGTTGAGTGTTAAAAGTGGGGACATCTGAATAGAGGAGTTACAAGCCTAGCAAATCTTAATAATACTGCAATTTTTAATTCAGCAAAACTGAGATAATTGAATTCAGTCACAGAGTTTGGAAGTATTTCTCTGTGTCTTTTCCAGAGGCTTTGAATTCTGCAGTGTCTGTGTGATTACTTGTCCTCCTCCTGGGAGACAGCCAGTGTCATGTGGCATCTGTGCTGTGTGATGGTGATGGTTGCTCAGAAAAAGGCTTTGCCCCATCTTCTGATCTGATTTAGATGATCTTACCCTCTCTTCGCCCAATTTAGTCTCTTAAGTGTTACAGACCAACTCCAGTGCTCTCAAAGCTGACCTCTTAGCTCTATTTACAGAGAGAGACATGTGAAGCAGAAGAGTTTTAAGTGGTGAACAGATAGAGACAAGCATAGCCCCTGTAATAATACATGTATATACACAGTGTCATGTTCCTTTTGTTGTAAGAACAGTCTTTAGCATTCTGAGGTCCTTTCTCTTTTTATGCCTATTTTTTTTTCTCTCAGCTAATAAAGCCATCATTCTTGACACATATTCTTCATACATCTAGAGCTGTAAAGTCATTGCTGTAAATTTATGAGTATGTGCAGATGTAAGTACAGAGCATTATGGTTTGTGCATATCCCTGTTTTTAAGGGGGTAAGAGTCAAGCCTGTAAAGTCTAACACAAAAATAAAGCAATGAAAAAGTCTGGGAAAACTAATTTCAAATAATTACCAGGTGAGGAGGGAAACACAATATGCCTTCTGAGGAGAAAGTGAGTTTGAAAGGCATGACTGATCACATATTCCTGGAAAATAACATCACACCAAATCCTATCTATCCAGTCTATTGCCACTGGCAGTTATCTCCAACAAGGACACACCGCGTACTGCGACAGGGGCAGGGATGAAACAGCAGGGTGTCCCTACCTGCTGCCAGGTAGTATCTCTACTGGCTTTAACTACCAAGTATCAACCAGACTTTGGGAGGAGATTTCCCCTCTGCCCACTTTCTGTGTTTCCATAATCCCGTTTGGCACTTAAGGACATCTTTGTGCCGTAGTGTCTGTCTTAATTTAACAACTGTGGAAGATTTGACTTCATACTCCTATCCCTGGAAGAGTTGGGAAATAAAATTGTGCATTGTATAGATAAGAAGAAGGTAAATCCTCCCTTGAAGAACTTTGTGTTAAATAACATTGTAGTAGGTAAATAGGGTTGCAACTTGATAGTTACCTCCTTTCTTTCCCTGCTCCCCGGAAGACAGGTACTTGGAAATTTAGGACATTTGATTGAAGATTTATGTAAGAAATAGACTTGAATTGCAAAATGTGCATCCAGATCTTAATATCTTATTTCTGAGTTTTGGAAGATGTTATTCGTATTGTAAGCACCGTTTCTAAAATCTTTGGATCTACAAATGAGCTCAGAATTCAAACGCCAGCAAAATAAATGTGGTTTGGGGTTGTGACTATTTGTAATTATGATGGATGTAGAATTTGTTCATTAGGGAGATCTCTCCCAGCAGTTGCATACAAAATAATTTGCTTGTTACCTTTCCCTTCTTCTCATACCTCATCTCCTTGGAAAGTCTCTATCTATCATTTCATGGCACCGGTGAGTAAGTGCTGCTGAGTCAATGCTTGGTTAGTTTCCAGCTGGTCCTGTGTGAGTAATTGATTCAGATGCCAAACAATCACATTAAATTTTCAGAGTATTATAGCTTTACTAGAACTGCAGTGTGCTGTTGTCATCGTGGTGCCATCCCCAAAGACTCTTCTGGCCAGTGACCCTTCTGAAGCCATCTCCTCAAATGTCACTGCCATCTATGTATATCTATCGTATATATGTACCCAGGTTAATGCCATCAGGTGATATATATGTACCCATGTTAATGCCATGGGGTGATATATATGTACCCGGGTCAATGCCATGGGGTGATATATATGTACCCAGGTTAATGCCATGGGGTGATATATATGTACCCAGGTCAATGCTATCGGGTGATATATATGTACCCAGGTTAATGCCATGGTATGATATATATGTACCCAGGTTAATGCCATGGTGTGATATATATGTACCCAGGTCAATGCCATCGGGTGATATATATGTACCCGGGTCAATGCCATCGGGTGATATATATGTACCCGGGTTAATGCCATCGGGTGATATATATGTACCCAGGTTAATGCCATCAGGTGATATATATGTACCCGGGTCAATGCCATGGGGTGATATATATGTACCCGGGTTAATGCCATCGGGTGATATATATGTACCCGGGTTAATGCCTTCGGGTGATATATATGTACCCAGGTTAATGCCATCAGGTGATATATATGTACCCGGGTTAATGCCATCAGGTTATATATATGTACCCAGGTTAATGCCATCAGGTTATATATATGTACCCAGGTTAATGTGCAGTCATTTCATGTAGTTATGAATTTGCTGAATTCAGAAAAGTCATTGCTTTCTCTGCTTTCAGGCTGCTCTGTAAGTTCTCTGGAGAAGTGTATAAAAGATACTTTCTGCTAACATAATCCCTGGAACAACACGGTCAAGAAAGCAGCTGGGGCATAGTTCACCTTTATTAAGGAGTTTGGTAAATTAATAAAATCATGCTATAAAAATCTATCCTGACTTTTATGTTGTAATTGAGGATTCACCGTAGAAACTACAGCTGTGACCTTAAGCATTCTGTGTCTGAAAGGGAATGTAAAGCAAATATATCTCAAAAGCATCTCACTGGAGGTCTATAGCAAGATTGCTAGGCTCTCCATTTAGCTCTGCTTCTTTTATTAATAATCTGCTTTAACATAAAAGGGGACATTTTGGGGACAAGAAAAAGGCCTGTGTATCTACCCATTGGTGGTAGTTTGATTAAATTTTGTGATGGCCAAAGAACTGTGGTTCTGAAATCTCAGGAGAGGTGCCTTTAAAATATTTCAGTTAGCATTTCTTCTGTTTCTCACCGCTGAATTTGGTACAGCATCTGCCAGAGGTTTTCCCTATTTACAGAATCAGAGATGCCTTTTTGTATGGATATGAGTTAGTCAAGCAAACCTAGGAGAGTAGGTGGCCTAAATTCTGATGCACTTAATCCAATGGCAAGGTACTATCAAACATGACCTGTGGAAGAAGATACTTTATCTAAGGACAAAGACTCATGGAATGTTGTGTTGGCTGAATACAGCTTTAGATTCCCCTACCAAGGGCTCTGGAACTACTTCCTGCAAACTCGGGAAGCTACACTGATGCTGGAATGAATTAGTTATTTCTGAGATGCCCTCCTCATTCAATGCCTGACACTGCTTCATCCCTGTATGCTCAGATGTGTAAAAGTTGCTAACAGAAGACAGTCTGCATTCCTGTCAAACTCCCAGACCTCCACGCAACCCCACCAAGGCTGTGTTGATGCAGAGCAACAAGAGACAAGTCTTAGGAAGGGTTCTGTACAACATGGTGATTTGGGATAAATAGAATGTAAATCTGGAAGTTCCTCTTCTGCTGCTTAAGCTTATTATTGAAACCCCAATTTCTTACCATCCTCTAATTCTTTTACTAATTTTATCGTAGGACCTCATCTTCCTGATGGTAGAAATTAATTTCTAGTTGCAATGTTACAGAATCAATATAAACAAACAGTTTAAATTAACTTTCTTTGGGCTTTATTTACCAATATTTACCTATTTTTCTTTGTCCTTAATTTTTGTATCCTACAAATCCAAACTGTTAATTTCCTTTCACCCATCCTAGTGTCTGTGATACAGGTTTTTCTCTCCATCAGAGATACACTTTGAATCTCTTCCTCAAATATAGCTGAACAGAATTATCTATTAGCCAAGAGAAACTCTTACTTGTTGTACCTGTTAGAATAACATTCACACCTCCCTCTCCTTACTGGAAATGACCCGGCTGACATGTTTAGGATCAGTTTTGCCTTTTTTAGAGCCACTTTGCATTATTTCTTCATAGAACTTGCAGTTTCATAGGCTCAGGTAACATTTTAGAAGAAATGATAGATGCCTATGTTACACGTTTGGGGGGGAGCAATGCAGTCCCCTGGAAAGCTGATCAACACACATTGAATGTACTTTTCACACAAAATTAATCTGTTTTCTTTGAGCCAGGAGCCATCTTTAGGCTAGCTGGTAAAGTCTGGCTGTGAATACTCCTTTTGTAACTGGTACCTTAACCTTAACTGATAGCTCATGTAGGAAATTGGACTGAAAAGAAACAGGTTTTCCTGGAGTGACAGAATTCAGGAATCAGAATCTGCTTCTTTGCTCGACAACTGCAACACAGTCATTGCTAATGACTGATTTGCTGATTTCTTTTGTCTTGGATGTTGTATTGTGTGAGCAAGTCTACGTGCAATAGCAAATTCAGTGTGAAAATGTTGACTCTTACTCTCTGACTTTATGTTCTATTTAAGTAATCAAAAGTAGTTAGATTACCACACAGTTAAGGGAAGTACAGGATCACGGTCACATTTTAATGTGCATATAGGCAGCCTGACAAAAGGAAATGTCAGGGGATAATCTGGGGGAGGAAGCTGGCAGGAGGCTGTTGGAATTTATGAAACTGCGGATGTTAGAAAGCTTCTAAAAGCCAACTGCAGAGCAAGAGCCTGTTCAAACCCCATGGATAGGATTCTTATTGTTAGAGGTTATGTCTAGGAACTCTAGTGTCAGGCACCTGTTTTGAAAATGGTTTATATTAATTTCTTTTTTTTATTATTATTTTTTTTCTATCCCAAAGACATATGGCTGCATTAGTTCAAAAGGTTTCCCCATCCACAGCCAAATGTCACAGCTGTTAGGGGCTCCCACAGCTTCCAGAGCAGCTTTGCAGTTTTAAGAGCTACTCCTGCTTGCAGTGAATCGTAAATAGCACCTAAAAATGTACTTTCAGCTGAAAGCTTTCATGCAGTCTCCCTTCTCACTCTTTTCAAGATCACGCTGGTGGGCACCACTGTGCCCATTTCATCAGTCTAACAACATAATGGGCATGAGTTCCTTTCACTCATCTGGAGGTGGGCTCTGTAGAGCAAGAGGGAGTAACAATAAGGTATCATTTTCAGCAGGTGTCTCCTGAGTTGCAGAAAACAGTGGACATTTGATGAACATGAATATACAGAATCCTAACCCAAATAATTCTGGTGGGCTTTGTGTTGGAAGAGTCCTTGCTGAGGAAGTAATCCTTTTTGGACAAAGAAACCTTTCGAGAACTTTTGTATTTCTATGCATGCATGTAGAATACAGGAGGCTGGTTTTAGTTCAGAAATATGACTAAAATATGGAATTAATATGCTGGTTTGTGGCTTTTCCTATTGATTTCAGAAGTTGGCATTGTACACTGAAAACCAGGTGAGTCAGTATCCTTAACTTTCAGATATGGTCCAGATGAGCATTTACACATGTAGATACTAGTATCTAAACTTAAGATCTTCCCTTGCTTGTCCCATCTTCGTGATCTATCTGATGTCATGGTCTAAACATCAGGCCACTGGGCTGTTTTATCCAACTGTTGACATACCATCAACAAACAATGCACATTTTTATCCCTGAAGCTGGCTCAGGGTGGTGGCTCGTTGCAGCCCTCAGTCAGCTTACACTCAGTGGTCATGAGCTCTCCCTTCTTCTTTCTGTCTTCTGCTTCTCCTATTCCTTGCACAGTTGTTAAGAAACTTCCATATTGGAAGTTTGAGCTTATTGTCTAACGTATATATGTTATGTGTATCACATAAAATGAGTGTAAAAATGAGTGGAAAGAGCTGTAAATCTGATCATTTAATCGAGACAATGCACTTCACATGTAAGACAGTAAGGATCTGACAGAACATGAGAAATGTTACAGTTTATCCCATTAGAAGTTCACTTCACATGAACTTTCATGGGAACACAAGCAAGCTGTCTATCATTTTGACATATCAAAATTACCCTCCCTGTATAAAATTACTTAACCCTTGGAACATTAGAGAGAAATGTGCCATAAGGCTGAGCTTTTAACACATACTAATGTCCTAAGTGCCTCCTGTAGTTTCTGGCTTAGCACTTCCTCGTTCCCCTGGCTTCTGTGTCTCCTACAAAAAGCATGACTTCTAGAAGACAGCATACTCGGAGTGCAAGGAGGGGGGTGGTAAAGTTAATTTTCAGATACTCCAGATGAACTTCTTGGCTTTCAGCTATTTCCATTAGGCAGAAACTTGATGAGTTCCAATTTCTGCCTCGGCAAAAAAACCCTGATACATGATTAAATCCATAGGGCCACATTTTCAGCCAGCGTAAAAATTCCACTGGTGACATTTACAGCGTCCAAAGATTTGGCTCATTATTAGCCAATTCCTTAGGATTTAGTTTCTGTTATTGGTACTATAATTTATGTGGGAGGCTGTGACACCCCTTTGCAACTTCTTTTTGTAAAAAATGCTGTAAGATACCTGCTCCATCTCAGAATTACTTTAAAGAGGAGTGGCAATCAGTGTGCTAGTTTTGTAGCAGTGAGAAAAGAATATGACTAAATGCTACTAACTGTTTTGGGAAGAAACAAAAGGTATTATGGAAGCGATATTTATTTTATGATCACTTAATTACTGGTCATAAATTGTTTACTAGGAAGCTGGATTATGGAATTATCTGGTTGGTACAGACAACAGCACCTTTCTAGGTGTCTCTCTTTTTGATGAATTGGTAAGTTGAACACCTTTTAAAGCTGTGGTTATCAGCAAGGCAGTGGTTGCTTTCACTGCAAACAAAGGCACAGGTTGTGAGGTCAGCCCGGTGGATCCTCCCCACCAGTGAGTCGCTGGTGTAAAGGAAGCTTCAGCTCTTGATAAGGCCTCATGTTCAGGGGCTGTTCGTGAGGGAGAAGCAGCAGTATTGCCAAGTCCTACTCTCTTGCCTCAATGGAGAAGGAGCTTTCTATCAGAGTTAATGCTCCTCTCCAGGGGACTTGCCCCTCCTCCTGCTGGCCCTGCTCTTTAATGAACACAAAGGCAGTGTAAGGACAGCCTGGCAATGCTACAGGCTCTGAAATTGTATTTCCTCACTTTTTTTTTTCCATCTTAACTTTTCTCAGTCAACAGCAGTCTTAGGTAACATCATGAATAGTAATATTTTTTTTACTTTTTTATTCACAAAGAGTGAAACATTCAAGGTTCACTGGAGAAGCAGTCTTGGAAAAGGCACTCCACAGCATCCAAGGTTAGGACCCATGAGGATTCACAGAGCTCTATGGAAATGTATCAGCAAGACCTTCCTGGACTTGTTCCTTAGCATCACTGCTTCAGTTTCTTAAAGATAATGTTGTAAAATGCACACATTGCACCAAAGAAGCTCTTCTCACCTGCCTCTGCCAATGGCTTCACCATCTTTGGAACTTCCCTCTCTGAAACTCAGTTCCCTCAGCTCTCAGTTACAGGATTTTATTGCTGACCTTTGGACAGTTCTTTTCCCTGTACTGAAGAACTGGGTGTCATTATTAGTCATTACCTATTCATGCCTATCCACATCTTTATGAACCTGGTGTAGAGCTGAGTAGTAACTGCAGGTTTGGGGCTGATGTAATAACTGTATGGGAAGAAGGGCCCGACAACTTAAGACTCCCCATAAAGCGTTTTGAGGGTTGCATTGTGAAAAGAAAAGGTGAATGTGTATTTTACAGTTCCTTCAACAATGTTTTGCTTTTTCTTTCCCTGGTGGAAATTAAGTTTATGTTTGTCTGTGATATCTTAAGTTTTTCTTCACCTTTTTTTTGTGGTCATTTTCTGCCGAGTTGTCTGTTGGCTTAAAATGTATTTGGTTTTTATCACCTGTGGAAACAAGCGTAACTGAAGAAAAGAGCTGGCTAGGAATAAGTTTGCATCTCTTTTATATACACTGTTAATTAAGAGGAATAGAAAGGTTTTCTTAACCTCGTGCTCCTTCAGAAGTGTTTTGAGCCTTTAACTTCTACTGGCATGATTCCATGTGTCTTCTACTTTCTTACATTACTTATGTCACATCTAAAATTATCGAGTCAAACTCAGTGTTAAATTGAAGAATTGTATCTCCTGAAGACAGAACTCCACATGTCTTTTGTGGACAATAAAAATACTTGTGGAAATTGCTTTCTCTGACCTTCAGCCATTTTTCATTCTTACAGATCATGGGAAAGAACTTAATCCAAATGAGATTTTTAGTTTTTCCAGAGTCTTCTTTCCACCATCAGTCATGATGTCAAAGGCTGAAGAACTGTCCTAGACACTTTTCGATGAGCTATGTGTGGCAGCATTCATTTTCCAGGAAATGCAAAGAGATGCTAAGAATCAAATTATAAAATTCATCGTATGGGCCGAGTCACTTAGGATTTCCATTACTGCAGTGCTGATAAAACACCAATTATTTCATTTTTTTAGTAACATAATTCAGTTTTCTCATCATCGTATGCTGGGAAAATACACACAGCAAAATCTCAAGAGGTGGGAGACTCTGTTACATATTTACAAAGGTAGCAGATCTTGCTGGCCATTTACAATCCTCATGCATAACTGCAGTTTGAATCCTACTTAGTTATGAAAAGGAAGTAAATTGTGTTGGATTTGGGCATCGCTCTTAGAATGTCAACAAGCTGGAGAAATAGGAATGATAAGAGGCTTAGAATAAGACGTATGAGGAAAGACTAAAAGTCTAAGTCTAAGATGAAAGTGATGAAACAGGTTTTCAGTATGTAAAGTACTCTTGAACTTGCCCGATGCCTTCAGGAGAGTGTATGTCCTAGCAGTTTAAATTTCACCCACGAAGTCAAAGTATTTTAATATTCTGTTTCTTAGGTAGATACATAAGAGCATTTTTTTGAGGTTGGGAATGACATTTTTAACTGAAGGTTGTTGGTCTTTGTGTAGACTGTCTCACTGGATTCCAAAATCATGGTGTGGAGTTTGGGCCGACAGAATACTCCAATTGAGTTTGCTAAACTTCCTTCACTACGTGTGCTGTCACTACCACATAGAATGTCACTCAATATCCTTTCATTTACAGGAGATCAAACCCAAACAGCTCATGTCCTTGTACTATGGCTGTCATGGACTTAACCACGGGAATTCGCTTCTTGCAATGGCCAAAAAATGCAGACCATCAAAAAATGAAGCAACAAAAAATGGAATTTCAATGGAGATTCATCTTCAAATACCTTCAGTTACTTTTTAGAATTTAAATAACCTGTCTTCTTCCCCAGTTAATCAGTGGAGCTCCAGCAGTATCAAGAAAACTATCTTAATTTAAACTTGCTGAGGATGTGGCTGTGAATCGTTTTGCCAAGAATAGTTCTTTTTCTGAATTTGCTTTGGATTAAAATCTCTTTTGTCAGTGCAGTTCCTTATCTGATGTGTTGGGCTACCTCGAACATACCCATCCAGGTGGTTGGGGTTTTTTTGGGTCATTTTCAGTTCTTTGTTTGTTTTTTTTTCTTGTGGTGGTGTGTGTTTGTTTTTTTTTCCAAGGGCAGGCACTGGTAACGATGGCAGGGGGAACAATGGGGAGATGTATGTGGCATAATGCAACGGGCTGAATCTAGGTCTGGCTCCAGCTTCCCTGCTGATGGTGGTGTTACCCATCAGCACAGCTCTCCCCTGACGTGATCTGAATTGGGGCTGTTGAGATCCAGCCAACACATCTTCCATCACTGGGAAGCTGGCCCTAGCTGCTTTCTGTCCCAGCTACAAGCAGTCCTCAGCAACAATTCTCCTCTGACAGACATCTCTGTGATACATTTCTGATGGTATATGCTGGAGTCAATAGAGGCTTCCTGATTAAAAAACTATAATACTTTAAAGTGACTCATGCACTGTCATTTAGAGGGTGGCTGCCTACAATTTCGAGGTGCCATCAATCTCCTTAGTAAGATAATTTCCTGCCTGTATATATGGAGGAGGAAAGGATACACCATGAATTTCTCATTGTGGGAATGATACTTAGCCTTCATGTAGTATTTTTTGCCTTCAGGGCAGTCTATATGTATGACTTAATGTTCATCATATCCTTCAAAGTTGTTAAGTATTAATATTCCCATTTTATAGAGCAGAAATTCAAGGAAAGAAGTTAGATAAGTCTCCCAAGACTTCAGAAGGAGTCATGGGAGCAATTTTCAATCCTGTGCCAAGACTGTGTATCCCTTCTTTTCCACAGATGCTGCTGTTTATCCCACTGTTTCTTAGTGCAAAGGACTGTACCAGTATTGGGAGCTATGCAGTGTCAGATGGTCTGATGACAATTAGTAAATAACTGCTCTTGGACATTTCTTAGAAATTTGTAAGCTGTGAATTCCAAAACTTCTGGAAAATGTTCCCAAATGGTGCTGAGTGGAAGCATGAGAGGTTTAAATCAAGTGGTTAGCTCACCAGGAGATGTGAGAAACCCCTTCAGCCCCAAGAATGTAGCAGTGTACCTGGGTGGTTGAAATCCTACTCACTCAGTGCAGTGTTGCTGGGTATTTTCTGATAACTTCAGTGCTCTTAAAAGGGAATCTTGCAGATTTTTTTCTTTAAATCATCTATTTATTTTGGTTTTGTCTGCCATTGCTTTAACCTTTTCTGTAGCCTGAAACAAATATACCAGTGAAGGGTGCAGATACGGGTTTCTTTGGAAGCAGTGGGGAGTCTGCCAGGGAGACAAAAGTGGAAAACATTGATATTTGTTTACAAAACCCTATTGTCTACTAGAAATGTGCTTTATTAGTATAAGACAATTCATGCAAGGTCGAACAATAAGAGGAAGCTTATTTACTCCAGCTTCTTAAGCAGAACATTGGCACAGTTGAGAAGTGCCACGTTAGTTTTTTAATACGTGCTGCTCTAAAATCTGTGGTTTATTCTGTGTGTTCTGTGATGATCATCACCGTGGTACAGAAATACATGTAATATTGAAGGAACAGTTCAGGAATTTACAAAAAAATAAGAGATCATGATTTCTGACATGTAAATAGCAGCAATTAAGTGTTCTTTGGAAAGAGCTACATTTTCCTACTTGATTTGGCTCCTGTCTGGAAGTTTTTTATCTGTGAATCCATTCACTTGCCAAGCTAAAAGCACATACAGTTGAAGGGTATGATTTCTTATGCCCCTGTTGAAAAGATTCCACATAAAGTGAAAAAAATCAGCAAACTGACCATATTTGATTTGTATGAATGTGGTGGTTGTGAAAGCCAGAACTGGTCCATAGTCAGCTCTTGTCTCCTATCCTGAGCTGGGTTTACAAATGGGTCTTGAGTCACAAGTTTCAAACTTGATTTTACTGACCTGGATGCCAAAACTGAAGAGCCATGAATCCGTATAGAATCAATGTGACTGGCTTTGGTAAGGTGACCACTGTTGAAAGTGGGTTTTGCAGGCTGCCTTGCCTTGTAAAGCCCTCAGCACAGTGGCACTTAACTCCAAAGCCTGCGTAGCATTCCAGAGGTGACCTCAGGCCAAGGCATTCTAGTTCATGGCTGATTCCTTATGGGGAAAAGGTGGCTATTTTGGAGTTAAATGTCTTTTTTTTTTTTTATCCTGGTAAACCAAGAAAATGATAATTTGCATTTGAAAAGTAGGTTTTTGTCCTGATGTGAAAGCAAATGTTTAATTTTTGGTCAGTGTATATTTAAAGAAGTGTTTTATTCATTAATGCCTTTGTCCAATGCAAAAAGCACTCAAAATTATGAGTATTTTTAAAATTTGAAAATCTGGAAGCATCTATATACTTCTAAATACTTTCACAGCTCAGGTTTTTTTAGCAATTGAGTTTAATTTAAGTTTGAATATTTTAACTGGCAAGCATTCAAAAAATTCCAAGTTTTTAAGCTTCATTTGACTGTCCTGTAGAACTGACATTTCTAATGACACAAATTGTGCTGCCTTCTATTTTTCCAAACTAAGTATCATCACTGTCTTAAAAAAGACAGGGTTTAAACTGTTCCAGAAGAGGCTAGCTGTTTAAAAACTGACAGGACAGGAGACAAATGACCACATAATGATATGGAAACACATCTCCCACACTCAGACATATCTGCAGCAATGTTTTTTATGGCTTAATTCTGCTTCTTCCTCCACTTTATGGGAAGATGCTGTAGTTATCTTTGATATTCTTTAGCTGGACCTTCAGTTCTCAGATCCATATACAATAATAAGTGTAAAGCTCAAAAATCCACAAGCTTTCTTTACCCTTAGAAGTAAATGAGTGCACATTGAGTTCATTTTACAGTCCCAAATCTGCATGTTGGTTTGGCTACATAGAAACAGCGCAGAATTTTTTGCTTCAGAAAATTATTATCGTTAAGAGTGCATTTCACTAACAAATGCTTTGCAGGCTGAATGTATTTATTGACATTCCCTCTGCTCTTCAGACGTGGCTGGTACAGTCCAGCAGACTGAGGCACAGTACCCCGCAGCGAGCTGCACAGTGCTCCAGCTCTCTCACCCAGCTGAGAGCCTGCCTTTTCTCACTGCCTTTCCAAACACTTCCCTACCATTTTTTTAGAGTGATGGGCATCCTTTTAAGACAATTAACAGCAATTCTTTTTGCAAACTTAGGAACTGCTACTGAAGTATGTGTGGAAAACCATTACCAGATGTTCAGTGTTGATGGAAGCTTTTTACTGCCTCGGAGGGAAAAGTTACTTCTTTTCAGGTCTGTTGCATCTAATGAACTGAGTAGTCCACTACATCTTTCCTTCAGGGGGAATATTCATGCAGTCTCTCCCTTTTACATTCCATTCCCAGTATTCACAGAACTTACCTATTTTTAAGAGCTTTGCCCTGTATTAAATTAGGCCAAAGCAAGCTAGTTGGGTAAAAACTAACAAGAAAGGAGACAGGTTGGCATTTGCACACATACAAGTGTAGAAAAACACAATTTCCTAAGGAAACCAGGCTTAGGAAATGAGCTGTAAGTATCAGAAACCTTCCCACCCCAAACACAGCTCTGCCACTCTAAACGTTCTCCTCTTCTCCCCTGCTCTTTAACAGCGTTGCAGGAGATGTGGTAAGACAAGCTTGATGTAACTGTTTACTGAAGCTCTTGGGGAAAGTCTAGCAAAATATACTTTCATAAATAAAACAGAGCTAATTAAGAACCACTTGAAAAGCTAGCACAGGGGAAAGATGGGAGGAAATTACCATGTAATGTGTATGCAGTTAGCAGAAGCATAATTCTAGCTGAAATGAGGCAGATGCCTTACTGGCAGCTGGATGCATCCATTCTTTCTCATGTTTGGGAGTGTCTCTCTAAACAAATGCCACCGTTGAATTTGATTGAACTACTTGGCAATAGTAATGGCAGCAGAATAAGACCTTCCCTAAGTCACAGCTAAAGATGTGATAGTGATAGTGTCTGGAAGCTACAGAGAAGGGTACTGTAAATTGCAAGAAGAACATACTTTAATGTAGGTGCTCATTTTTCAAGTCAAAGCCCAATGAGTTCTATGAGAAATACCAAGGGGACAGTGATTATTTGTAATCCAGCAGGGAAATTTAGTACACTTCCTAAATAGGGGGTTATGTGGCTTGATTAGAAAAGGAAAGCAAACCTGGTCCTTGAGAGTAGCATGCCTTGAAACTGAGTAAACAGACACACAGTGTGTGCCAACGGACATTGAGACAAAGGTGGTGACTGTTGGTGCTGTTACCATCTGCTGTGTGGTGGCCTCTGAGAAGGCAGCTTGGTTGGAATCCATTTCCCAGCCATGAGATGAGAGCAGTGTAAGCCATACAGAAGTATTTGAGAATTGGTCTCATTTGTCTGCATGTGGCACATTAAGTGATGCTATTAAGTCTCTGGATAAATGTGCCTGTCAGAAGAGTGAGGTGGTTTTGATATATTTTTAAATAACAGGGAAAAAAAGAACCCCTTTGGGGGCTTTAGAGGAGCTTTCTACTGGGTTTTCAATAGCTGAAGGTACTAGATGTCAAACATAGTGGAGAGGTTCTCCAGAGACTGTGTCTTTTAATGTCCTCTGGCCTCGTGGTTAGTTTCAGCATGCATTTCATTCAAGTGGAATCTGACTGATACTGCCTGCTTTTACTAGCATTAAATTCTGGCATGTAAAATCTGTACAATTGCTTTTTTAGGTTAGATCTGCTTGCAAATTGGATAATATTGTCTCAATGCTGCAAGACCAATTATGTAATGACATCTATCTATCTACCTACCTATCTAATCTATCTATCTACCTATCTAATCTATCTATCTATCTATCTATCTATCTCGCCTCTTGGAAGCTGACCACACATTTGTAAATAAATGTGCTGCAGAGACTTCACAGAATAATAGGGTTTGGAAGGGACCTCTGGAGATCATAGAATCCAACCCCCCTGCCAGAGCAGGATCACCCAGGGCAGGCCACACAGGAACAGAGCCAGGAGGGTCTTGAAAGCCTCTGGGGAACACTGCTAGTTACAGGTCACCAACTGGACTCTGGCTGGACTTTGTTTCTTGCAGAAAGTATTTGTACTTGCTGTGCTGTGTAAACAGCTCATTTGTTAGTCCCCTTTGGCATACCAGCACATACTTCATCCAGTTGTGCTAAGCAAATCAGTCACGATGAGGATGGCTTCACCTTCCAATGGGGATAAGATGCTTTTCCTTAGTTTACATCCTAACGGGCTTCAAAGCAGAAAGGGGGCACAAAGTTTGTAAATATATTTCCTAATAGGACTGCACACTGTCTAGCATTGGGATGCTGATCAGGTCTAGGATTTTGATCCAAGAGCATCTCTGACTTCTGTGTAGGTTTTCTGCTGCTTTTTTTCTGAAATGTTTTATTCAGGAGTAGCATTAGACAAGCCTAGCTGCCCTATTGACTTTTGTTCTTGGTAGGAAGCCTGCACAGACACAGTACTGTTCCCTAGGAGGTGTACTTGCAAGTGACAGCTTCTCCTGCAGCATTTGGCAGAGGCCCAGTAGCAGCTGAGCTGGGATTAGCCAAGCCTCCCCTTTTCTCTGGTTTAGGTAGAGGAGAGAGCCCTACAGGCCAGTTTTCAACTGAAATGCATTTGCTCATGTATTACATAAAGCAGAGTTTGGTTATATCAAGACCTGTGGCTGTTGGCTTGTGAAGTGAGAATTCTAAGTAAGGAACAAAAAGAGGAGCTATTCCAAGAACACAGTTGTAGCAGTTCTGTCTGCAGTTACATGATCTAAGGAAGGGGAGAACTGGAGCTTTGTCTTGATACAGGAAAAGACCCAAACAGCTAGCCCTGTTTGCCTGATTGTCTAGGCAAAGAACAGCCATTAGGCATGGCAGAACTTACACACATGCATGTCAACAAAACCTTTTCCCCTCAGAACATTCCCGAGACATTTGGGCTGGGGAAGAGCAATGTGGAATGCTCCTGGAATGATGTAGGGACTAAGCTCCCATGCATGAGGTGGGCTGTCCTGCCTGTGCACTGCTGAGCCAGCAGACAACTGCTATCTTTGTGCATTTCATTGAATCAGATGGAGGTGTGAAAATCCCTTGTTTTCAAACCCCATCTGTATTTGCTTTCACAGTTTTGGTATCTTTAATCATTGTATATTATGCAGGTTTTCAGCTCCAGAGTCCTGGCAAGTTTCATCATTTCACCAAGACCTCTAGATGGCATTTCAAACCAGCTGTTGGGAGAACAGCATACAGCACAAGTGAGGAGAACCAAACTGCTATCATCTGTTGCCTTTACACAATCTGCTCGCTGAATTAATTTCCCTGATTGGCAGCAAGTGGAAAGCAGGCATGAACACCAGAAAGGTTTGGTTAAAGAGCAAGCCATAACCCTGTTTTTCAATGTTATGGTCAGGTTTCAAATCTACTCATGGTCTCTGGAGCCTGTGCTGTATCCTGGGAAGATGGGGGGCAAGTCTGATTCCATTTGATTTAGGGGCTTTGGGGGCAGGATAGAATAAAAGTAGGATTATTGTAAGTCTTAGTCCTTTCATGTAAAGTTTTAGTTGCAGCTCAGAACTCCCATATGTATTAACAGTTAGGCTTTTTTTTTTCTGCTGAGAACTGTTTGTAACATATGAGCTCTCAAATGACTTCACAACTACGTGCCATACACCTCACTTGTCCTACATATTATCCTTCTGTGTCTGCCAGAAGCAAAATACCTTCCAGCCATATATACTGACACACAATAAAAGGTCATAGGCATCTCTGTACCACACTGCATACTTGAAGCACTTGCTACTGGATTCACTCATATCACTGCCAAATTCCACACTGAGCTGCCTTGAAGTATGCTGCTGGACCTTGCCATTTCTGTACAGGACATGCCTTGAAAAAGGAAATGTATCCTGTGTTTCAGGGAGATGCATGCAAGTAAGAATCTCCGTTGTCCTTCCGTGATGGCTCTTCATTGTACAGTTAGCACACAGATTGGATTTATCCTGAAAAATTAGCTTTAGGTAGATTTAAATGAGCTTGATGACATCATATCTGGCTGCTTCTGCTTTTCCTGTATTTCTGAAGCCTCTCTATTACTCATTGTGCTGAATTTTGGTTTATTGGTATGGTTTCTATGTTTAGTGGTTTGGAGTCTCTCTTTTCTGTTGTATGTGCTGGTTTCTGTCTCTGATCCACAGGAGGCAAGCTTCTGGGACATCTTCTTGTTCTCTGTCCAGGAACCTCAGCATTCCCCTCTTTTGCTACCCTATGGGCAGTCACCCATCTCCCTCTGTACAGTTTGTACATCAAGCTGTTTATGTTTTATCATCTGCAAATCTGGGGCTTTTTGGAAGCCTGGTTTTCTATTTACTTTGACAAATTTGCAATCTTGCACTGTTTTGACCTAAGACCATTTCATATTTTTGATAGCCTACTATAGGAAGTACTGAAGTTCCACATAAGCTTAGAGAAATTGTGGGGTTTATTTGTGGCTTGTAAGAAGCTTATGTGTTCTTTGCCAGCGTCTGGCAACTTGAAAGCACGGGTGAAACCGAATGAAAGTTGCTCTTAGCTACCAACTGTGTTTGCCTCAGTGCCGAACAGTGTGGTTGTACACAGCTGTGCTGCTACAGATCAGGCTTTCTTCCCTGGGAGGCAGAGAGGCAGTAAATGCTATGGCTGTAAGGGAAGGATGAAGGGAAAACTGCAAATGGAGTTGGAAAAAGTGGTTCCTGTTACCCACCCTAAATCNTTTCCTTTCCTTTCCCCTTTCCTTCCTCTCTCAGTTGTTACTGATAACACTGCTTATCACTGCTTCTGCTACAATTTTTTACTAAGTGGGGGATTGTTCTCTCATTTTCCTCAGTCCAGCTGAACACATCATAGGTAATTTTAACAACATTTCTTCCAATTTTCTCTCTATTCTTTTACCTTTTTCTTTATTTTCTTTAAAATGCAGTGTCTGCAGCTGGATGCAGTGTCAGTTGGAGCTGAGGTCAATTAAAGTGAAATAATTCTGCTAAACTTCCTATGCTTTATATAGAACCTCCTGGAATCAACATTAATTGCTTATCCTATTTGAAGGTAACTCTGGGATCTGTTCTTTCCTCCAATCCCCTATTTTATAGACTCATTCTTCTTGTGTGCTAGCTCTTCCTGATTTCCCATCAGCACTATTTGCAGCTTTTCTTGAACATTTTTTTTCTCCTAGATTGAAGTGTGCTTGGCTCATGCAGAATTTTACAAGGATGCTGCCATTCATCTGCAGCTCTTCTGCAGTGTAACTGAGGAACAAATGTTAGTGCCTTATCCATAAGACCTGTAGTGACCCTTCTCCACAGAACTTAGGCACCACAGATGAGATGGATTGGATGCCACTAAACTGTATTCCCACCTGCATTTCAGATGTTTTGGAATACTTCGGGGTGAATTATTAGTGGGGATCACAGAATTTCAGAACTGTTTGCTGTGGGAATCAGTTTTCAGTAGTTAGTTACTTTGACTAATCATAATTAACCTCTTCTTTTCCCCTCAGGCCTTTCTTGGCCCATTAGAACTGACAGAGAGAGGACTAATGGCCTCTGACACTGGAACAAAGCTAAGGCTCCATCCCATTCCCATGATAAAACACTGGCAAGTCTTCCATGACTTTCACTTCCAGGAAAGTTATTTCAATGTCAGAGCAGTTTGTTAAAGAGCAGCAGGATCATTTCAGCAGCCTTGCAGCTTGAATTATATTCGGGTCTGATCCTATATTTGTTTTTATCCAGGATTGTCACTGAAGTCAGTTACATTTATTGCAATTACATGATGGGCTTGGTTGCTTTTTCTGCTGATAGAGATTTTTTTCTGTGTGCCAGTGACTGGAGTGTTCTCAACCACCTCTTAACGACACGCTCTTTAGTACTACTTAAAATCAGCACTATTCTTAAATTGAAATCTTACTTCTGTTTGTAGGAACAAAAGGTTTGCTTGCATCATAACTTGAAAACACTTCTCAAACATGTTTATGAAGTTCATTTTTTTGTCTTTCTGTTATGCTAGTAATCATGTGTGTGAACTTTGGGCAGCACAGAGTGTGTTCCTGACTCCCAGTGCAAACTGGTACCACTCCTTTCATCTTCAAATGGGAAAGATGACACTGTGCCCTCATTTACTTACTAATTGAGCAAATATGACAACAGAATTCTAAAGCATGATAAAGGAAGCTGTGACTGTGTCTGCTCCTTTGTTTGTTTGTTCAGCCCCTGGCAGCAGCATAATCAATCACAGCCTCCTCAGGGCTGCCTTTTGTCCCCTAAGAGCTCCGCTGGGGAATGTGTTTTCCCAAGCAGCCTAGGGTTTCTCATCCAGTCTTTTTAGAAGCTCTGGGTTTCTGTGAAGCTGAAGCTTTGTGAGGATCCTACCTAAGTCACTTTCTGGCAGAGGGCAATGGAGTCAACTGTTTGGCATTCTTTTTGTAAATGAGATCTCTCTAACTGTTTATGTGCAAAGCTGTTCCTCAGAAAGCTGTTTCCCCACTTTCCTCTTCACTTCTGATTGAAGAAAAAATGCCTTTGTTGTCAGGGAGAAGGAACAAATGAATTTTTCACTCACCCTATTCCAATTATCTCTTTCAAGTCAGTGATGTTTAAAAAGCTGTGTTTTCTATAAACATACCACAGGCCATTCCACCCTGCCTGTTAACCCGGGTAATGAAATGTTGCACTAAATATCTGGGAACTATGGTTGCATTGCATAAAAACCCAACCAACTGGAAAAAAAAAAACCCAAACCCCATCAAACAGCAAACCAGAAAGAAATGATCTTGTCATTTGTCATCAAGCGTGAAAGAAACACTCTGTGACAAATTGAGTTTCCCATCGAAAAGGCAGAGTTCTTATTTTAATTCATGGTTATGTAATCATGTTAAATGAAGATCAGTCAGCTCTCCAGCTCTAGCTAGTTCTCAGCAGAACTTGTTTGTTATAAATCACTTCTGTCTGGACCGTCTGGCAGATATTTGAGACTTCACAAGGTGCATACAGCACTAGAAAATTCTACAGTAGTTTACAAAACTTTGCCACTTACTTCTTCCAACCATGTTTCAAGGATTCAGTGGGACCAGCCATCATTTCAGACCTATGGAGGTCAATATGTACAGCATTAGTTTTCTCTGAGTCGCTGACTTAACCTTAATCTTAATATGAAACAAAAAGGGGAAGAACAATTCTTGGTGATTAAGAAATGTGAGGAAATATGACTTTCTCCTCTGTTCTTATCAGAGTAATCTGATTCCACTTTTCAGTGAAGCAATTATGTTAGGGAATGTAATTTGTCAACTCTCCAAAACATTTCATTAAATGATCTTTCATAACTTCCTCCCTTGTTATCCATGAAGCCCAGCAAACTGGTTTTGATAAGATTAAGACATGTGCTGTAATTACTTTTATTTGCCATCCTACACCAAATTCTACTGGAACTCATAAAATGAAAAATCATCTTTGGTGAAGGTTTTGTTTCTGAAGTGCTCTATGCCTACAACACAAAGTATTTTCTCTTGCTAACAGATCATGAGAGTAACAAGGAGTCTAAAGGAGGTTTAAATGAACCTGAATGGTTTTGCATATTCATGCAAAAGAACAGATAAACTCTTCCAGGTTGGTTTTCAGTGAGTTCCCTTTCTCTGCAAGGATGAGCTCTCAGTATCCACCTGTACATCCTCAGCACTTTCTGCATGTGTATGGATTGGCAGGGAACATGCAAAATTCCATGATTAAGTTCAGCCAAGAGTTTTCTAAAAACTGCTAATGTGACTGCAAAGGGCAAATACAGAGGTTTTAAGGATAGATCTATCAGCAGCAATCTTTTGCAGTTGCTCTGTGCTCACTCTTGCCTTACATGGCTCTTGCTCTGGTTCTGTAGTCCCCTTCCTTCCAGATTTCATTAATCTTGCTGAGGTGCAACGGTGGAAGAATTTTAGAGTGAGACCTCTGCACTAAGTGGCATCTTCCCTGGAGGACACTGCGTGCTAATCAGCACTGACTTCATTTTGGGACTTGTCTGTGGCTTGTAATTCCTTCTGTAGCCTCGCTTCCAAGAGCCCTTGATATCATCTCTTGGCTTCCTTTTCATCCTAGTCCTCTTTCCTTCTTCTAGTTGAAGTGAACATGTTTCCTCAAGGTCCTACAGCTCTCTTGTATGTGTCTGAAGCCAGGTTGTTTTAGCAGGATCCCTAAATTATTGTCTTGGTATCTCTGTGCAATTTCAATTTAGAATGAGAGACACCAGGGAAGGAGGGATAATAAAACCCCAGAAGGAAAGTTGGTCATGTATGGAGCTGTGGATGAGCCAGAAGGAGCAACTGTTAAGGAGTTAAACAAGGACAAGGGCCTAGAGAATTACCAAAAGGCAATTCTTGCATCTGTTTAGTTTCAAGGAGAAACATCAAAGTGGAGCTTGAAAGATGGTTTCTCTGAGCAGGTTCTGAGAAGAAATAGTTTATTTAGAGACAAATATAACTGGCAATTCTGCTTACAGAGAGATGCTTATTAATTTTTGAATGATTATTGCTTGCTTTGCAGAACTGGAGCTGCTGCCATTTGATCTCTCTTTTAGCATAGCACACAAATTACCTTCTGTCCATTTGTATCTGTGAGGCTTGTGGTCTGCTAGCTAAACCCCACAAAGACATCTCTTAAATCTTGGAAGTAGGAAGTCCATTCCAAACATTTATATAAAATAATGAGATATAGAACTGAAAATAGAAAAGTGCCAGACTTCTAGAACTTGAACAGCTTTCTCCAAGTTGGCTATTTATGGAAATCGTGCAGCCAAATGTTCTTCCCCAGTGCCTTGCTAAACTCTCTCATGGTCCTGGAAGTCTCAAATCTGTCTCTGCTACACACTGCATCAGTTGTAACTGCTTGCTTGCAGTCTGGGAGGCACACAGAGGCTTTCTTGCCTCTTGCCTACTGCTGTGAATAAAAAAGCTGTAGTGATTTGAGCGGGATGGAAATGTTTGCTGAGGAGGAATAGTGGATGGGACTTGCTAAGAGCCACAAGGGGTTGGTGTAATGGTAGAAGAGTTGCCCAGGACTGTGGGTGTTTTCTGTCTTTCTAGGTGGAGCAAAGGCCTCCTCTGGCTGTGGTTTTAGGACTCCTTTGTTCCAAGTGTGCCCTTATGGAGCTTAGAATGAGCCAGAGGAGGAAACCGATCCAGCCCAGAAGTATCTTTATAAGGATTTTAAAATAGCATTAAAATTACTTTTCAGTTGAATCAGTGCCCTGTGTGAACCCCCAAATCCTGCTCTGTGTGCCCAGTACCAGGTCTAGTGCCAGCACAAGCGGGAGAGAGAAAATCCTGACTGTCCCATCTTTTTTCTCAACAGGCTGTAATTAGGTCAGTTTAATGTAACTGTGAAGCTGCAGCCTAGGGTGGAAAACATCAGCAAATTCTCCTCCTTAATAAGAGTTTCTTATTATCTAGTCTGCTAATTTTCCTGAAGGCCTTGCAGACAATACATAGACTTCTGGTTGTCTGGTGTCAACAGCAGGGTCTGGCTTGTGCAGTGGAAGCATGCTGAAGGCTCAAGTCCTCTCTTCCCATGTCCTTGCTTGCCTGCAGCACCCTGGAACTTCCCTCCGATGCTCCAAGCCTGCTGGTACTGCTCATCAGCATCTTTCTCCTCACTTCTGGACTCCTGTCAACTATCCTGTTGTTCCTTAGGATTTATTCCTACATCTCACTGCTCCTGTAGTTTTCAGCTAGAAGTATTGCTGTTGTCAGGGAGCCTGGAGAGTAGTTTTGCATTTGCAGCTGCTTTTGGAAGCTGATGCAGTTAAAAACAAAGAAGGAAAGCAAACTAAAGTCACAGAGAAACGTGTGTATTTTTTGTCATGTGGAAATGGAAACATTTCATCAGCTGGATGAATTGAATCAAAGTGATTTAAAAACGAAAGTGAGAAACTGGGTAGTTCAGACACTGACTGGGGACAGTGGTCCTAGACTTTACATCTCAGCTCTGCCTAATTTGAAAATAACAGCTCTCTCACTCTAGTTACCTATTTCAGGCAGAGCTCAGAACTTAAGAGTTGATTTTCTAAGAAACATGTAGAACAGCATTCCAGGCGCAGGGAAAATATTTAAGTGATCTATAGTCATCCTTCCCTGGAACAAAAATTGGCATCAAAGCCTCACCAGTG
Organism: Chloroceryle aenea; assembly: GCA_013399075.1. Classification (NCBI taxonomy): domain Eukaryota; kingdom Metazoa; phylum Chordata; class Aves; order Coraciiformes; family Cerylidae; genus Chloroceryle; species Chloroceryle aenea. The sequence goes on along the minus strand of VWZY01012144.1, from coordinate 118,365 downwards.
GTTTGTCAGATCTAAACAGAGATTCTCCCTGGAGAAGGGAATCATTAGCAGTACTCCCTGGTGACAGACCTCAGAGTGGTCACCTAAAGGATCCATTTTAACCTGCCAAGTCAGGGGGTCTTCTTTTTGCCTTTTTTGGGGTCTTCTACTGCCTCAGCACCTTGTTTCGTGCACCAAATACTGTTTGTTATCCTGTGTCCTCCAGGTGTGAGGAAGTGTCTTGAACTTGTGGGAGTTTGCTTATCTTAAAGATTTTTGGGTTTCTATTACATTCCCATTCTTCTGTGATTTCAAACCAAGATAGTGATGTCCTTAGCTTCTGTGGATGCAAATTACTCTTACAGCTTCATGGAGTTGCCACTGATTAACGTTAGCCAATAGAAGTGATCACCATCTGGCCCTTAAGCCTTGCTGTTTTTTCTTCATAAGACTTCTATCCCATGTAAAGGAGATGTTACCTCTGGCTAATTCTAGACATGGGCAAACATTTCACAACAAATCATTAGCTCCAGACTTTATTTGCTCATCTTGCAATGTTGGAGTGTGGACTCTAATGCCATATGAATGAAGATTTCATGCATATTATTTTGTTCAGCATTATCAATCAATAATGTAATTGTTCTTACTTGATGTTCATTTAGGAATCCAAATAAAAAAGAGGGCTGTTGTTTTATTAGCATTAGGTGGATGAGTTGTGTGGGAGAACTTGGGTTTCCGGACTGCTCAAGCAGGTAGCAGGTTTTGGCTTGCATACAGATATAAAACATTTTCAAAGAATGAGTTGTGTCTCAGGCCAGGAAAACATTATCAGTCATGAATGTATGGGAAGCAGACAGAAGAAATCTTATTAGATTAGTAATAAGGAGTCAATTTTGAGAGGCTACCCGGGAAAATCCGTGCGATTCAGGCAGTGCAGGGCTGATTGCATCTCTGCAGAGCTTCCATACAGCAGGGGTGTTGAAGCATCCCTGCAAGCAGGATGGATCCTATTGCACCACTGACAGGGCACACATTCTTTGAGCTAATATTTAAATTATGCACCTCCTTGAAATGCTGTTAGCATAGTGAGGCAAGAGAAACCTTATGAGAACATCTTTCTGAGCAGAATTCTCCCTCAGATATTTTTACTTCCTAGGTTGGTTCTCTCAGAGACCCTGAACGTGGGACCCCATTGTGTAGCTGGCTGGTAGGAGCTGTCACGGTGCCTGTTTGCTTTAAAGGGAACACTGCATCATTCCCTTTTGTCCTTTTAAACTCCAAATAATTTTTAAAGCACAAAAATAAGATGAATTGGAATCACTTTGATTAACATGAGGTCTGATGTATTAGAGCTTTCCTGAAGTTGAAGTTTGCAGCTGCTTCTGTTTTGTTTCATTGAAGCTGGCTGGAGAATCTAGCCAAACCAAGAAGTACTTTTTCCTGGGCACCAGCTGATCTGGCAGCTAGAGCCACATTAGAGTGCTTTGTAAATGAAAGCACTGATGGGTTCTGGGCTGTGCATTAATGCAGATATATTAAAAGGCTCCTGCAGAAGTCGGCAGAATTCTCATATCACTAGATGAAATACAAATTAAGCTTTAATTGCTACATCCAAGTCTCTACTGTATTATTAAGCTTTTCCTTTCCTCTTACTGTTGTAAGAGCAGTATTCTATTCTATGGTTCTATAAGTACTAGCATAGCATATTAAATTAACATTTTTTTTCCAAGCCACAATGGTACTATATAAGTATAACTGCTCAGAAAGTGTCTTGTAGAAGTGAATAGAAAAATATTTAAAAGCTTTGAAAGAGAAGGTTTAGTTAGGAGCTGCCTGACATGCCTGGGCAGGAAATGAATGGCCTTCCCTGGCCCAAACAGCCCCACAACAGGGGGAGACTCTTTGTTCCCAGGACTGTGTTAGAGGCTGAAGAGTGGGCAGACACAACTAGGAAGAGGGTTGAAGGTCTCCATCTCCTCAGCTTCTGTGGTCAGCACACTCAAGCCATCTTGCCAGGGAAAATGTTCTGCACTAAATAGTGGCAGGAAGAGGTTCAAACAGCTGCAGAGGGTGCACATGCTGGGAGAGGAGGACTCGGGTCACTGGTACCCACAGATGTGCAGAATTTCTCCAAACCTGAGCACGCCTCTAGGTATTTTGAATGAAGCTTTAAATAGCCTACATCAGGTTGTTTCAGTTCCCCTGAGGCTCTGTTCAAGGAAACAGTGATCAAAGTGAAGATGGTGGCTGTGAAGGGTTGGTTTGGGAAAGAATGGGTGTATCACTTGTTTTCTTTACATTTTTTGTATTATTAGAACAGACTTAAAGTTCCATTTTTAATCTTATTTCCTTTTGAAGTGTATGTGTGACTCACTATGCACAACTTCTGTTTAGATTTCTAAAACTGCAGTGCTTTAGTGAATCCCTGAGGTTTTTCCTCATTAATGCAGTGCCCTTCCAAAGAAGAAACTGCTACAAGGTAAAGCAGAAACCAGCCACCATACCTGTGCTTCAGTGCAGTATTTACCACTGCTGTGTTGAACTGCAGAGCCACAGTCAACTGTCAACACCCCTGTGTCTCCAAAAGTGCTTGGCTTCTCCTTTTCATCATCCTGCTTTCCCTCCTCCTCCTCTCCCCATCCTCTTTACTCTTTCTTTCCCTTCTACTTGAAAACCTAATCAATAGGGACGTGCTGTACAAAACCAGAAGCTTGCTTTGAGGGCATGGACCTTGGGCTCATGGGAAGCTTGCAGGTGAAAAGAGTTGCCTTCTGAAGCAGGCACAGGCAGCTTGGCTTTTGGGGGAGAGGGGTGATAACAAATACAAGCAGAGTTTGCTAGGGGAGCTTTTTAACAGGGTGTCCTCTTGCTCATGTCCTCCTTCCTTCACTGAACTCTTCCTTCAGTCTTTCCTTGCAGACGTCTACTTACATACAGCCTCCCCTTTCCTCAGGACAAGGGTGAGTTCACAGGTCGTCACAGACTGGAAACTGGCTGGCTTTCTTGTCCTAAACTTTAAAAGTGTGTTTGTGTTAGGTGTGCACCACGTTGTCAGCTATCAAATACCTGTTGGAGTGGGATGACTAAGGGCTGGAGAGAATTTTGAAGGTAGGAGAGCAGTGCAAGAAAAACAATGTGTCTATTTTAAACTTGAATAGCAGCTTGAGATTTGTGTAATTATGGTGTTCCAAGAGCAAAACAACACCACTCCAGGAATTAATTTTACCTTGAAAGAACAGAAGGGAGTTGGAAGAAGTTGTTAGTGGAATGTCTGGAGCTAACTTTGTCACAAAACCACATCCAAAGGTGTTAAATGCCAGTAATTGTCCATTTGCCTATGAATTTGGTTCCTACCCCCCATTTCATGTTAGATGGACATTGTGTACTGCTCCTTCTTAATAAGAACCTCTGTCACTTGTGCTGTCTTCTGTTCTTTTGATGCTGACGTGGTTTCAGGGCATTAGGTGGCATACCACAGTGATTAGTTCACTTCTTTTATCCTTGAATTTCTTTAGAATTGACAGGGGAATTCTGGCTGCTCCTGACCATCTCTTACAGTAACTTTTTCATTTTATTCTGCAATCAAATGTCATTTCATTTTTGGTCAGATTTTCAGCTGCATTATCCTTTCATTTATGGAAACCTCCCAAAGATTTTCTGCACTAAATGTGCAAAAAAGATGGATCTAGTTTTTGTAGATTGAGTTTTCTGTGGATGGTGCACTTTGGCAATTCCACAGCCTTTGCCAGCCTCCCTGCTCTTGAAGAAATGATAACATGTGTTACAGCTTACTGTATGTTACACCTTGCTCCTTAAACTCTTTTTTGGCCTCTCATCCTGTGTTTTTTACAACTCATCTGCAGTGTTCCTTTCTGTTATCATTTGCCTATGCCATGATGGGTTTTTGATGCTGTTTTTTCCAATACCCTCTCTCCATGTGCCATTTAAACACAATGGCTCTTCTGCTGTTATCTTCCAGCAGGGGTTTTGGGGTGGGTGGTAGATGATTGCTCTCACCTTCTACTCTACTATGCCTACATAATCTTCATATACTTGTCAATACTCACCTTTTGATTTATTTTTTTTTCTGTTAATAAGCTTTCATCCTTTAGTTAGATCCCCTTTGTAAAATCAGGTGGATTTATGGGGGCTTTTGTAGAAGTGTTGTATTAAGTGTATCAGGGTCCACCTGACAGACTCTTCTTGGCAGTAGCATTTTCAGTGAAATCCTCTACATTGCTGATGGCTGTCACAGGTTGCTTTTCTTTTAGTGGGTTCTCGTCTAGCCACTCCATGAAGTCCAATCTACAGATTAGGTTTGGCACCACAGCATGTCTGAAATAACTAAACCCTACCAGTATTGCTGGTTTTCCTGTGCTCCCAATTATTCTGATTTCTCTGGATGCGACGGGATTGCTGTTGGCAAAGGACAGAGATAAGATTGGCCTAAATAATACACTTTTCCTGTATCTGAACATACACTTTCAGCTTTGTAGAGATTCTATGTTACTTATTGCTGCATCCCACCAAGCTCTGATTTGATTCTAAGTTCTGTGTAATATGATTTCTTAACATGATCCTTCTGTTGGCATGAGTTGTCACATCTTTACCTGTATGGCCAGGTGCTAATGTGCCAACAACTGATCTCTTTCCTCCAAGTGCTTGACATGCTTCAAAACATGCTGAGAAGTAGGTGTTCCAGTTTAGCCATCTCTTTTTAACCTTCTGTATTTGTACAGAAACACATGCATTTGGTTTGGTTTTCTTCTACCTCTTCTGGGAAATACTCTCACTGGTTTATGTTTGACTTTGTCCAATGTCTTTCTATTCTTGTGTCTGTGAGCAGACTGGGGAAAGGAGAGCTAAAGTCTCCTAACATGTGTATCTTTTGCTGCTTCTTACCTCTGCTTCGTTTACACACTGGCCATACTCAGATGAGTTTTGCAGGTAGGCTGACGAGTGTCTGTTCTTTACTACAGTTTTATGTTTATGGGGGTGGGTGACTCAAATTAATGCAATTTCAGTCAAGATCCATTCCTGAGTCAGCCTTAGCTAATAGGTTTGTTGTGATTCATTCTGAGCATAGCTGCAGATGCTGAGGCTGAAGGACTTGCCCTGAATTCCACAGAAGGCTGTGGGAGATACTGAAGCATGCTGCTTGTTGATAGCATTCAAGAGAATTTTTGGTACTGTTCCAGCTTTGCTCTAGAAGCAGCTAGAGCAAAGCAAAGCTGGCAAGCAATGCAAGGACAAGGGGGAGCTGCAGTCTTCTTCGTGAGGAAAGGAACATTTGTGTCATTGTGCTCATTGGCTGGTGAGGAACCAGTCCCCAGGCAATTAAGGTTAAATGTATTTCCATGTTGTTTTGCTCTAGAAATTTGACTGAATCATTTCCTAAAATACTCTCTTAAATTATTGGCAGTAATGTATCATGGAGCAAATAACAGAAGAAGATCTCTAGTCTTATTTTTACAGTGAGATGCATAAAGCTTTATCATGAAATAGAACAGCATTAGCACAAACACATCTAAACTTGATCTGATAACAGCAGGCAGAGGAATCATAGACTCCTAGTATTGTTTAGGTTGGAAAAGATGTTTAAAATCATCAGGTTCAACCATTAACCCAACACTCCCAACTCCACCACTAAACCATGTCCCTCAGCACCAGGTATGCACATCTTTGTAAATACCTCCCGAGACTGGGACTCATATGTGTGGTTTATAACCAATTATTTCTATAATGTTATTTTCCTTCTCTTTTTACTCTAGGATGGGGGCATTCATGCATGGATTGTTAGAATAACAGACATTACTTGGAGTAAATTTGCTGTTATCTCAACTTTGTCTATGCCTATAAACTTGCATGCTCCTTGTGTCTGGTATTACACACGCTTCTGTTTGCCAACAGTAAAATAAATGGATTTTAATTGTTGTTGTTTACATGCTTTTGCATTGTACATCAACAAGACTCTAATCAAATTTAATTCTACACCCATTACTGAATGGTAGTTTTGAACATAATAAGTCTTGAATTTTATATTCATCTCGCTGATTTCCAAAGGGAAAGGGAAAGAACTGTTGACTGAATTCTCCTTACAGAATGATAGCTCTGGAATAAGCATCTTTAGGTCGAATCCAGTGCATGTGGATGAAGATAACAGCTGGATCTTTCCATTCTCTTAAGCTGTACTGCGTTGTACTGTGTCTAGCCCAATATCAGCACACCCTGCTGGAAAACAGCAGTAAGCAGAATTCAACCAGGAAACAAATAAATAGAGGATAACATTACGGAGTTGGCCTGAACTTACCAAAGGGAAAAATCCAGCCCCACTGCTGGAAAGCCCTTCTTAGGTGTTTTCTGGGAGAAGGTAGATGCTTGCAGTGTTGTACATAGATGCTTTTTATCAAACACCAGAATGTCACATCGAGTGGCTGTGGTAGATGAAGGCCTCCCCCCCTAGCGACCAGCCCCACCAGCTGATCAGGGCTGTCTGACTGGGTAGAGAGCAGCTCATGGACAGAAAGTATCTGGACTCCCAGAAGGCTTAGCTGGGGTTCTTCCTGTTTAGGAAATGGAATATCCCTGAGGTGAAAGGGGAACTGCTTTTCTGGGGTAGGAAAACAGAAGGGAAAGAATGAACTGTCATTTTGTCACGGGGCACAAGGTTACCAGCAGGGAGCCCTCGGGTATTCGGGTTAGAATCACGAGGTACAGTCTGGAGTCCCCATGAAAGGGAAAAACTGCCCAAACATGCAGGTAATATGCATTTGGTTAGGTTCCTCAAACCTTGGAAATGCAATGGGGACCTTCCAGGACTCAGTCAGGACCTTCCAGAACTCAATCAGAACCTTCCAGAACTCAGTCAGGACCTTCCAGGACTCAGCAAAGCGAGATGAATGAGCGATACCACAGTAAGCAAAGCTGACAAGTGTGGAGTAATGGCTGGTGGCAATGGGAGGAATCATTTGAAATAGAATCATCTGCTTAAACAAAGTGTTAGCAGTGAAAAGAGAGTGTGTGGTTTCCTTCTGAACTCTGTGGCCAGAAGACTTGTCCAGAGCACGGCAAAGACCAAAGTGGGCATAGATGTGGTAGACTGGAAAATACACTGAAAAATAATAAATGCCTCTATGTAAATATTTCACCTTTTCTCTTGAGTTTATGTTCAGTTTGAATGCTGTATTACCAAGGAAGATTAGGTGAAACAGAAACGGTTTGGAGCTTGCTGAGCAAAATGTTTCGAAGCATTTGATTCAAGGGGTAGAGAATTGATTTTAAAATGGCCTATTAAAACCTTTTTATCCACAACCATAATTCATCTGTAGAACCTGCTGCCAGAACTCAGTGATGGTAAGGTTTCAATAGAATTTCTGTATAGAAAGAGTTCATTTCTAAATGTATAATGAGGACAGTTACAAGTATGTTATTTAAATTAGAAGTGTGATGTGTGATCCACATGCCTGAAGGAATGAAGGCTAAAACAGTTGAATCTTTTCCTCCTAATTAGTGTACCCTGGGGTTTTTTTGTTTGTTTGTTTTGTTGTGGTGGTTTTGTTTTGGTGTGGTTTGGTTGGTTGGTGTGGTGTTTTGTTTTGTTTGGGTTGGTGGGTTTGTTCTGTAAATAAGTGCTTCTACCTGGTAGGTGCAGATTGCTTAAAGTTAGCAAGCCTGCTGAGGCAGGTCTAGCGAGATATTTCCTACTGTGATTGTAATATTCTTAGCAACGCCCTCTGCATAAATTCCTTCAGTTTCTGAGGTATTCCAATTGTCTGTGCTTCTGCAAATGCACCCCCAGTATAAGCTACATTATTGTTTTGTGTAGCATCGTGACTGGGACTTTTTAAGCAGAGTCAGAATGGAATTAATGAAGACAATTTTCATTTTGTTTCAGTTAGATTCTGAATTTCTCTAGAGCCATAATCTCATTAGTATTCCAACTCATTATCATGCTGATGTGGACAACCAAAGTTTACCTTGTAAGACCCAGTTTATACCCTCTCCTCGCCTGCCATCATGTTTTACAGGGAGCAGTGCAGAAAAACAGCATTAGGCAGTTTGTAGCTGGATCTCATTTAGGAATCCCAAAGAACTCTCCTGAGCTGCTACTGCTGCAGACAATGTGGGGTAGGATGTTCAGTGGTATAGTCAGTTCCTCCCAGATAATCCCTTACCCTTTCTGTCCACGCAAGCCTGCCTCTCTGTCTCTGGATGTGTCACTTCATTACACAGGGCCACTGCCAGGACAGACCACTGCTTGCCTGTCGTTGAGATGGATCTCATCAGTTCAGCAGACTTGCTGGTGCTGATATAAGTACTATGGTTGAAATGAGTTGCTTTTAAATGGTAAACCTGGATATTTTGGAAGCAATAAGCACAGCATCACATGTCCTCGCCAAGTGATGTTGGGTAGGCCAAATAGTAGAAATCAATAGATAGAGATTAGCAATGAAACTGGAGTTTTTCTGGCCCTTTAAATACAAAGTTATTATTTTGACTCTTGGCATTGCTCAATTCATAGGAAAATTCATCTGAATAGACATTCCCAGCAATAAATTTACAATAATCTGACTGTGCATGAATCTCTAAGCAATCAAATCATGAGCCACTTTAGGAACAACGTCCATAACTCATAAAGTGGAATGAGNCCCCCCCCCCCCAGTTCTGGATTTGTTCTGTTGGTCATAATTGCTGGAAAGGATCTTGTGAGGGTTCAGATTTGTTTATTGTGCTGGAAGGTGTGCAGTGCTTTGCAATGGAGTGGTGTTCTCCTGGCAAACACGATGTTTCCCTAGAGTTCTGCAGGCCACCATAATCTGTTTTAAATTTGTCAGTGTAGGAGGAAAAGCTGCCAAACCACAACAGGCCTACGCAGGAGTTACAAGCCCTGAGTAATTTCATTTTATGGGTTGACAGGCTATAGATCTGCAAGCAATATTTCTGTAAGTGCGTTATTATGGGATTAAGGTTACAGTTTTTTAAATTAAGCTATGGGTTTCTAAATTCAGATGGTAGTGTCTGGGATTGCTCCCTTGCTGCTACATAATCCTTCCTTCTTGCTTCATCTGACTCATGTCTCCTACCCAATTTCCACTTTGTAACACCAGACAATAAAATAATCTTGATGAATAGAATAAACTTCAATAAATGGACTGAGCATACAGGGGGAATAACATATAATTTCCACTGCACAAAATGAAGTTATGTTAATCTGACAAGCATAAATGTGATCAGCTCTGCTGCTGAAGTAGGGGTCAGCCAGCAGCTAAGATGAAGATGTGACTTCTACCATGGATGCTGGGGTGAAGCTGATGCCCATCAACGCTTCCTGAGCTACACAGCTCCGGAGACCCAGACTCCCTTGCCCATTTAAAGCCGCTGGGCCCATCTGAGCAGATGGCATACCTGCCTTGGGAGAAACCCTTAAAGGTGCTCGGATGGTTGCGAGGCCCCCATCACTGAGTGATGCCTGTTCTTCCCACCATCTCACTGAAAGACTGCTGCACATGCTCTTAAAATGCAGTGAGGAGTAGCCCGCTTCCCAAGTACTGATAATGTACAATATTTATTTGAATACCAGCTTTAACGTGCACACAGCAGTGGAAATTCCCTCTGCCTTGATCAAAGTTGCCCTGAGTTGTCTGGAATAGGCAGTCACAGAGCTGGGAACTGGTGGTGGGAGGCTGACCATCTACTCCCACTGATGGCACTGCCTGTAAGGAAACCAGGGTGGGTGTCTTTTCTGTATAAATAGCATCTTAATAATACCCTGTGAAGTGTTTCAAGACTCTCTGATGACAGGTGTTTCAATATTTTTGTTATGAAGGTTACTGTAAAGAGTGACATTTCTCCCTAATTATAGCTAATTAATTCTGTTATGAAGCAGTTGGGGAGGAACTTTATAATCTTTATTTTATTATTTAATAGATACCTGACCTGATGAGCTGTTTATTTTCAGCTTGAAATTCCTGGAAAATTAAGTGGGCTTTCTATATCTGGTAATACAACTCCAAGTAAGAAAACTACTTGCCAGATTGGTGAGTTTTATTTCTGCACACACCAAGCAAAGAAACAAAACAAAGAACCCTTCTTGTTGAGGGTGTAATTCAGAAGAAATCTTTATGTCCTTATCCACTAACTTCCCAAACCATAACCAAATTGGAAGGTTAGCAGACGAAGATCACAACAGATATTTGGCTTGCTGGGGGACCAGCTGCACTTGGAAAACTGAAAATAATTTGGTGTTTTGTGGCCTTCTTTGGTTGGGGGGGATCTGTGGGCTCCTGGGTGGTAGCACAGGGAGGGCAGTGATACAAGAGACTGACAGAATTGACAATTGAGTTGACAGTTACTGATAGGCAGCAGCCTTTAAAGATCAGAAACCAAAACCCAACCCTTTTTACGATGTGTAGTAGCTCAAGAGTCTTCCCTCTGTGGTGTACTTTTTGGACATGTCATCAGGGGTATGATCAGCTGGTTTTCACCTACAGGTCACAATGGCCCAAACCCCCTAACCCTGATTTCTGGGAGACCTGAAGAAGCAGTGGTGCCACCTTCCTTTCCACTGGCCTGCTTGTCCTCTCCTACAGCTTCTGTGCCTCCTAGGAGCTAATGAACATTATTTAATCAAGCCTTTGAGAAATACCATGCAAAAAGATCTGGTTTATGCTCAAATCATCCTTTCACTGTAGTGCTGACTTCCCTTACACTTTGCACAGTCATCATGAATGATCTAAGTCTGAAGCCAAATGATTCTGTAACTTCCAGGGGCTGTAATTTCCCCAGGAATAATGTTCTGTGTCTTACTGGTGTAGCACAGATCTGCAAATGTCCGTGTAGCCCGCTCGTGGCAGTAGCTGACTCAGCTTCTCCAGCCTGCTCCTCAGCCGTACAGGAGCGGGTGGGTGCTGTGGAAATGGCTCGCTTCAGTTGCTCTGTGCTGTGCTGAGCAGGGAAGGTGGCATCTCAGCCTCCTTCTCCCTGTCTCCCATCCCCTCCCAATGGCTGTATGGAAAAGCTGATCCTAAGAAGAATGGATTTATTGCAACCATCGCAGGTCATGCTTCTTTAGTGAGGAAATTGTTAAATGCCAAGGCCTCTTGTCAGCATGAGAGCACTGTCCTACTTTCATCCCTCTGATTTACAAGCTGCAGCATGTGACAGTCTTCTGCAAAATTCAGCTAACCTTTTGGAATGCTTTCATGTATGAATTAGTTATAAAGGTTAAACTTTCAAACACCCTTGTGGCTTTATGGTAACTACACAATCCTTGTGCCAGTGCACGCTCACTAATCTCTGGGTTTGAGTTTTGTGGGACTCATCTTTTGGAAAACTCATCACATGTCCTGAGCTCCAGTGGACCAGTCTGAGCTGAAGGAGCGAAGGAGGGAGCAAGAGTGATTTCCTGCTTGTTAATAGCAGTGGTTTTCTGCTGAACTCATGGATGGCAAAACTGAAGAGGTTAGCGTGCTGCACTGGCCACCCCTCCAGCCCTGATTCATCCAGCCCACTGACAAGGAATTCAGGCTTTGAAGTCAGGTTTTATCTACTCAGCATGACTTCCCAGGGGGGTCTGGGGCCTTACTGAACTGGCCACTGTCAAACCAGGAGGCATTTCTTCCTTACAGAGTAGATAGTGTCCATGCTGCAGAGTAAGTGCAAATTGCACAAGATTCTCAGTGAAGATTTGAAAAATTTCTTTTCCTCATCCATTTGAAATCCAAACTCTATCTCATTTGCTCCAATACTTTGAAATAAATTTTGCATGGGGACTGGGGAGATAACAAAGGGTCTCAGGGAAAGAGCTTCTTTAACTCATGACACGCATTTGCTTCTTTGTCATGATTTACTTCATTCTCAGCTCTGCAGCCTGAAGGCTGTAAGCCTGAAATTAAACTCCTAAAATTATAAAAGCTTAAAATAAAGTGAAGGTTAATGGTCACTGGCTTCTTTCCCACAGGCTCTGCAAGCTTTGATTTCTGGAATGTTAACAGAATAGGAATGCATAAGGCTATTGCTGTTATATATTGTTCTTCTTCTAGTCAGTGTTACTACTGGCAAGCAAAACAGAGCTTCCTAAAAAAATAACACACTTGCACTGCCAGTTAACCTGAGGAAGCTAATGCTGCTGGTGAAGACACTGCAAAGTGCACTGGTTTGTCCATGAAACAAACTCTTTAAGAGAATGAAACCAGCAGAAGAGGGATGTGCAGTGATTCTTCACTGATCTGGGTTGCTTCAGTGTCATGAAAAGAATGTGAAGGTTTTTGCAGATGCAGTCAGACTGCCCACACCACCTGTTCAGGATGGTTTAGCCAGTAAGGGGCCCTTTTGCAGGCACCACCATGGAGGTCAACTTATATTCCCTTGTTAGGAAGGAAAAACCATCACAGAATCACAGAATGGGAGGGGTTGAAAGGGACCTGTGGAGATCATAGAGTCCAAAGACCCTGCCAGAGCAGGGTCACCCAGGGCAGCCCACACAGGAACAGATCCAGGTGGGTTTGGAAAGTCTCTAGAGAAGGAGACTCCACAACCTCTCTGGGTAGCCTGAGCCAGGCTCTGTCACCCTCACAGTGAAGGAGTTTTTCCTCATGTTGAGGTGGAACTTTTGTTTGTGGCCATTTTGTTAGTGAGTATCAACTCTTGTCCTATCCCAGGGCACCACTGAAAAGAGCCTGGCCCCTTCTGCTTGACCCTCACCCTTCAGCTATCTGTAAACATTCATAAAATCCCCTCTCAGCCTTCCCTTCTCCAGGCTAAACAGCCCCAGGGCTCTCAGCCTTTCCTCAGCAGGAGATCTTCCAGTCCTGGAGAATGGCTCCTTTCAGTCAGTTTTAGTGGGTCACTGGGCACTTGAATGTAGAGCAGAAAGATGAGACCTAATATATTAATCTTTCTCTGAAGGATGCAGGAGTTTGTCAGGTTACTGGAGGCCTCCCGTACTCCTTGGAAAGGATGCATAGGGCAACCCAGTCAAGGTATCTTGAGTTTGGAGCAGAGGGTTTTAGAGGGTTTTTAGGGAGTACTGTCACAAGTGGTTCACACCATCGCTGGTCCAACCCGTGGAGGAGCTGTGACAGATGCAGTCAAAACTCAACCTGAAGATGTTTAATTTTCAGGGATCCCCATCCACGTTTTACCACTATTGGCTAAAGGAACCTGCTGAAGATCACAGTGATTTTTACAGCATATAAACTGAAATAGGCAGGGGCTGTGTTTTCAAGTGTCTGCTAGGTTTGAGTGGTTGATTTGGAGGCATTCCTTTATTCCAGGCTGTTTTCCAAACAGCTTAATGCCTGTACATCTTCAAAGTTAATATTCCTTTGCAAATCCCCTTTGTCTGTCTCTCTTCTGCTAGCATGCAGCACCACTGCAGTGTGTTAGCAAATGCAGTGTAGCAGGTGGATTTCCACTTCCATTCCTGCTCCATTTCCTGCCTGGCACAGGTTTTCTCTCAGCTTTTGCAGTTCTCCCAGCTCCCATCTCCCTTCAAAGCTGTTAACAGGTTCTGAATTCATTCAAGCAAAATTGCACGTAGAGAATTGTGCTGGAAAGAACATGTGATAGTGCTGTTTGGTTTTTCTTTCCGTTGGGAATGCAGAAAATTGGAAGAGGAAGTGCTAAATTGCATAGGACAAGCATTGAATGGAATGAAGATGCAGGTAAGGGGCACAGGCTGCAGATACTCAGCATGGATCCGGATGAAAATGAGGTATTGTCTGATACCTTGTAAAAATGGGGAGACTCCTTGTTCCAGAGCCTAGATTAGAAATCTTTGATTAAATTCTGCACCAGCCCTAGTAAATGTTTGTAAAAGAGTGTTCTGTGGTACTGAGAGACACAGGGATCCTGGGTCATTCAGCTGCAGTTCTAAGCAAGGCTGTTATAACCATGCATTTTAATTAACCAGGTCAGCTGAGGAGATGGTGCCCATGCACTGTAGCAGAGTTGTCTGCCTGGAAACTATCCTATCGATAACAGAGGGCTTCTATTGCCTAAAGTCTTTTAGAGTACATTGAAAAACAAAGGAAAAACCAAAAAAGGCACTTGGGAGAGGCTCATTAATAATTAAGCTGGTGTGGAATTAACCTCGGGCAAATCTGCTTCCCTTCTGCAGTGTAGGGGCATCTCCTGTCCCTAGTACAAAAATGTCAATCCTTTGTAAGTAATCAATTTACTGTTACAGCAAGGCCCAGAATTTGAGATACCTTTTGTTTTCTCATGCATAACAATTTTTGAACATTAATTTTCACTTAAAATTGATGGGATAGGGCTCCTGCAGAAGGTGCAAATATTCAAAGCAGTTTTATTTTTTTCTTAGCATTTGAGCATGAATCACTTCAGTGGATCTCATTTTACTTGTTCCTTGATCAATGAGTCTGCTGGGGAAGTAACTTGAAACTTGTGGAAATGTCTTGAAGGTTTCTTTGTTTCTGGAAGCCTGCTTGCTGTTGGAGCTGAGGTTGTTTGTAAACAAGGCTTTGCAGGGGCTGAACTGAGTAGGCTTGGGAGAAATTGAAGTACATCTGGTACACTTAAATGTAGTCTTTGGACTCCTGTTTCTGGGAAATAGGTAATCAAAAGAGAAGAGAAGCCCAGACTGGAGGAAAGAAAGAGAGAGGAGTGGGAGAGAGAAATCTAAAAAAGAAATCAAAGTAATTATATTTTTCCTTTCTGGGAGAAGCAGGCATGATCTAGGAGAGTCCTACAATGGGAAAATCCCCCTAATAACCTTCCTTAAGAGTTTAAGCACATACAGAAAATCCTGCAGTCTGGAACAAGGATGAAAATTTAAAACCCTCATGTTGCTGTGTTGAGATGGAATTTGCACATTTTGGAGAACCCGGATATGTTCTTACGACTCTGATGTCTCCTGTCCTGCTGTAGCAGTTTACCTGTAATTCTGGCAACTGAGGATCTATGCAAAATCATTATAAAAATTTATAAGCCCAGGCATGCTGTGAAATCTCTAATTAGTGTTCATATTGCTTATTTGAAATGTAAAATGATGGCCAGTTATCCTAACGTACCATTCTGACAATGTCCTCTCCTCAGCGCCTTACCACACATTCAGCTGGAAGGGCAGACTGTTGCACTTGGATTCAGAGGTGGAATTTTGGTCCCTGACAGGTGAGCTGTGTTGTCAGTCTGGGATGACCGTGCTGCTGGAAAAGGCTTGGCCATGTGGGATACTTTTCCCATGAGCTGCTGGGTCTGCACCACAGTTATCAAATGGCTGTAGCCAGTTCTGGGCAGGAGGTGTTGTCAAGTTGGAATCAACAGCAGGTCACAGGTGGATAGAGTGTCACACACTTGGTGTGCTGGGAGCACTCCAGGGCAGGGAAGAAGGTCAGCTCTCTTGGATCTAACTGTCAAACCCCAAATACACAACCAAACAAGATGATTTTGGTACCTTTCTCTGCTGATACTGGACTGTTGACAGCAACAGGGGCCACTTTCTTAAGTATATGAACTAGGTGGAAATAAGAACTTGTAATAAATTCTCACTACAGAGCCTGTATGTAGGAGCATTTTCATCATCTCATTAATGAGTTTGAGCCATTTACAGCTTAGAGTGCTGAATAAGGATTTGCATTTAATTGAAGTCCTCTGTTCTTAGCCGACAAAATGTATTTTACACACTTGATGGATATAATTAGTGTGATGAGGCTTTAAAAGAAATTGGTTCTGTTAAATTTAGAGTTTGCCACGTCAGTTTTTACATGGGGCCAAAGCATGCATAGCAGTAGCTCTGTGGCTTTGGAAAAAAAAGCATTTTATTATTATTATTCCTGATCTATAGGCATTTTTTATTTATGATCCTGCAGGCCAAATGCAGCACCCTTTCAGAGGGAAGAAGGCAATCTGTTGTGTCGTGCTTTCATACTGGCTTATACTGCTACAAGATACCTCTTCTGTATCAGAACCTACTGGTATATGCTAGGACCACAGACAAACCTGTACCCTTTGGACTGCAATGAATTGTGCCTGTTTCAGCTACTGTGTTTAATAAGCTTTCAGGAAAGCAAATCTCCACGAATACTGCTGTAGATGCAGAGCTGAGGGCTACTGCATACCACTCACAGTCCCTTCTTCCCCTACGGTTCTCTTCTGCTCACCATAACAGGCAAGACCTTTAAAAGATTTGTCCTGAGAAAGGTCAGACAGAGAAATTAATGAAAAGTAAGAGAATGTTGAGGTGCCATAGCTGTGTACTGCAGGCTTCCCTAAGCTGGAAAATAAACACGAGATGCAAGTGCAAAGAACCACGTGCAGACTGCCTCACAAAGTTTGTTGCTTCCCCATGGCAAACAGGTTATTTTTGACATGTGTGTTTTAGAAATAGGAAGCCACTCTTGCAAAATGTGGAAAGTTCAGTATGCAGGATTTGGATTTAGAACGTGGGATTTCTTTTCCCTCTGTGTTCTCTGTGATTGTGAATTATTCAGTAAGAAAAATGAACAAGTTCTTTTGTGTTGCTGGCATCACAAGGGATGAACAGAAATACGCTGTCCAGCATCACGTGTTGTTTGAAGTAAATCTGTTCCTTAATGAAGGACAAGTTCCTGGTTCATAATGGGAGCTTCTGAGCTCATGTAATAAATAATAGTGCCAGGTTTTGCTGCAGGCCTGCATTTTGTATTGGCAGTGCAGCCTGGAACTGTTGTTGAGGGTAACTGAAAGTAAAGAAAACGAAACCTTTAGTCCCAAAAGCAGAGACTGTTTGTGAGAGGTACGGCTGGCCTTAGGAAAAGTTGCCAGTTGAGGGTTTCCATCCCTGTCCTTGTGCTCCTTTGCTGGAAGGTGGGTGGTGAGTGTATTCCACTGTCCATCACTGGTGTAATGCGTAGAGCATGACATTCATTTTTGCTACTGTATGGAATGGGTTGTGTTCTGCTCGCTGCCGAGTGATTCAGGAGGTATGAGGCAGTGTAGAAGGAAGCCTGCACTGTCCTGAGGATGTGACTCACATTACAGAGAGCTGTAAGGCTCATTCTCTGGTGGGAAAGTGTTCCTTACAAGTGACAGTGCACTGCGAACGGAGCTCGGCTGTGCCAGGATGATTATCTGATGTTATTCGTTTTCAAAGAGGAAAAGATTGACAAAATACTTTTGTATAAGATTACTATGACTATTATTAGTAAGGAGCATGGACAATAAACTCATCTGATTAAAGAAAAACAGGCTCTGTTGTTCAGACCGAACCATAGGTAGCTGTTTTTCTGAGGCCGGTTAATTTTAATTGTATGCCAGGAATTGGTGGCAGTCTCTTTTCCAGCAGGTCAGAAGGCACTGTCCCAGTCTACACCCTATTTCAATATGCATCCCACCCTATGGTTACAAGATACATCTGCACATCACTGAGGTACAACTGCTTTCTTCTGCTTGGAACAGAACTTGCAAAAAGTCCCCACGAACACAGATTTTGGACTAGCTTACTGCAGCTGGTCAGAGCATTTGGTGACCTCACAAAGAGCCTTGGTCAAACTTCAGAATCTGGAGAGGAGAAGAGAGGTGAAAGTGCCCTGTCACAGTGGTTAAGTGCTCAACTATTGCAAGTGGGTGGGATCTTGGTGTTTAAATTCCCGTTCGCAGCTTTGAGAATCGTTCCTGGGGTGGGTTTTAAAACAGACAGGGTGGTCTGTAGGAAACTAAGCAGTTAGTAACAAACCACTAATTAAGATCAAGCCTAAAGTGTTTTTCTGTTTGATTTGACTTTGCTTTTTGTAAAATGTGTTCCCTTTGTGGTCCTGTCATCATCTGTGGCTTTTGCACAACTCATCACAAGCCTTCACAAGACACTTTGCAGAATGGGTTTGGTTTTTTTTTTAAAAAAAACAACCCCCAAAATCCCCCAAACTTGAAGAAAAGCAGAGAAGAAAGAGCGTGTGTGCTAACATAGACATGGTGAAGTATCTATTGCAGAATAAGGAAACCATTTCTGATGGCTGGGTTTTCAGTGGCTCAGAGATTGTATGACTAATGTATTATTATTGCTTATTATCTACACTCCAGCAAAACACATGTTCAGCCTTCACATTTCCTTCATCTGCAGCTCCTTTTAATCTTGAGGGCAATGAAGGGAGGAATTACAAGGCAATTAGGATGCCCAGCTTCCACTGGAGGTCTTGTACCTTTGAAAGTTTCCTGCACATATTCTCTCCCAAGTTAGAGCTGAACCAGGAAGGGGATGGTAATCTCACTGCATTAATCTGACGTTCATTTGTGAGTTTTGCATCCTTTAAGGAAGTGGGAAATAGAAGCTCCTGATTTAAAATCAGAACCTTGAGTTCGACAGCACCCATTATTATAGCCACGAGTTAAAGATCTGGTATTCAGACATGCAGTAAATTGTGTGTGACCATACAGGGCACACCTAAGACCCAAAACTACCACCTATGTTTTGTCCTAAAGGACAAACTAATCCCAGGAGAAAGTCCTGAGCTAAAGTGATGTACATGTTAGCAGCTAGCATTGTCTAATCTAGCCTACAGATGGTGAAAATGATCATACAACAAACAGCCAAGAGAGTAAGATGAAGCATATTTTGATTATTCCCATATCAGCTCAGTCCCACAGCTACAGAAAGAGGGGTCTGACATTCTCAGAAGGTATTTTCTGCCTCTCGTTAAGCTCAGTATGAAATAAAAATCAGAGACATTTTTTCTTTGATGTTTATAATGCCCAGAACCGGATAGCAGCAATTTTAATTTTTTTTAAATAGCTGCTTAAAACACCATTTTAGAAAGAAATCTACAGACATCGATTTAACATTCCAGTTTTGCTTTAGAATGTGTTTTTCTCTCTCTTCAAAACAGAAGCAGGAAGCTCTCCCATCGTTAGTACACTGCATTAAGGGGTGCAGCCAGGTGTAATACATGACAGGTATAGGAGGCACTGCTGGATTTCAAGGGAGACTCACTAATAAAGGCTTAGCTCATGATGACAACTTCTGCAGGCTGCTGACAATATCAATGTGCTTTGGCTTTCTTTTCTTTCAGCATTAAGCAGTCAGGTTCCTGAGAGACCTAGCTAGTAAAATGTTTTGTTAGTTTGAAGAAGAAAAGGATTCACACACAGAATCAGGTTATTTTCTCAATGAGAAGCAGTAAACCTTGTAATGCATTTATGTTCTTCTTTGGAGTTTAAATGGATTAGTAATTAGGACATTTTAGGACTTAAGAAAGGAAGTCGTTATGGTGTATTAATGGAGTCTGGCTACCACAGGATGCTGTGAGAGCTCGTAGGGTTCAGCTGTAATTATGAAGTCCTACATGATCTCAATGCTACTTCTAGTGTTGAAGAAACAGAAATTTGGTCTGCAGTCGAGGCTGTAAGCTCTGACGCATGGTCAGAGTATTAGCTGCACAGAAGCACAGGAAGGGAATGATTTTAGTGCTTAAGAAGACAAGTGAGGGCTTTTTGGAGAACTTCTTTTGAAGATTAAACCTCCAGTCACTTCCTTTTCTCCTGGGACATGAAGGAGTTTGTAAGAAACTGTAAGTAAAGGATGAAATGTTTTGTTTCGTTAAGGAGTTTGGTTGGTTTAGTAATGAAGTATCCTAAAATTGTGATTTTTCACATCAAGATGAAGTATTTCCTGTGAAAAGGTCTCAGTAAACGGCACCCATTCTTAATTTAGAATGCTAATGCTATGGTCATGGTAGTCAGTAGTATGAGCAAGACAAGAATTGAAGGGAGATGTGATTTCTGTGATGGGTTGGTCATCTAAAAGACACTGCCTACTACTTGCAAATCTTTTTTCATTGTTGCTTTTATGAAATTTATTCTTGCCATACATGAGATTTGTAATTTCTCTGGTAGTTAAAATGTTGGCCATCAACTTACAGCTACCATCCCAGAGTGTCTTGAATAAACTTCTCTTTGTTACTTCATGACCTCCTTGGTGATCCGTTCAGAGCTGTTGAACTCAGTCACTTTTTACTTCTTTTTTTTACCCTACTGTGTTCCATTCACTGTTATGCCAAGAAATAGTTTGGCTATAACCCCGGGAATCACATCAAAATCCTGTACTGTACCCCTCTGATAACACCCATTCTAGACAGCCTGGCTAGGAATAGAAATCAAGGCTACATATCATGGACTTGTGAATTTGATCTTCCATAATTTGCTTCTCATCTCTGTTGCACGTTGTGTTTTCTGGAGATGAAGCAGTTGCTTTAACTTGTTCCCAGGTGGGGAGCGCCCGTGCTTTTGATGTCTAATAATATCTTTCTGTCATTACTGTAAAAATAAACTCAAACGTTTGGGGGTTTATTGGTAAAAAAACCCAGTCTTCTGCAGTTTGGAAGTTGAATACATTGTTTGTGGTGTGAGTTTATAGTATCTTAAAGGCACTTAGTTGTGTTTTATAAGTAGTAAGTTATAAATCAGCGGCCATAAATTTGTTACAGCTCCTGTTCTTGCTTACTAATTACATGCTGCTTGCCTTTTATTGACAGTGGTGACTTACACCCTGGATGGGCTCTTTTCTTGCTAGCATTCATCTACTCTTGTTTTCTCCACTTACTCACTACATTCAGGTTATGACTCCTCTACACAGATACAGTTGAGTACTTAGAGCGCCGAAAGGATTTGATGCTGCTACCGTGTGCTACAGAAGAATGCAAAGTAAGAAGACAAATGCTTGTGTATGTGGCTTGATATAGACAATAGATACCTGTGATTAAGCTAACTACCCACTTGATGTCAGTATTGTTCCACAGAAATTCATCTGAGGGAATATTTATCTAGAGTTGAGTGGCTGACAGCAAAGATCATTAGCTTCTAGCAAGTAAAGATTTCTAATTGTGTTTTCAGGAATATTGGACATTTATGTGCATTGTGCAATTGAATTTGATATCAAGGTTCACTGTTTCCTAATAATAATTTAAAAAAGAATATAGTCAGATCTTAAACTGTGATGCCTGTAAGTGCAGCTAGTGAGTAATGAAAGCCTACCAGCCAGTAGAGAATCTTGCATTCATCATACTCAAGCCACTTGGTCACATTATTATTCTCTTACTCTGCAGCTGCTGGAGGTAATCTCAGCACAGTGAATGAACATCACCAGTCTCCTTGAATTTGCTTAGGACATCAGTTATTTTAATTTTTCAAAGATGCCCATTCTGTGGGGTTTGTTATTCTGAAAAACCACTTGAATATTCCAGGAGTTTGCTTGTTTAGATGAGAGGCAAAGTAGCCCACTGACTAGGAGGAAGTCTTGGTGTGAGGAGACTGGATTATATTCCCAGTGCTCAACTGGGATCTTGAGCAATGTACCTCAAATCTGTCATGTCTGTTTGCCATTTTCTGTATGAAAACAGGCATGAGAGAGTAGAGGACTTTATCTGTTTGCCTGAAGAGCCCTGGTCTTTGTGATAGCACTAGAACACCATGGATGACATTGGAAAAGGAAGAGACGTTGATTAAAAACAAAAAATACAAAAACCCAACACAGAAAACACAACAAAACAAACTCCAGACACCTTCAAAATGCTTTGTTGCTCTCCTAAACTTTGAATATCTAGGCAGCATCAGATCCATTAAGGGCCAGCCATGTCATCAGAGGCACCCAATCCCATCTCCTCCCCCAGGCTGGTGCCTAAAACGCTTGGATGAAGGCTTATGAGTTTGTAAGAGCCATCACAGCTGTTGTGCATCCTCTGAAGACTCCTCCTCATGAGCCCAACTTTGTGAGAGACTGGCACCAAAATATCCAAAGACAAAAAGGGATGATAATTCTAGGTGCCTGCTGCCCAAACTGGAGAAATTTCTCCTCTGGCATCCCTGAGGCTTTAACACTCCATCTGTGGCCGGGAAAGGGGCAGGCTTTCACGGGGACTGCAAGTCCCTCAACTAAGACCAGGTTGTTTCCTGCAGGATTATTAGAATTTGTGACTGGTGGCCTAGCCACCCAGAACCAACACTTGTAGAGTATTTAATTTGACAGCAGCGAAACTAAGTTAGCTTAGTTGAAGCAGTCTTTGCACAGGTGAAAGCCTGGCTGTTTGAATGGGCTTTAACATGCTGTGGAACTGGTTTTGAGTGTTTTCCATCAGAGGGGGGGATCGCAACTCAGCTCACAGGCCTCAGGCTGTGCAAGGACTTTCAAAGAGTGACACTGGGCATCTTTTTTTGGGTAATCGGATAGTGGTTTCATTATCAGTGGCTGTATTAGCAGCTCCACAGGCATGTCTTTGGAAATGCATGAATAGTGAATCTGTAGTTTTTCAGGCAAAAAATTAATTAGTTGATCTGAGCATGTCTGTGCCTGACCACAGACATACTGGATTTTCCTCATGATTTCTGTTGTCCATCTGTGATTCATAACAGACTGGCCTGCTTTTCTTTTTCACACTCCAAATTAAATATTTTTCAAAGGGATAGTGATAATTTTGCAGGATTTTATGGATTGGGGTTTTTCTCTGAGTATTGTTATTGTTAGAACAAGGCATTAAAGTGACATAAAAGGAAGCACACAAAGTCAGACTGAATTATATACAACTCATTCACAATCACAGTCCATGCACTGAATATTTTCAAATAGCAGAAATTCTAAATGAAGAGTATGAAATTATTTGCTGATTGCAGTTAGCATTCCCCAAACTAGCAAAATTGTCTTTTATTTATACACACACACACACACACACACACACGTGTTGTATGTATGTATACATGAGTATATTTATGGTTTGGCCCAAATCCTTCTTGTTCTGGCTGCAGTCACCACTGCAGATAT
The DNA here is from genome assembly GCA_013399075.1 of Chloroceryle aenea. Classification (NCBI taxonomy): domain Eukaryota; kingdom Metazoa; phylum Chordata; class Aves; order Coraciiformes; family Cerylidae; genus Chloroceryle; species Chloroceryle aenea. The sequence goes on along the minus strand of VWZY01012144.1, from coordinate 95,642 downwards.
TAAAGCCTGTAGAAGCCCAGGGATGGTTCTCGACATGGTTTTTAGAGAAAACTCTTATCCTTTAGTACAGGGATAAGCAAGACCTGCTGTGAGAAAACCCAAGTCCCTAATAGCTAAGTTAATTCAACGTGTATAGACTTCTAACAGCAACTTTCAAGGCACAGCTCAGGTTAAAAATCACAGTCTGCTCCGTGCTGCTAACGCGTCTCGAGCACTTGCATTATTAATTGTCTGGGATCCTCTCTGGACTCAGTAAAACAGGCTCCCAGTGTTGCAGGGTTCAGTATACGCTCAAGCTTCTACTCTGAGATATTGCCTCATTACAGTCCTTGAAAATGAGAATGTTTTCTTTATCTAAAAGCAAAAGAAAACCAAACCCTTTCAAGTGCATTATGTCTTTTTTAAGAGATGCTTTCTAGATTTGTTTCCATTTCCAGAGATCACCATTTCAAGGTGAATGGCTGTGATGGGGTTTTTCCAGCAGAAATTCAGGAGAACATTCTGCTAAGGTTTGGCTTTTTCTAATCTACTGCAGTGAAACTGCTTTGGAGAAACATCCCCTCCCAAGTGACTGAAGACGTGCAGTTCACTAAGACAAATCAAGTTACAAAAGAGAGGTAATTAAATCACTGACATGCTTCTGTACAGGTCCTGCTGTATTAGCTCAAGAGTGAACCCCCACCCCTCCACCCCCACCCTGCTCCTGATAAGCAGCAAAGGAGGTTATGATGATTATGTTCAATTCTTCTGCAACCAACAGAAATACCTGACTCTGGGAGAGGTAGGGCAGGGAGTAGCCAGGATACAAATCTTTATTTTGGCCAGAACCACTGGTGAATGACTGCACCTTAAAAATGAGAATCTGTGAATGCTTGTACTGTCATGAGGGTTTTTCTAAGAGAGAAAAAGAATTTCTCACTGATTCCTTTAAGGATTTTTGAACGCACTCTTCTTGGATCAGTGAGAAACCAATTTTCTCTGAAAGCTCCTTGCAGCCTTAGTATTTCTAAAATGTGCACTATTTGGCTTCTAAAGCAATTTTTCAAAGCAATTAAGCTTTATTTAGTTATTAGGGAGACAGTGTGCAAAACAGAGCACAAAACCCTAACAAGCCCAGCTTAGGAAATAAAAAGAAATAAAAGAAAATGACAGATTTAATGGTTTCCTCAGCTACATTAATGTCTTTGACAGTCTTGAAAAGAGAATTTCTAATGAGCGCTGAAACAAATGCGTGCAGGAAGTGGTCTTGCTTTTGCTGCCACACATTTGGGTGCCTCTAATTGCATCAATAAGGAATTTCGGCTCCCTTTTAATGAATGCCTTTTGACTACTTTCTGAAAGGCAACTGGATCTGAGGGATAAACACTGGCACCTTTTGTATGAAGCCACATAAACAGGTTTCAATTAATAGTTATCAGCCCTAGAAGCAGTGTATTATAAAGTGCAGTAAATCCCATTCTGCCTTTTTATTTTTAAATGTTTTATTAAGCCTAGATTTCACTCTGCTTTGCTTTTGATGTGAAACCTCCTCTCCTAAGACAGTGCTTTAACTCCCCACTGGCTCTTTATTATATCTTGTGATGGACAGGAATCAGGCATTCTTTCAGAGCTGGTCCTGCACCATCTCTCTCCTCAGACAATTCAGAATTCATGTGATGCTACAGTACCTGGGTCTTTAGTTTGGCTATGGCTCAAAAAGTGAGTTTCAGAGCAGGGGCTGGGGCTAGGCTGTGGGAGGGAGGGCAGGGGAGGAAGCTGACTTGAATTTTTTTTTTTTTTTTCATTGTTGTCATTTTTCTCCCTAAGCAGAGGCACAGTCGCTGCAGGTGCAGTGGGTTGCTTATGAAAGAAGTTTTCTATTTAGAACCAAGAGACTTTAATGAAATCAGTAGAGGGTTTGTACAATAGGTATTGTATTAAACCAGAGCTCAGGCTTCACATTGATTGCGGTATCTAAATTTCAATGAGTTGATTATGTATGAGAGTAAAATGACCAGTATTATGAATGTACAAAAAAGAGACATGGAAGAACTGTGCCAGAAAAGTGAGAAAAACGTTCCCTTTATAGTCCCTAGAGTTCAATAAAGCACCACTATTTCCCAGCTTTTAAAAGCTCTTTTATCACAATGGTTCATACCTCGCATTCCCTGGAGCCTGATTTGTTATACGTGCAGGGTCCTGTTCCGTTCAGCAGCATCTCACTGGTCTCAGTGTTGGTGGGTTTGTAATCTACATAGAATTCCTGTGTGCTTGGAGTCATTTGCTTCAGTGACTGTCTTTTCTTTTTCCTGTGCCTTCGCATGAGAGAGCGCTGCTGCAGCTGCTTCATGCTGGCTGGGTAACGCTTCCATGACACATAGATTACCAGCAGGATCACAAGCACGGACAAGAAAAGGGCCACGCTGCCTGCTATGATTTTATGGAAGGAGATGTGTTCTGTGTCGTGCTCAGGCTCAGAGCTCGATTCGGTGGCTCCAATGGTTGGGGGCAGAGGGGGCTTGCTGTCGTGTTTAGGCCTGGTGAGTTTTGGTTTAAACGTTGGCTTTGGGAGAGCTCGTGCTAATTCAAACCTTTCCGTGGTACTTTTGCCACAGATGCTGTAGTTTTTCACTGCATCAATAACATTCACCCCTTGCAGCTCTTTGGGGCTGGCACAAATAATTGTATTTTCCCTCAGCCCCTTAAAACTTTTAAGCCAGTTTACCAGAGAGCAAATGTTTCTGCTGCATTCCCATATATTCCCGGCAAGGCTGATGTCATTGAGGGATATCCAAGAATCCAAAATTTCTTGACCAATAAATGTGAGCTTGTTGGAATCCAGGTTGAGGCGCTGTAAATTGGGCACACACTGAAAAACACTAGGTCCACTGAAAGCCTCTATTTCATTGCCAGATAAATCAAGTCTTTGTAATGAGCTCCAGGTCCAGGACATGGTTTGTCCTATCACACTGATTTTATTCCACTGTAAATAAAGGTTTTGAAGGCTGACTAGCCTTGGAAAAAGTGCCAGGTTGAGCTTAGAAAATTGATTGTGCTCCAGGTGAAGCTCTTTCAGTCTGATCATGCCTGCAAAGACATTCCTTGCTAAACTCCGGATGCGATTATAACCCAGGTCCAACAGTTCAAGGTTCCTACAATCTTGAAATATTCGAACGGGGATGGTTCTTAGGGAATTGGACCGCAAATGTAAACTCAGCAGCTTCCTTAAGCCCCTGAACTGTTCAGATCCCAGAGACTGCAGCTGATTGTATGACAGATCCAAATTCCGGAGATTTGTCACAGGTCTGAAGGTATTATTAAGAAAATAGGAGATTCTGTTGGAACTCAAGATCAACTCTTTTAGTCTGCGTATTCCACTGAAAGCATTTTCGTCAATATTGCTGATGTGGTTATGGTCTAAATAGAGCCAGGTGAGTTGATTAAGACCTTTAAATTGATTGTATTTTAGTTTTTGGAGGCTGTTATATCGAAGGGACAAACCTAAACAACCAGCAGATATACTTGAGGGAATCTCCTGCAATTTCTGAGATTCACAATATACCATTTTGCCTTCACACCTACAGCCCTTAGGGCATCCTCGTTCAGCAGAAGCAAGCATTGTCAGTAATACAGTAGGGGCTATTACCAGAGCTACAGCTGATCCGCTCAGTAGCCTAATTACATTGAAACCTGGAAATAAAAACAACTTAGAAAAGTTATCCCCCCACACATCAGTCATTTCTTTCAATCATGCTAAAAGCTTTTATTTCAACAATCAATTAAAAATCCCTAGCTCGTCTCAACTACTTTTCACATTGTTTTCNTTCTTTTTTTTTTTTTTTTTAAATAATACCTTTATAGAAATACTGAAAAACAGTTGGGCAAAAGGTGTAATCCCTAAGCACTTTAACTATAATAGGAAATCACATCAAGGTAAGTCTATGGAGTAATTAAAGCACAGGCTATGCAGTGGCTATGAACTATACATTAAAAAAAATAACATGAAAAACATACCCATCCTTTGTGGTGTTCAAAGGTCGTCCTTAGGTCTTTTGTTTTTTGCTTAGTGTGCCACAAGCATGGCAGCCCCTGTCAGCTGCACTGTAGTGAGTCAGGGCTCGCTGACACCCAGGAAGAAAAATTGGACCCCTTGGGAGATGGACCGATTTTGGAACATTATTCTTTGCCAGCCATGCAGAACACTCCGAGAATAAATCAATCCCAACACAGCATTCGCAGCAAAATGTCAGGTTCTTCCTAGGTAATAGGATCTTCATGGATATTATGTTTTTGCATCTTTATAGTTAGGAGCCTGGCTTTTACAATTTCTCTGTGTAGGAAAGCATGTTAGATTCCTCCAAGCACCGTTCAGCTATCTGAATTGACACATCTGTATTCCATAGCACAGCAGTTCCCTCACTTAGCACCCGAGCCGGCCAGGAAGCTGCTTTGTAGCATCGAAGGTGGAAGAAGCCCGTGCAGTGACCAAGCTCTGCTCACTTCTGCATACTGTCATTCCGAAAGCTCCGTCCGACTGTTGCTTTGGTTTCGGCGAATGCAGTCTTATGTAAAGCTGCCCCCAGCGGTGGAGAATATGATGGGCATGTGCAGAAATGTCTTCCTTTTATCTTGCAAATGAGTTAGCTCTGCTGGGAGAAGAGTGATTGTCGTGAGTGAGGAATGGAAGCGGGATGGTCAGCCTCGCTGGAAGCTCGGGAGGTGCGCTGGAACGTCCCGATCCTCTGAGTCCCTTTTGCTGTTTGTGAAAGCTGCTTTGCATCCTCCGACTTAATAGCTCAGCGTGTGCCGCCGAGACTTTTGTCTGAAGGGCTAACGTGACATTTGTAGGACAGAGACACAGATTTTCGGTCCTAGGGGTTTCTTTTTCTTGCTGAATTATACATGTGTCCACACGACCTCTTTGCAATAACTCACTATTTTGTAGTGAGGTACCAGCGCCCTCGGCGTGTCTCGGATGAAGCATTTCAATGGGGACACTATATTTTACAACATGAAAAATGTTTGGGAGCTGACATTTTGCCTTGCTGCTTTTTTCTTCTCTGTTAAAAGGCGCGGTGCCAGGAGGTTAGAAGAGAGTATCCTGCTCATTTATTTCCCAGCTCGCTGTCACTTTGTTTCACAACACTAACACTTCAAACACCGGCTTCCCTAACGCTTACAATGTGGGGACTGAGCAGCTTGGTGGAGTCCCTTCATCAGGTGAATGGGTTTGACTTTAGCTTACATATGGGCAGGATTTTACACGTGTGAGGGTACAATATGAAGAGTTTTTTTTTACACGTGTGACTCTGGACAGCCTTATATGGTACTTAAAGAACCTTTTTCTCTGTCCTTACTCTTCCCTCCTTTCCTGCGTGCTGTAGAGGAAGGACATATCCCCTTACCTGGGCAGAGCACACAGCAAATGCACCACGCTGACAGTCTTCCTCTGCCAAGAAATGTGTGATCAGAGGTGATGGTGGGCAAGTGTAAAATCATGGCTCTTTGTTGTGCAAGAATAGGCTAGAGCCTGAAGAGAAGTGTGCTGCTCATTTAAAGAGGAGTGCAGATTACAGTCCCTCAAATGCAACCAGACAGCTCTGAAAACTGCTTTTCCTTTCTGAGGCAGAATCCTTACCCTTTGGAATAATGTGCTTTGACTTTTCCCTTATTATTCACTGCTGTGAGCATAGAAGAACTTAAAATGAGGTGAAACTTGAAATTTTCCATGCATTAAAATGCCAGCACTGACTTGTACTTGCTCTGTGAATGACTTCAGGCTTACAGTGATCCCACTGGTATTAATACACCTACCTGTAGTGCGTAAATTAGGAGCACAGTCACCCCTGACTCAGGACTAGGAACACCTCTCATGTCAGGAGTCAGAAATATATCCCTGCCTCAAGCACATCCTGTGAAAATCCTGCCCTTTGGGTCTGATTTGCGTAGACGGAGAGGGTTAATTTTTTCATTGATCTCTGTCACTGTCACCATCTTATTCTCTACTACAGCTTGTTTCTGGCTTTTAAATCTGCTCTGTAGGGTTGAGGAGCCAGCAACAAATTGCAGGCTGCACTGGGAGCTGCGATAGTCTGGGGAGCTGTTCTGCTGACAGCAGTGTCACGTGCCACTCCTGGTGTGCCTGTTACAGGTTTTCTGTCGCTGCCTTGGGGTCTCTCTGTACTTGATGGAGCAGGACTGGCAGCTTCAGAGGACAGTTCAAGCTTCTGGTACGCCAGCGTGGCTCTTGGAGCTGGTGTTCCTCCTCCGTTGACAGTAGAGGATGCCCGTGACAAGAGAACTCTTTATTGAAATGACTTGGTTAGGTTGATGATGCAAAATGAGGTCTGAATCTCCACACGTTCAAGCACTGGAGGTAAATCTTCAGATAACATCCCAACTGTTTCTCTAGGAGAACTGGTGCTACTGAGTCTACTGGGTCAGTCTGAGCCTTCTCCCCAGAGAAGCCTATTCTTTGGCTTTTCCTCTCTTGTGTTGTCGTCTTTGCCTCCGCATCTTCGCCGTGGAGTTAACAAGTAACTTCTCTGCCACCATGAGTCAGCAGAGCTCCAGTGCTTTCTCCAGGGTTATAGTAATTGCCAATGCACCGGGCAAATAAGAGGGAACAGCCACTCTTTTACTATGAGTTATTTTCATTTTTCTGAAAGGGGTGAGACATCAAGAGATGAACAGCGAGAGCATCAAATCTATGTTAATGGATTGCCAAATTCAATTTTCTTTACTGAGATCCTTTTTGAATTACACAAGCAGGAAAAGTGCCAGTGTCTGATAAACAGTTTTTTAAAATTACATTTCTGTATCTTCATACAGCTGAATGCGTTCTTTTCCAACAGTGGAAATAAAGCTGCTCCCAATATGAGACATCTTGTGCAGAATTTCAGACCAGTCTGACCATTTTATAAACTACAGAAAATAGAGAATTAGGTTACAGGTGTATTTGAAATGAGAAGAAACCTATGTAAGTGGTTAAACCTTTGCCTTATATCAACTACCTCTTATGGTTTTGTGCAGCCCTGTTGTGTTACTGTTTAGCTCAAGCATCCAGGAAAAAAGATCTCAAGGCCAAACTGGTTGACTTCTCTTAAGGATAAGCTAGTTTTCATTAGAACTGGTAACACAACTCTTCAGTGCCTAAAATCCAGGCGTTCATTGCAGCCTTGGTGTGAGTTTAACTCGTAGTCCATATGATTTTGTGTGCATTCATTGTGAAGCGGAGTTGTTGCAGTTGCAGGGCATTTTAAGTTCACCTCTGGGTGCCATTGCCGAGCAGCCGTGCCGGCTGTCCTGGAGCAGCAGGTCCCAGTCAGGAACAGGAGGTGAGAACTGCAACAGAAGTCTCAATGGCTTCACACCAGCTGAGTATCAGTGCTCAGAAACAATGTTAGTCCTCCTCCTCTGCTGATGAAGGCAGCATTTTAATGCAATTCTGAAAAGACAGATTCTCTTTAAGAGAAAAAATTCATTTCTTTGTGTAGTCTTGTACACAGTCTGTGTTTGGAGATTTCAGCCTCAGACGGAAATTGGGATGCCACAGAACCTGGGAAGCTCATTAGTTTTTAGCTGTAGGCCTCTGTGATCACTCAGTTTTGGTCTTCTGGTCTTGTTCTGAGAGAAAAACGGCACACATCAGAAAATACATTGACAAATTTAGGTTTCATGTTCGAATTTGGTTTTGCTTATGTAGTGAAATTCTACAATATTTTCGTTTTCCATTCACTCTGGCTGTGATCCCTTCAGCTAGCTGCAGCTCCCCCCTGGAAAGCTTAACATGAGCTGTGGCTAGGATAGTAAAGGCTGAATCACAAGATGACATTCACTGAGAAAGCCTGCTCCTTCTCTGAGCAGGACTGGAACTGAAATGTTTTGCAGAGGAAAGGGAAAATGGCATAGCCTGTATTTTTCAGGGTTATGAGAAGGCACCTGAGAAGGGGCCTGTAATGATCAGGAACATCTGTTTGTGAAGTACATTTAAAAATGGGGGATGACAGAATTATCATAGAATAGGGGTGAGAGGTGCAGGAAAGAGATCTAAACTTCCCAGTGCATAAGGAGCCAGCAGTTAAAGGTACTAGTGGGATTCCATGTAAATCATCAGTCAAAAACCTTCCCCTGCTATGGCATTTTCTTCTCATCGGCCTTCCTCAGAACACTTCATGCTTGCTCTTTTAAGTGTAGTTCTTGTTTAATGATGTTGTTACAAAACAAACCAACCAAACAAAAAGGAAATCATTAAAAATATATATTCCATTTCTGTTACTCCAATAAAAAATCCATTCAGAAAAGCAGCACATTCCTTTCTAGCCACAGTGCATTATGTTCTTAATGCACAAATGTCAGAATTTAGACTTCTGGATGCAGCACTTTCTGTTCACAGATAGAGCTCCTGGGTCTAGGAGTGCCTTTATGTGTGCAATCCCGTGTCCCTTTGGGGAAATGCAGTTAACAAGGGCTGCACTGTGTTCTTTGGGGGTTTATGAAGTGACAATATGTCTTTCCCTGGACTTTATTTCACTATAAAGAAACTGGGAGTCAGCTGGGCTGGTAATAGTAGCTTGTCCTAAACAGTACTGTAGTGTGCTATCACTGTATCATTGAGAGAAGATAAGTCTAATAAAATGTGTTTGCAATTTTTGAGCCAGTGATTAAATGAACCTGCTGTTCCATGAGGATCAGATTAGAGCTGGGGGTGTATAACTCCCAGTGTAAATATCAGAGCGTGGGAAGACAGAGGGAAACTCAGGATGCAGGATTTGCCAAAGGCAGAGGAAAGGAAAGAGAACCGTGGCAGCCAAGTTCAGGACATATGCAGGCAAGGGAAACAGAGGCAGCAGAAAATGCTCTGAGGAAACAGGGAAAGAGAACCTTATCGGCACTGACCTAAAGGACCACGCTGCTAAGTGAGAGCTGGGGGAGGTGGGTAAGTGAAAATATCCCCTCACTCACCCGCTAGGAACAAGCAGTTTTGCAAGACCTCTGGCCTCCGTGTGGTTGAAAGGATTCCATGCTAGAAACTCATGTTCTAAAGCTGAAGGAACATCTGAAACTGAGTAGGAGCCATGCCACCTTTCTAGGAGTCGAGAACCTCCCTAGCATCCGATGTCTTGCAGAGGACATCAGGGACACAGCTGTCATTTTGTGTATCCACGGAGGATCTCCTTCATGCTGTGTTTCACAGGGCAACCCGGGCTGTGGCTTTCCTAGTGCACACTGACACCCTGTTGAGTAACAAACCTTTCCAGATGTACTGTTTTGTTTAAGTCTGTGCATAGCAGACGGGTCACAGGGGCCTCTAAGCTGTCCCTGGCATCTAGTGGCTAGATTTTCTGGAGCTGTAACTCCTATATCTGTACGGAGGCATCAGGCACTTAACTGTTCCCTGACTGACTTTTTGTCCTGTGAATCTAAAGCTCTTCGAAGGCAAACAGCCCGTGCATCAGTCTTGTTCTCTGGAGGCACAGCTACATGAGATGCCAAGCTATTATTTTACTCACTCTGAAATTGATAGGTGCTGCTTCTGTTTCACTTAGCATTGATTCATTCAAGCTTGTCCTCCAGCATTCTGATGAAAGGAGAATGAGTAAAAGCAATAGAAGGCAAAAGCATCATCACTGAAGGAAAAGAAATTAATTACATCTTACATGTAGTGTAAGCTTCAACCTCCAAAGCATGAGTGATACATGTCAAAAGTGCCCTGGAGATGCATGGGTGAAAAATAAAAGGCAGTCTTGGTGGCCTCTGCCTGTAGTCTCTGTGAAGATGCCAGGGAAATTCGGTTAGAATAAACCCAGAGTTGTTGCAGATGCTTCCCTACTCCTTCATGGGCCAGGCTGCCATGGTTGGAGGAGTGCCTATGGTCCAGGCAGCATGTATGGGGTTGGTGTATCCTGGAGTGTTAAGAAAGCCATAGGTGTCACCATGGAGTATGCTTGCCAGTGAAGTATGATTTGTTCTCCTAGAGGTATCTGGCTTCTACCTTGCTATAACTCTGCATATGCATCAGTGGCAGACTGATAGATGTCAGAGGTGATGAATTTACTTCCTGGAGAGCCAGATTAATATGAAGGGAGATGTAACATTTGACTACGGGCTGGAGAGGTGGTGGTAGTGTCAGTAATGTCGCCATGTTCACAGTGTTTTATTTTCCACCAAACCCTAGACCTTTTCAGTCTTCAGTGTTGATGTGTAGTTAAAAACAGCCTTTCTTCCTTAGCTGTTCCCTCTGCCTTCACAACTTTACCTATAGCTTCTCTTTCTTAGCTACTATTGCAGTGAAAGGACAAGGGGCAAAGGTTTAAATTAGAAAGGAGTGGATTTAGATTAGAAATAAGGAGGAAGTTCTTTACCATGAGAGAGGTGGAGCAATGGAACAGGTTGCCCAGGGAGGTGGTGGAACCCCATCCCTGTAGACGTTCAAGGTGGGGCTTGATGAGGCCCTGAGCACCCTGCTCTAGGTGAGGGTGTCCCTGCTCTCAGCAGGGGGGTTGGACTGGATGACCTCTGGAGGTCCCTTCCAACCCAGACATGTCGATGTTTCTATGTTTTACCCTATGTATACCTCTCTGAGCAATTAATATGTGTCAGTTGCTCACCACAGAGTGTTTATATTCACACGTGTTCACAGTAATTTCAGATATGTGCCCTATTATGTGTTTAACCAGTTGCTCCTTAGTTCTCCAAAGGAAGCTGTCTTGATACCTTGCTATATGCTGAAGCTGTAGAGTTACCTACTCTTGTCAGGTCAGTGTGGGAACATCTCTGTTGGCTGCTGTGGCTCCTTAATACTGGAGGGAATCAGCCTCACTGTAGGAAAACCATGATGTCTGCATAATATCAAAAGCCATTCAAAATCTTCTAACTTGTTTCCCAAACTTCATTTTTCACCCTAATTTTCTTTGGGTCTCAGTATCCCCACTTAGGAGAGAGGGATAGTGACATTTAATTATCCTAAAAGTTGCTCAGCATAATAGAGTATTTTCTTCACTTTTTCTCTGAGACTAGTTATTTTCAAACTTCCCCATTAGCTGAGCTGTCTGTTCCTTTTTGGACTTCTGACACGTTATTCCATATCTGTTGTCATTTTTATTACTTGGTGCAGGTATGATTTTGATTGGTTTGGGGTTTTTTTATGCTGGGATGACTGAATAGCAGAAGCCCACGTGAGGACAACAGGGTTGTCAAATACAGGAAAACAGGCTTCTTTGTAAAATGCAACGTTATCTCAAATCTTTGCTTAATAAGCTTGTCAACTTCTGTTCACTGCAGGGTCTTTTTTGATGTTACAGAACTATTTTGAAAACTATTTAAAAATCTGTTGAATATTGCTTTTCTATACAAAAATCGTGATAGGTAGCTACCATTTTTCAGCTAGTTGAAAGGAGAGATATGTATCTGTAGCATCGCTTAAAATCAGATTAGTATCAGATTAGCAGATAAATAGATTAGTAGTATCAGATTAGTAGGTAAGAAATTGCTCTTGTACTCTCTACTCTTCAGTGTAAAGAGGCATACAGGTGTAAGAGTGCAGAATAACTTGATTTCATTTCACCTCTTGTAATATTCTAAAGCAATTTTCAATTTCTCCTTTCACTTGCTTGTGCAGGAAGAACTCTTCCAGAGGCAAAAAAACCCCGCCCCATTCTGACTTACTTCTGTCAGGACTCATACGTGGATTCAGGTGTGGTATTCTGAGATGGTGATTTCAAATCCAAAGAGAGGGATGTGTTACTACACAGCATTACTAACGTTTTGAAGAGAACCTATGACAGTTGAGCAGACTTGCAACTGGAAGAGAAAAACATGAACAAAGTTAAGCAGCATATAATTATGTTCATTCACACTGTGACTAGCATAAAAATGATTTATTCCAAATGGTTACAGTTGCATGCTTAGTCACTTCCTTCCCTGGCTTCAGCCTGATTCTGTTTTCTGGCATTTTCCTGCAAAAGATGTTTGTTCTCTTTTTCATCAAATGTTTTTATAGCTTTTAATAATTCAGTCAAGTCTTTTTCAATTCAGCAAGCTACAGTAGTTTTTAGATATCCCAGCTTTTTAGCTGGTGTTCTTGAGAAAGCTGTGGATCCTGATTATACTGACAGTCTTGGTTAGCTAAGCAGCCTGTAATCTGCTTCAGCAGTCACAGAGGTCACTTGTCTGTGCCCAGTCACAATAGACCAGAACTTTCTGGTTTAAAAAAACCCCAACAAAACCCAAAAGGTGAATTGTTGCATGTTTCCTATGTTTTGACTATTCTGTTCTGTATTTGCCATCCTTCTTATTCTTTTTCAGTTGGTGTTTCTAGCAAACAGAGATCTGGAGAAACCATATGTGATTTAAATACTTATTAGTTCATCTTCTCAGGTCATGTTTACCCAAGAAAATAGTCTTAAATTAAATGTGATTAAATAGAAAATAAACATACAATCAAACCCTGCCATGCTAAGGTGATTTACAAAAGTACATCAGACACAGAATTAATTTCATTTGGTTACTGCAGATTTCTTTTGGTTTCTGTGACAGTTACTAAAAGGAAGTGTCTTTTATCTGGTGGACAGGACAGCAGAGAAATGACAAAACCAGATTAAAGAGATTCAAATCTTACACGTGATGCTTGCCTGCTGTGTCACAGAGTAAAACAGTAAATAGCTGCAAAATGTTATTTTCCTGTTGACCAAAACATTGCAGAGTGTGCAGGCACAAGGGGGAAGAGTGGAAGATGATGTGAAGGGAAGAATTGGGAGTTTCTTACAACAGCAGTGGGATAGGCATGTTATAGTTTTTGCATTTTGTAAGTCCTTCCATCAAGTATTCTGGGTCTCCTAAGTAGGTGAGAAGCTTGAAACCACCTTTCTCTCTTACCGTGTAGCTCTCTACTGAAAAGGTTAGAAAGCAAGAAATGCTACTAATTGATAACTGAGTAGAGACTCTGGTCAACCCACATACTGGAGATGGAGCAGCTGAACCTGAGTGAGTCAAAAGCTTCATTCCTGTAATGGTAACAGGAATTGGGAGAAAATAGTAAGGACTTATGGATGTGAAGTTGGTTTCAAACGCCAGGATTTTGTCTCCAGACACACAGGAAGCTGGCACATCTCCATTCACTTGTTCTTACAAGGTACCCCTCTTGTTAGAGATACATGACTGCAAAATCTTTTGTCTATGTAATAAGCAAATCATGTGAATTTCTAACTTGATTTTACAGCATATGTTTGTGTCATCGTTTATTTGTCATTTGGACAAACTGACCAGAGTGAAATCGAGAGAATAAATAGACATGGACCAATATAATGAACACAACAAAAATACCTCCTGTGGGGATTTCTGCTGCTGTGTGTCGAGCAGTTTCCCACGTTCCTGCCTGAGACTGTAAGCTCCTAGGAAAGGAATGTACTTTGTTCTGTCAGTGTAAGACTAAAAAGGATGCTAATCTTAAGGTAACTATGTACAAACATGATCCACAATCATAGAGGGATGTAAAAAAGGTGTTTAGTTTGAAATTCATGGGGAAAGTAGAAAAGGAGGATCGAAGCTAGCTCTTGGCACTCTGAAACAGAAGGTTTGAAGAGCTCCAGTGCTCTTATCTGACATAGCAATTTCAGTGTTCTTCTCTGGGTGATTTAAAGTCAAGTGGAAATATGCTGTTAGAATAGAGATATCTGTAGACGTGTTGGACACATCTCTTGGAGTTGTATCAACACTACTGTATGAGAGAAACTCCAAAAAGGACACTGTAAATGTCCTCAGATATATTTCCTCCTTACATAAATACCGTGGCATTTAGAACTGTGGCAGATGTTTGCTGATCGAAACATGAGCATTTTAGAGAGGTTGTTAATTCATATGTTCACATGAAGACCAGGGTTTAACATTCCACCTTTCTGTACACACAGAAACACCAGAGGAACACAGGACTGAATCCTCAAGGCTCAGTAACAGTTGATCTGCAAGTTTTTTTGCATTTTGCAAAGCTTCTCAGTTTTGATAAAACAAAGTGTTATCCAAAGCCACGTTTAGAAAAGGTTTCCAGTGACAGTGCAGAATTTCACAGGAGGCGAGGATTCTCCATTGGTGTGTTCTCCAAGGAACAGCAATGGGCTCTTGTGGCCAGGAAGGCCAGTGGTATCCTGGGGTGCATTAAGAAGAGCGTGGCCAGCAAGTGGAGGGAGGTTCTCTTCCCCCTCTACTCTGCCCTGGTGAGACCTCACCTGGAGTATTGCATCCAGTTCTGGGCTCCCCAGTTCAAGAGAGACAGGGATCTGCTCAAGAGAGTGCAAGGGAAGCTGCAGGGATGCTGAAGGGACTGGAACACGTGTCTTAAGAGGAAAGGCTGAGAGCCCTGGGGCTCTTTAGTCTGGAGAAGAGAAGCCTGAGAGGGGATTTGATAAATGTGTATAAATACCTGAGGGCTGAGTGGCAGGAGGAAAGGGACAGCCTCTTCTCACTCGTGCCCTGGGATGGGACAAGGGGGAATGGATGTAAGCTGGAGCGCAGGAGGTTTCTCTTTAACATGAGGAGGAACTTCTTTACTGTGAGGGTCCCAGAGCTCTGGAACGGGCTCCCCAGAGAGGTTGTGGAGTCTCCTTCTCTGGAGATCTTCAAACCCCACCTGGCTGCATTCCTGTGTGACCTGTGCTGGATTGTATGGTCCTGCTCTGGCAGGGGGGTTGGACTCAGAGATCTCAGGGTCCCTTCCAACCCCTGACACCCTGTGATACCTGTGATACTGTTCTCTCCCCTTTTTTTTTTTTTAATATGTAATCTCATATCATAAACTAATACAACAAGTTGCATCCAAAAGATTAAGGGGGGGAGTTGCTGCTCCTTTAAATCTGTCAAAATTAGCCTCTTAAACGTTCAGCATATAATTTAATAGATAATGACAGTGACCTTTCTTCTATTCCTGATTTTTTTCCACAGTTACTGGAAGTGGCTGGTTTATGTCCTTTTATTTTAAGGTGTTTATCTACTCCATTTGTATTCTCTGCTGATGTAGCCACTTACATGGTATTTTTTTACTTTAGGCCACCTGCAGCAAAAACGTATGAAATCCTCTGTGTCCCACTGTGCCTACAATACATTTCAAAAGGGGTAAATGCTTTTGGTGCTTTACAGGTTTGCAGCCTCTGCCACCCTTTGCTAGTATTTGTCTTTTGCTCTCTGCACAGTCACTTGGTGCTGTATCCTGCTGCCTTGTGAGCAGCTGGCTGCAAGTGTCATCTGTGTCACTAGTGGCTGGTTTTACTTGCTGCAGTTTAATGCAGTCAGCAGCAGCAAAGGCATCTGCTTTGTTTCAGTTTCCATTGCAGGCATTCAAGGGAGAAACCACTTAGGAAACTGTGAAATCATTGGGGAGTTTCTCATGTTTAGAACAAGGGTGAGAGGTAAATATTTTACCTTTAGTCACTGTTTGGGTAGTTTTACTTCTGATAGTCAAGGTGCTTAATCTGTCGTATTTTCTACTGATTCCATTTATGCATTTTTAATTAAGCATTAATAACAGTTACAGAGCTTGTGTGTATGTGTTAGACATGGCTTGTGTGTGCTGTAGGTGATGTTTTTAAAGGAAAAATGGAAATAATCTGCTGTCCTGGAGTCTTAAGACAATCTATAGGACTTGTTGCTGGGTTTGAAACAAAACTAATAAATGGGAACTCACTATAGCTGTTGCCTCTCCTGAGTTTTGTCATTACATTTATTTACTGGAACAATTTTGGCATTCATTAGTCAGCTGTACTGGCCTCCCATTGTGGTTACTTCCCCAAGAAAGGGCATTATTTCATATTAAGAAATCTGTCTGTTAATCTGTCTGTTAAATGGAGACTGCCCTCATAAGCCAAGAGCCGTGTAAACACCGTGGAGGTAAAATGGGCATTGCTCTGGTTACCACAGGAGGTATATACCATTTAGTCTAAACATACTGGCATGGAAGTTGATGATCTGTTACAGGCAGCTGTCCCTCATACTGCTGGAATGTCTTCATTTAGGGTTAGGGAGCTATGCTGTAACATCATGTCTTCGTTTTGCATCTTAGTTAACTTTTAGCTGAAGTAGTTAACTTCACATTCTGAAGGGGAGCTTTTGGGTCTGGTTGTTCAGGATTAGTATTCCACTGGGAAAGATGCTGAGACAATCAGATTCTTGCCACCTTGTGAGCAGTCCCTCGGGTGCTGGTTGGAAGTCTTGTTTGGGAGGCTCATTCCTGCTAAGTAGCGTGAGAATATGGGATGTCATGTTTCACCATTCTCAGCTCCTTAGCTCTGCAGTTAAAGGTCAGTTTGAGTCATGCATATTCATCCACATTACACTGAAGGGAGTAGTTTCTGTGAGGCTGTTTGTGTATCCAAGTCTACCGGTACCACTTTGTAAGTTACTGGTCTTCAGGTTCATCCAGCCTGCTGACGGTGGCATTCTTCTGTGATTTGAGGGGTTCTCTTTCTCCTCCTTACTCCCTTCAATCAATATATAAGTCCAATCACTTTCTAAGTGATTCAACACAAAGAATTAAATAAACATCCATTTGATATTTATATATAGGAATTTTGCAATAGCAAAAGATGTGTTTTCATTTTTCTGTTGCAAAATGATACCACTCTGGAAAAAGATTACAAGGGAAATGCGATAATCCATTTATCAGGATACTTGTCATTCCCATTTAATCAGAGCTGAAACAATAATGAATGCTTCTGAAGACAGTCAGTCTATCTGTGCTCACAGCGTTTCTTCAATGGATTCAAACACCGCAGAGATAAGCGGTTTTGTGAGACACTCAAGTAAGTTTCTCTGCTATTCCTGAGCTGTTCAAAAGTACAAAGCTCCTAGACACACAGCTGGAAAGGAACTGCAGTTATTGTAGAAATGTGGATTATGGTTCCAAAAAATCAACATAAAGAGTTCCTCTGGTTTCAGTTGAGCCAAGTAGGAATTACTACACAAAACAAAGCATTCTATTTACTGCCATATTTAATGGCTTTATGTCAATTCTTCTTTCCAATTCAATAGGACACTTAGTGAGAAATTCAGAGGAGGTTATTAAGGAAATTTCTATTTTTAATGTCTAACTTTTAACCTCAAGTTTAACAGGTCAGATTAAAAAAAAAAGTATTATGAATTCTAGATTGCTAAAAAAGGTTGTTTGTAGGCATTCTTACAGTCTCTTTAGGACCCTTTTTTGTGCAGGAAATACAAATGGAAATACAAATATGCTTGAAGCTCAGTAAGTGAATACAGCAGCTAGATAAAAAGGTATCAGTACTATTAACTGATTCAAACTTTTACTAACCATGAGGAAGGAACCTTGCTATCCTCATTATTGTTAAAAGCAAACAAACCACTCTGAGTGACTTCCTAGTTGGCTGCTGACCGTGCAGGTTTCTGTCTCATGAGGTGAAGGTAAATTATCAGCTTGCTTTCTGTAAAAGGGCATCTTATTTTGCTGTCCAGATGGTCACTGTCATATGCCAGCCTGTTTAAACTGGGAGCAGCTTCTCTAGACCTGCTTGTTGATATAGCTGCTGCAGGACATTTTACCAAGTCCAAAAACTTTGACAGCTTAATATTCTGTAGATAATTTCTTCTGAACTCCACTGGTCATTTAACAATTCAGGTGGATTTGTCTGATACTTTCAGACACTCACTGGTTGCTGATGAGGGCTTTTATGTAACACAGACTACACAAACAGGTTCTGATGGCCTTTCCTTGCTGGGACCTCACGTAATTTTTTAGTTTAGTGAAACCATTTGTGTATACAGAATAAGAGAAAAATCACTGTCTGAGGTATTGATTGGAATGAAATTCAAAAGGGCAGATATAATGCTTGATCTTGAAGCCTCTGGCTTAAATAAATTAAACATAACAAAAAGAGAGGAGGAAGAGAGTAAGCAGATTCCAGCAAGGCACATTGCCTGGACAGAGTGTAACATAGTCAGGCTGAAGGTACTGGACACTGCATGCAATGAGTTAAACCTCAGTCCTCAGATGCCTAAAATTCTGTTTACCCTGCAAGAAAAGGTCTCTCTCTTTAAGGGACATGAAAATTATTTAATGGGAATAAAACTTATGGCAAAAAATTGTTCCCCGAGGAAGAATGGAATGATAGAAACACAGAGGTTTGCCTGCCAGTCTGGTCTCAGTGGGAATGACACCTCGTGGAAACAGCATTTGCTCTTCCCTGAGGGGGTATTGAGGTGATTTCTTTGGACTGGTGGTGATGTAACTCTTGGAACGCAGACGAGTTGTCTCCCCCAGTGGAAGTTGTTTCAACTGAAGGAATTAGAAAAGTTCTGTTAGAAACATGGTACACACAGAGTTTTGCTATTGCAGTAAAAGGCAATTAATTTCTCAGGACAATAGAAAGGTTTAACTTTCAAATCAGTCAGGAAAATGGATAGAACTAAAGCCTAATAAACATGGGATTAACAAAAACAAGTGCATGTATAGAATGGTCTTAATTTATTGTACTCTTCTCTTTAGTGCTCTGAAATGACGTTGATTTTTGAACGTGTAGTGATTGAATGCATATGTTCCCTGAGCTTGCAGGCAGCTTGAATATTATTGCAAAATATGCTGGGCTGATAAAAGAAATCAGCAGTTTTATCGTTTTGTTTAGATTCTGAAAATCAGAGCTGAGGAACAAGATAACCATGGTCATAGATTTTAGTGGTAAATTCCTCATCTGCATAAATGTGACTCAGCCAGACGGGGCGGTGCTGAAGTGAGCTTCCTTTAGAAAGGGCTCTTTACTGAGAGGTTTATTTTTCTTTCAAGGAAGATGGTATAAATATAAATCACATTAACCTACTGATGATAAAAAAACATAGCTTTATATGCCACCAGTGCTAGCAAAATTTTTAAGATCGGTTGACCTGAATAGAACTGGCAGGCATCACCTCTGGCAATTGTCAGTCTGTGCTGTGCCTATGGGGCTGGCCAAATACTCTTTCCCTGAAGGTGTACTGCATTTCCAGAGTGTTAAAGAAGCTGACTTGGGGATGCTGAGCTTCATGCTTCCACTGCTTTAAAGGCCCAACTCCTGCAAGTGGAAAATATGAGTGTGTGAATAGGGTTTGTGTTGAGCAGATGTCAATGGTAATACTGGGGGTATGTCTTTGTCTTTAGACAGGCTCTAAATGAAATGAAAATATTTATGTTTTTTTCTACTTTGATAGAAATGCACTTACTTTACTGGTTTGTCAAATTACCACAGATTAGATAACTAGCCTGTGTGATTTCCACCGAAAGCCAGAGAAATAGAACTTTGTATTTTATATCTTCCATGTAAGCTCAGATGATCTGAGAAATCTGTGTCACTTCAGTGAGCTGCTTTCCCAAAATCCTTTGTAGGCCAGAGAGCATTAATTGTGATCCTTCAGTTAGCTATCCCACAGCAGCTCTCAAATGCTTATCCCCCACTCAGGGCTAAATTCAATTTTTAGTAGAAACAGTTGCAGTTCTGTGCACTGTAGAAGAGTTTAATCAGGTTTAGGAGCTCATATTTAAAGTCTCTATTCCTCAATCATTTTCATAGATGTTTTAACTGTATCCAACTCTATCACTGTGCGCTCTGGAAACTTTATAGTAAAGTATCAATCTTTTTTGAATGCCTGATTCTCACCATAGGGGCTAGAAGTGAAATGATACAAAAAAAAAACCCAGTTTTTTTGAGATGTATCTAGCAACTGAACTGTACTTTACAGAAATAAACTTGTAACAGCAGTGTGTAGAGTATGAAAATATTAGCTTCAGTGTTTAAAATTAGGTCTGATGGGCAAATAAACATACAAATGTTGCAACTCTGCAGAATTGTCATCCCAGAATCAAAACTTGAAATGTAAGTTGCAGGAATGTTGCTAGTAGTTTGAGTACAGATGCTGAACTTCAGAAATAGGCTGTAAAAGAACTGTTCTGCAGTTCAAAATTAATGATACCTGGCAATTATTTGTTTTAAGTTTTTGCACAATCAACTAAGTGTGAGGTTACATATGCACGTGAGGGCTAGAATTAATTTTACAGAAACAGACACATTTTCAAGTGAAGTCAGATCCTTGGAATACCAGTTTTGAGAGGTAGCAACAAATTCAAAAGCAGGTATATCTCTAGATGCCCCAGCAGGCATGTGATGCTGTCTCTAAATTTAGAGTGGAGTGTCTGGAGTGAAAGACAGACTCTGGGCTTTTGGATTTGGGAGCTGGCAATCACAGAGGGGTGAAAGCACAAACATGGAGGATCCAAACTGAGGGAGGAGAACTGAGAAGTGAAGGCTGTAGGGCAGGACAGACTGGGGACAAAGTAGGAAATACAAGGATTCCTTGGGAGCAACATTTACGTGGCATTTGGAAAGGGAGCTGACCCGAGTTGGCTACAGGTGTATCCCACCTCAGAAGCATCATGCTCAGCATGAAGGGGTTTTGCTGAGGACAGGAGGGCCTCCTGCTTGGGCTCCCTCTCTTCCTGCTTCTCCCCATCCCCAGAGGGGCTCACTTGAAGTTCTGTCCCAAGGGCTGTTTTCCTGGTGTTGTGACTGCTGTACATTCACTGGGCTGAGCATAACTTTGTGTACTTTATACCAGTATTGGTATTAGTTTGGGTGTTTCACTGAAGCTGTTTTCACTTCAACCCACAGGTCTCTTCTCCTTTGCCAGCCCCCCTTGGAAGCTGTGGAGGGGTAACTGGATGACACATTTTATATTGGCACTGGCCGAAAGGCCAAGTAAAATGTCATTTTTCAGAGTGCAAGGCATAATAGAGTTTGTCCAATGCCAAAATTGTTAGCACTGTTGCTAATTATTGCTGTTGAAAACAGTGAGAAATTCTTGTGTGTGAGAGAGTATAATTGTTCCTGGACTAAGACATACTTTAGTGGTATCTAGAAGCATGTGTGCTTTCTGCAGACACTCACTTTACAGGAATTCCTGTGCCACAGATGAAGAATGCTAATGCTGTGGACAGTATCAATCCTGCCCTCCTCTTGTATTTTAATCATAAAGCAATGTATGTAATACATCAAACAAAACCAACAAAAAGAACTTTTTAGGTCATGGTATTGTAAGTCCAGTCTGACCTGGGACAAAGTATCCCCTTTTCAGAAGCAGACATGATTCAGTTTTATTTGGGATTGTACAGACAGGGGAGAAAATGGCACCCTACAGCATAACAACAAAATTAAATAATGTCTGTAGTATGGAATAAGCAGGGGATTTGCGTTTCATGAGCAGTGCAAAACAGAACTGAGAGCCCAAATGAGTGCATCAGTGATGTGAATACTTACAAAGAAAACTTGTACTGGGGATGGAGTCCATGCTTCTCCTGGTAACATCTGAAAATCAAGACCAAAAGAAAAAGACTAAAAAAAGAATACAGTATGAGTGACCTAGTGAAAATAAAATCTACTTTAGAAATTGACTGCTAAATGTGAAACTAAGCCCAGAGATTCCCCCCTCCCCTTCACCAGATTGGACCCTCACAAAGCAGCAGTGTTCCAGGAAGGGCTGGAAGCTATACCAGTGTTTAGTAATGGAAAGGTCTCTTCTGGAACAGCTGTACGCCGTGCTGAAAAGAGAGAGCTCTCTTGACTTTACTAAAGGCTGTAGTTAAATCAGAGCTCTAGATAAATGTTGGAAGAGAATTGCCCTCTGGGAACTAGCTGTCTCTCCCAGCTGGTTATAGAGGGAATCTAGAGTGCTATAGCTAGATGGCATCTAATTTTGTGCATTAAATTTGCTTGGATTTGTTCACATGGGTGTTTGGATCCAGCCTGAAATTTCCAGTTTGTGGTACAGAAGGGAATACTCCATTTAAGGATAAATTCAGCTGTGCCTCCACTCAGTAGAAATTTTTTTGCTTAAATCCTCCAGCTGTTTTGAAACTGGTTTGAAATTACTGAAAATTGAAGGGGATTATCAAGATATACATGGGATTTGGGACAAGCATTTTGAAGGGGCTTCCACTGTTTGGTACAGTGAACACCAGAGTCAGCAGTTGGTAGTGTGTTTTTCAGCAGACACTTCTAGTAGTCAGCTTTCTATCTCAGGTAGCAGCATCGGGATGTCATTAGATGTTCCAAGAGATGAATGCCAGCTACACATGTACATAGCTACAGTACCTAGGTAACATAAGCTCTGGAGCTATGGCGCTCTCTAATTCCTCTTTGCCTCATGATGGGGGAAGTAAAAGAGTCAAAATGATCAGATAGACTTAGTAGTTCCCATCCCTCAATCATTAGCATTCCCCACAATGGGAGCTGGAGGGGCGAAGAGAAGGGGAGACCACTAAAAATTAGCAGTTCTTTGAGCACCAGAGTTGGCTCAGCTCTTTGTCACAAAAGAATTATCTGGCTAAAGTAACATTTGTTTAGTCTGTGCATTGTTCATGAGCAGGCATTACTTTTCTCTTATTTCTACATTAGTGAATAATGCATGTTTTGTGAACCATGGTAGCCCATGGGCATAAACTGTTTGCTTGAATTATTTGCAATTTATTGTTCATGGTGTACAGCTGGTCACCTAGGTCACAGAGTATTGTTTCTACTTTTAGATTCAGTGACTAAAGAGTAATGAATTCTGTGTAGGGTAGCAGTGAACCACTTTTTTTATTTACTGCAGGCTGTGGATTTCTGCTAGAAGGTGGCTACTGCCTTTGGCTCAAGAAGTTATGCTGCGTATTGCCAATAGGTGGGAGCACATAATTAGAAAGTATCAGTGTGCAGTTTTCTGTCCCACATACTTTTCCTAACTGTTCCTGGCGGATTGCTGTCAGTGATAGGAGCAGTGGGGACCTGTACTCTGATCTCTTACATCCCAACACTTGTGTATATACCTTTTTGATGTGCTTGGGATTAACATAACACTGAATTAACTGGCACTAAGCTTTTGAGGACCATCTGAAAAAGCTTTGCACATGAACACAAACTGTATACAGGAGGTAATTTTCACAGGTTGTTTTTACATGTAGGTGGATTGTTCTGCTGAACTGTGGCAAAGACTGTTTTGCCTGCTTTGCCATTGTAAATGAAGGGAATGGTTCTTACTGGACCTGTATTGTGCTCTTTAAGAGCGAGGAAGTCAAACGAAAATTCTGTGCATTGGAAATCTGGGAAACAGGGAATAATGAATATTTTGTATTTTTTAATGTTTTTTCAGTATAGCTTGGAGTAGCTGAATGCTATGAAAGAAACTTAGTAACATCATCATATAAAGGCTTTGACAACTATTCATTTGAATGTTTTCTTTTATATTTATTCTTCAGGAGTATTCCTCCTCCTTGTTAAAGGTCTCCTCACACCAGTCTACTCCTGCACTCCCATTAGAAATGCAATATGTGTCCTGTACAGAAATGGTAAACCTCTTTGCATGGCATTAGTTCTTCTATTGTTTAAAACTGAGATGAAAAAGGGAGCAAAATATAGGAAAACTACCTTGTCATTTTAATGGTACTTTAAAATTGCTTGTCTATTTTTAGGTATTATAAGTAATTGGTTACTGCACAATGTAAGTAATTTTTTTTATATGCTACTATTTATATTTTATAGAAAGTTTTAGCAAGCAATGTCATTAGCACAACTCTAGCTACTATTATTGAGCAATGTACAGCCATATTTTACTGGCTATATCATCAGGAAGAAATTTCTCCCCAAAGCAGTTTTTCCCCATCTTGAAATTTTGTTTGAGCTTCATATTAAAAATACATGTATATAGAGTGAATGCTAAAACAATAATGTTCACTATCTTCTGGTTATAAAGAATCTATGTGCAAAAAATAGCAACAGGGAAGCCTTCTAAAAACAAGGAGAAGTCTTATTTATGTCATCAGAGCAGCAACTGACCTGAGCTCATGAGTCTCTGCTTAAATCAAGCCTGTTTGTTGCATTGGTTTTCAGTGCTGGTTTCACTTGCTGGTGGGAGAAGGTGAGACCAGTATTAGGGCTGTCTTATTTGTTGGTGTGCAGAGTTTACTTCACTCAAAACCTCTCTGATATGCTACTATTAGCTGACTCTATACATCCCAGGCTCCTGGGATCTTCCAGTGAGCTGAGCCTCTCTTCCCCCCCCCCCCCTTGGGAAACATTCGGGCAAGATCCAGACTTTCTGAGTACTTCCACAGGACAACTCAGAAATCTCTCTAGAGCTGCTCCTTTTAACTTCATGCATTTCATATATTTGCAGATGCTTTTGCAGGCAGTATATTTATCACTGGCAATCCCTAAGAACCTGCACTTCGCTTGCATCCCATAAACTGCGCTCTCCCCGCTGCCAGCTGCAGAAGCCTGTCATTGTGCACAGCCAGCTCCTGGCTGCCTGAGGCTGTGGAGCACGACCAGACGGGGAGCTATCAGTGAATCCAGAGCTGGGAGAGTTCAGACTGAACGTGGCCGGACCACTAGTGCCTGTGAACTTCTTCACAGAGGATATGCAGGGGCTAGGGCTACTGTCATGGCCAGAGCGTCTCTCCCAGACAAGGAGTGAAGGCAGGACAGTAAACTTTTATTGTCTTTATTCATATGTGGCATATATTCCTATGTGCATTCCAAAGCAATGGAATGGCCCCAAACTGGGTGCAGTGAGATTTTTTACAGTCTCTGTGGTGAAGGGATGCAGGTTCACTTCTGGATGGAAAAACTGTGCATAAAAGATCTCTAAGGTAGGCTCTGGCTCTTAAAAGATATGCAAAGATTGAACAGGGAATTAGTAATCAGAGGAATTTATAGACAAAGAAAGCTTGTGAAGGAAATTAAAACAGAATCACAATTTCATAGCAGATGAAATGAAGGTAGCAAAGGAGAGGCCGTGCTAAATGGAATCGGGCATTGATTCCCTGTGGGGGATGACAGAATAGGCAATGCTGCTGGGACTGTGTGCCAGTTACATTCATAGCCAGAATATGCATACAGCTGTTGTTTTGAGATAGCATTTCTCTGTAATGTGCCATTTTGTTTTATTCCTGTGAGTGCTGAAGTGATAGTTAGTTTATTTGAAATCCATCAATGTAAAATGTATTGCAAACAAAAGCTGCGCATGCTATCAGGTTATACTTCTCCCCATTTTCATAGTCTCTCTACATAAATATGTACACCCTCCTTCAGATTGTTCAGTTAAGGGGCTGTACATGAGTGATACGAGGAGGAGTACACTGGGCTCTTGCTCTGAATAATAAGCAAAATTAACTTAATTGTGTAGAAAAACATGTTGTTTATGCTGGTTTAGAATGAACTCGCCCAAGTCTTGAGGGAAATGTACTGTCGTATCTAGTTGGATACAAACAGAAATGTGTGTGCTGACAGAGGGCTAGCACAGTTTTCTGCCACTCCCTGGGCCCTCAGCTGTCTCTTTTCAAGCATCTGCAGCTCAGATCTGAGGAAATGGCTTTTGCCCACCTCTGTTCTTGCAGCTATTGTTGGAGAGGCGACTGGAGGCGTTCTCTGTGAGAACAGTCCATCACTAGGACAGTCAGGATCTTCTTCTGTCTCAAAGACTTCACATCTAAAAAAGCCAAAAAGCCAAACTTAGGACAGACAAAGAAAAATTTTAAATGAGTAATTTAGCCTTTTAGAAACTGCATTTAGTATCAGGCTGATTATGAGGAGTAGGGTAAATCATTTGCCATAATTTTATCATATATTTTCATTCCATGTCTGTAACTGCAATTAAAGTCCAAGCTCTTAAGCATGGTCTGCTGGAAAAAAAAAAAAAAAAAAGAAAAACAAAAAACAAAAGGAGCAATGAAAACTGAGGAGATGAAAATGTCAATGTATTTCTATACAGAGCAACAGTTTCTCTTTGATCCTCTGGATGGGTTAAATCCAACCCTCAAGGCCAGCTGCTTTACATTAAGTTACACCAATTAGGATAATGTCTGTAGAAAACATTCTAAGATATATTGTAGAGAATGTAGCTATAACAACAAAAAGAGAATGAGCATTAAATTAGTTCTTTGAATTAAGTTATACTAAATCTTCCCCATTTTTTTTTTAAGAATAGCAGCAAAATATTATTAAAATTCACATATCTAATTGATACCTGTATATTGCTAAAGTTTCTGGTTTAGTTTCGGTCTAGTGCGTAACACAGGCTTTTCCTTGGCTACAAAGAAGGCTTGTTTCTCTAATTGCAGGGGTTTTGAAGCGAATGGATTTATAATAGAAAATTTAGAATTAGCTTTGAATAGAATTTAAGAGCTACACAAAGAATCAGCATCTGTCCTGTTTACTCATCTTTGGCTTTTTATCAGGTAAACATTATTTGCTGCTCTCAGTGAGGAAATACTTGCTTTCAGCTGCCTTTTTCTTTCTTTCTTGGCTAGTGTTACAGATTGCACCTGTAGTTTAATTATCTTAAATTATCTCTTAGTTATATGCTTTATCTGTCAATGAATATACAACCACAAGGGAAGATTTTATCTGGAAATATGAGAGGCATTTTGTGGAGAAATCAGCCTTGGAAACCATTGTTAAAAAACTCCAAAGTCTCCGCCCCAGCTCCTGGAGCACACAAACATGCACACTGATGATTACTGGGCTGCTCATCATTCTAGTTTTTCATCATTCCTCTCCTTTCTGGTGGTTTTGCCTTTGTGGAATAATGACTGGAGGTGACTTAAAAATTAAAATCCTATTAAAGGTGCAGCATTGTTCACACAGTAAGGAAAGGTGTAACACTGGAGAAACTTTCAGGGTAGAGTGCAACTGGTGTGAAAGGAATTCATTTCACAGCGGTTCCCTAGGCAACCCTGCTTGCGACAGCACGGCGATGGAGTGGAGGGAAGATTCCACGGCCAGCCCCTGGGAGCTTATGGCAGAGATGGGGACTTGGTGGCACTACAGAACTGATAAGCTGCCTGTTTGACTTGGGTTTTGACAAAATTCTGTCCTTTGTGAGAACTTTGCTCATCATAATGTACCAAAACACACCTCCATCCCAAAGAGCAACCACCCCCTGCCCTGAGTTTGCGAAAGCGAAGCGAAAGAAATTTACACCAATCATAATAAAGGTATTCATGACTGGAGTCACTCAGGCTCCACCTTGAAGATAAAGGGTGTCAGAGAAGACATCATCGTGGACAAAGTCAGGGTGGATACTATCATTGACCTGACTTCTGGAGGGTCAGTTGACGGGCTGAAACTCACTTCCCCATCATGGGGACACCTTTGAGTAAGATCTGGACTTTCCAAGCATAGCCCCAAGGAAACTTAGAAATTTTACTGAGCTGCCCTTTAATGTAACACGTGTGGTACCTGCACATGCTTTGCAGACAGTGAATTTATCACTGGCAATCCACAAGAACTTGTATCTCTGTTGCTCTTAATAACCTGCACTATTCATGCTGCCAGTTGCAGAAGTTCTCTCCTCGGGCTCCATCAGCTCCTCAGTGGCTGCGGGAGCCCGTGGAGTGCGACTGGAAGCGGGGAGTGCGGTGCACTGGTACCGAACCCGGAGCTGGGGTAGTTCAGACTGAACGTCACCGGACTAACAGTGCCAAATTGGACAGTGCTCAGAATCTAAACTGACCACCCCCAGCCCCTCTGGTAGCTGAGGACCAGCTGGAATGCAGGGGGGGTTATTTTCTGCCAAATTACTTTTCATGTGACATAGGAAAGGCGCCAGCACTGTCGCTGAGGGGCTCGGCTGCATCTGGCTGCAGTGCTCTGGAACCAGCAGTAACCAGCCCCAGCCTCCTCTCCCAGGGACCTCGCAGCCCTTCTTCCAGCACCTGGGCAGGGTCCCCCCATATGCTTCAAATGGCATTCCCGGGAGTAATGGTTATTTTCCTGTAGAATATATAGACCAAAACATTTTGGTTTGAAATTGCAGTTCTGAAAAACTCCAGCCTTAAGTCATCATTCTTGCTCTGAAAATGGACTTCAAGATAAGAAAACATTGACTGAGACTTCATAGTCTTAGTCATGGACATTTTATTATAACAATTCTGATGGAAGTAGAAAGATTTTACCTTTTGAAATTGAAAGAGTATCTTTCACTTTACGTAACTGATCAGATAGTGAGCCAGGGTGAGGTGAATGGTGTGGGAGGAGGGAGGCATCAATCTGCTTGGGCTCACCAGTCCCCTTCTGTTACCAATCCATAGGTAGCCAGCTCACTCTCACAAAGCATACAGCTTTTCTTCTCTGGCTTTATTACTGCAGGGATGATGCACAGGTCTTCTGTGGAATCCCAGCTATAGTTCCAGTTACTAAATGCACTGGAAAGAAAATAAAATGTTACACTTTTTTGTGTGCTAGACTCAAAACTCTTCATAACATTATAATACAATAAAAATCTTACTGTTTGGCTTGAACTGCTGAGACAAAATATGTTGGTAAGATTGTTACTTAGGGAAAGTCTGGGTTTGTCAGTAACATTTCTCCAAGACTGCCCTTTTCCTTTCAGAATCATTCCAGTGGGAAATCATGGTTTGCGTGTTGTTTTTACTTTAGAATTATTTTGGAGTTTTAGAAATGACAAACATTGAGAAAAAAAACCTAATTAAATTAAAAGCATATTTCTAAAACATGCATACTTCTTGAAAATAGATCATGAGGGTTCAAAAACAGTTCAAAACTTTCTTCTGAAAAAAAGGTTCATACTCTGTTCTGCTTCCTTTTAAACTAGTAGTAGTTTTCCTACTGCCTTCAGTGAAGGCAGCATTGTCTTCTACTATTTTCTATCAAATCTTTGAAATTATTTTTGTGTGGTCTGTATGTTCTCATCCAGATTTGCTGATAGCTGAACAATTTTGGTTGTTTTGATTTAGAGCCTAGGGGAGTTCTAAAATTTTCTACACTTATGGGACATGCCTTTTATGTTTTTTTTCAAGAAAGAAATATGGAAAATACTGAAGCCTTTAATTTACAATTATGCATTGAAATAAACTTTTCTAATGACATCAACTAAATATAAAGGGACCTTTCCTTTTTGGACACTGAGAGCAGAACTCCTGTTTCTTAATTTTCAGAATCTCCTGTAGTGATCTACACCTAAGCGAGCTGTCTAGCTTCCCACTGCAGTGCTGGGAGGCTCCATCTGTACAGTCAGTGGAGTCTACAGTCGGACCAAATAGAAATGCCAAGTTTAGGCTGAGTTTAATTCCATTGTCTGTGTTGATTCTGTCTCTACTGCCACAGTAAGAATTCAAAACAACTCATTCAGGTGAAGGTATCAATGCTGTAGGTAGCAGAAGTCAGATTATTTGAACTGAGTAAGAAAGGTAATTTTATGTGTTGCAGTGTGTGACTTTTCTCATTTTTGTGTTGCCAAATCGATAGACCCAGATATTAAAACCAAGTGACTTTAAATTTCAAGTAGAAAACATGTAGTACACTAGGGTCTTTCAGATATCGACTACCAAGAACTGGAAAATAGATCAGTATTTCTGTTAATTCATTCTGTTAAAGATCAATGAGCTTCATCAAAATCTAAGAAACTGAAATAGAATTCAGACGATGTCGAACCTTAGAGCGTCAGAAGCATGAATTCCTCTACACAAACCTTCTCCCTCCACCTGGCCAGCTGTCAAATGCTATCTTGTCAACAAAATGCAAGCTGTAAATTCTGAGATGTCATAAACTAGCTGGAAAGTAGGTGTGAGTTGTTTCACACTATTCTAAACAGCATCGGTTATTTTAGAAAGATGAATTTGCAGTTCTGAATGTGATGCTAGCTGTCCAGACAGATTTTATTCCATTTTACATCCTCTGCAGCTTTTAAGCTATTCGAGGGAATTGGTATTTCTAAGATCTACGACTACACCAGTCAGCTAAGCCCATTTGGGCATGAATCCTAAACACTACCCAGGTCATTTTAAAGTAAAAAGAAAACAAATTTAAGCTTTGTGGTGGTCAAGTGCAAAATTGTGAAACCTTGGGGGTTTTTAACTTGATCCAAATTGGAATGACTCTGAACCTAATCAAAATACTCTGGAGGAAAATGAATGTCAAGTTAAAAACAGAACAAATAAAAGAAGTAAATAACCACCATGTGGCACTGTAAGATTTGTGGCGCAAAGGCTGAGAAAATTAAAAGGAATTTGGCTGTAATAAAGGTACTGTATCATAGTGAAGTGTAACACAATTGTAATGTTAAGTAGGAACAATATTGCAGAAACAATAAAAAAAGGCCTTAAAAAGGATTTTTTTAGAAAAACCTATCCCATGTGACATTGCAAGTAAACCATACAAATATTTCTCATTCTTAATATTTACTTTTAGCAAATCTACTTGACACGCATACCAGTGAATTTCCATTAGGTGTATATCAATACTAAATTAGGCTCTGTATTTCCTGGCAATCTGAACAACCTGAAGGTGCCTGGTTTTATATTTTATTTGTGTATCTATTGCTTCTGAAGTAATTGATTCTAGGTGTCTGAGAATATTTTGTCTTTTAATGCTGAAGACAGTCAAAATCTTGTCCAGAAACATTTCTCTGCACTTAGCAAATAATTGTGTTCCTGTAATGGCAATAAACAGTATTTCATGTGCACGTCTCATAAAAAGAATACAGAAGTAAAGTATGAATAGCATCAAGACTGCACCTTTCACATTGTATGAGACACTACATTACAGGATTGTCCTGCTGAGTTAGTGACAAAGGCTTGGCTGGTCATAAACATTTCACAGCTGCAAAGTACACTTTGCAAACTGGATAATCCAAACAGCCTTTTCAGTCCAGAGTATTTATCATGGCTAAATGCATTGACAGTTGGCTGCTTGTCTCCATGGTTGTACTTCTGTGTGGCAAAGCTACTCTGTGGAAGAGCGAAGCCAGAGGGATGTGTAGGAGGGAAGGCATCCTTGTTGTCAGGCCCGGAAAGCAGCTGTTTTCTTTCACAGTCTTGATGTGACAGCAGGTTATTCAGCCTCAGTATTAAGCTTCTTTCCTGGAAAATGAAGACATGCCAGTCTTTTGTCTCCATCTCTGGATCCACATGGACCCTTATGGCTTCTGATGTTTAGTAAGCCACAATACACCAGAGCTGCAAACCCTAGTTTGGGTCTCGGCAGAATAGATTTGCACTTTTTTCAATGTTCCAATTAGGGGAGGCATTGACTTGACAGGGCAGTTAATAGATATATTTTTTTTTCACCACTTATCTTTTTCGTAGATGCAGCTTAAATCCTTATGTTATTAGTGACCAAAAAAATGCCCACTCTGTGAAGGCTCAACATTGGTCCACATACAGCAATGATCATAGTTTGGACTATTCAGAGGATTGTTTCTTGAATCTATCAAAATCTGGATGGATTAGCTGTTGTGATAGCTAAGAGATAAGCATGAGTGGCTGCCATCTCAGCCTGGGGCTGGATGTTTCTGGCTCTTTCATCTTGTCATCTCTTGGACTTCATAAGATTTTGTACTTCAAGCATCCTGTGTTACCACCAGTCTCTCAAAGACAGAAGGAACCTCTCTGTTCTCTTTCTGACAGCTTCTGTATTGAGGACCTATTTCAGGGGTACCACTGATTCCTAAACCCTGTTAAGAGCTGAAGAGCTTTAAAGCTTTGTGACATTGTTCTCAACAGACTAATGGGAGACCTTGGCACGCTCCACTCCAACCATATGTTTGTTAGGCTGGTAGTGCTGGGGCAGCCTTCTGGCTACAGACCCACAGGGAATTGCTCCATGATAGCTAACAAACCTCCTCTGTGCCACTGCTGTTCTGTAGGCAGGGGCTGCAAGGACAGCAAGGCAGCTTGTTCTTTGATGTGCTTCAGGAAGCACGTGCATCCTTTCTCTGTCTGGGGAGACAGATCTCAGCACACACACGTTTTCACAGTGGAGATTCACCATTGCTTTGTGGAAGCACTGGAATGGCAGCATCTGAGAATGTAAGTGTTAAGGAAAGAGTTTCTGGGACTCAGGTGTATGTCTGTAGAAAATAGGAGGAAAACTTCAAAACATTAAATTGTGCTTGGTCTTCTAAAAAAAAAAACCAGGTGTATCAACTGCAGTCAGAAGGGTAGTGCTTACTTTTATTTACTGGTATCATTTTTTATTATCTTAACCCTAAAGCTAAGAACTGTGTGGATGTGTAAAATGAATTAATTTCATGCCGAGAGTTATTTCCTAATGTGAGAGAAGAAGAAATCATGAATGATAGCTTGATGTGCTCTGACCTGCCTTTTGACTGTGGTTTCATAGCTAAGCAAAGACCTGTTCAGCCAGAACACTCTTAACTGTCACTTTAGAGAACTGAAGTAAGATTTATCCATCCCCAAATCCATGGAACAAAACAGTAACAGAAAGTGCTTTTCACCACTGCGTGTTTAATGATGACCAAGATGGACAGGGGTGGCACTGCTCGTAAGGTTAGGTGATGTACAGTGTTCCAAAGACACTGACACAACTTGCAGAGACTCATCTTGGACGTGAGAAATGTAAACTTTTGCACACAGAGTAAGATCCAGGTTAATTAGAATAAATGCATTTTAATTTTTCTAGTTTCCATGACCTGCAGATCATTTCAGTCACTGACAGTGAGTTTATTCCTACCTGCTCTTACTTTTGAGTTGCCTGATATCCATATGCCCTAAAAAAACCCAAAACCAAACTAAAAAACAAAACCAACCAACCAAACCAAACAAAAAAACAACCCACCCCAAACCCAAACAAACCAAAAAAGATCTCTGTATTTTATTCTTTGAACCTTTTTATTTCTCTATGGAAATATGAAAGGTTCATATTGATTATTGACCTAGATGGATTTTTGACTGGAAAATCCCAAGGAGGTTGGGATTCCCTTAACCTGGTCTTGAGCTGATGTAAGGTACTGTCCCATTACTAAGCAAGTCAGAGTGGCAAAAGTAGCAGCTGGACTCCTCTGCTCTTAGGAAGGGGTATGGGGAGGGAGAATGTTTATAAGATTCAGATATAACTTAGAATACCCCTGCTTTTGTGCTTACACAGACTAAATGATTCACCTTTTGGTAAACTGAGGCTGTCTATTCCATTTTCCATGTATACCTCTTCAGTTCATTAGCTGGATAACGACAGATTTTTATTTGATATTGAATTTCATCACAGGAGTAAATTACAGTAACACCTGGTTTCAGTGGCTACTGAGTTTGTATGGGGAAATCCTCATCTACGTTTGGAGTGTTATGGCAAGAAACAAAGATTATCCTGTTGTCTGCACTGTTCATTACCCTGGTTTTGTATTCAGTCATGCTTTCAAGTGTGAGCATTTTGAGTTAAAAATGACTTTTTTTTTTGTTTTATTTTCTATCCCCAAAGGGGACAATGGCCAAGTGACTTCACCATACTATGCCTCAGTTTTTTCAAAGGAAAATAAGGGAAGAGTATTTGCTTTCTTTACAAAACACTTGAGAAAAGCTCAGTGTAAGAGTTAATTATTATTACATTTTACAGTTCTGCAGTGGTACTCATCACAATATGAATGATATCCTACATCAGGCTGATTGTATTGACATAATAACAAAGTATAAATACCAATGAGTTACTGTGTCCCCCAAGTCCCTGAAGACCTTTTGCAGGAAGAGTAAAATAAAGCAATGATGTAGTGTGTCAGTGGCTGAGCTGATCTCTTAGGAGTGTCTCTCCATGCTTTGTAAACAGTGGGCTGGTAGCTTTCTGTTCCAGGTTCACCAAGAAGTCCAGGGCACTGCTTTTTAGGTCTCTCATGCATGAGTGCTTAAAATGGTTTTATTTCTGTGCTTAAAAGCATCAAAAGATACAGTTGGAGAAGAGCTACTGTTGATCTCATGCTGCTAAGCATCTAGTTACTGTGATTAAGTTGATTGTTTGCTTTGGAGGTTACAAGAGTAGAGGCAAGGCAGATAATAAGATTTTGATCTTTTCTGTGTTTGCATAGGCTAGAATGGGTGTTAACAGCAGTGCTAACGTTGGAGTGTTACTGAGATGGCTCACTATACTACCACTGAGCTTGCTTATTTCATTTTAAACTTCAGAACTGAAGTGGTCTGCCTTTATATTAGACTAAGCTGCCTTAAAGTTCAGTTTTCATGCCGGTTACAACTGGGACAGTTATGTAGCAGGTGGTATCTGTATTTTTTGTTATCTCTGAACAAGCTTATGCTGTGTAGATTTGTATCTCAGAGGGGTTTCTCTTTGAGTAATAACATGCCACTTACATCCTTAAATTGTTTTCTCATTGTGAAGAATGGCCCAGTCAAAATCGAGCAGTTCAGAGAGTTGCCTCTGAATATCAAAGCACCCAGGTTTTTTTCTTTGTGCTTTTAAAATAGCTTTCTTATAACCTAATGATATCAAATTGTCTTTAACAGAAACACACTTGAAAAACACATTGACATCTTTAAAATGAGATTAGCAATCACTGTAGAAAATGCAAGGAATTCACATAGAAATTGAGTTAGAAATTCATTATTTGGTGGCTTTTAGGTGATTTTGTGTGTTTTGGTTGTTTTTTGGGTTTTGTTTTTTTTTTTCTTTTTTTTCCAAGCAATATAATGAATATTTAATATTTTTAACATTATATGAAGGAAAGTATTTTACAGGGAAGATATTATTATATAGACACAGATGTTCTCCTGCGTGGATGGATAAAGTGGTAAACTTTACTAAAAGTAAAAAGCATCTGAGTAAAGAATTGCAATGGCATTCGTTTTGATTTAGCATCACCTTATACATACATGCATTTAATATGGGCAGTCTCAGCTCTCTCATTGGGCTTTTTTAGTTCTTTTCTACTAGCTGTCGATTGAAGTCCATGGAAATGGATCCTGCTGACTTCCTCTCAGGCTCTTAAAGCATGTGCTCATCTTAAAGGCCTGTATTTATTGTGCTTCAGTGAAAAAGATGTAATTATTCACATGATAAAACCTCTCTACTGAATCAAGTTCATAATTAGAGCTATTGTGAAAAATCATTCCAGTCTGGCCAAGTTTTTGTTTCATATTGTCTGGGGAGGTTTATATTTTAGTTAGGTACCAGAAGAGTGTTTTAAAAATACTTTTTCTTAAGTCCTTCAATGTTGGATGTCATTGTATTCTGAAGTTTTAACTAGGATAAAATGCACTATGGTACAGCACCATTCTTTTGACATAATTACCTATTTTAATTCTCATTAAAAATTTAAAGTTAAATCATGGAATAAAAAATAATGAAGCAAAGGCAGAAGTGGGAATAGTACCTCTGAAATTAATTCACATCAAATGTGAAGAAATATACTAGGTAAGGAATGTCAAGAAATGCAGCTTTTTGCATATGAAATGTAGCTATCATAACAAAGACAGGTTTTGCTCTTAGATGATCATTCTGCCCGTGTCAGCGTTGAAGTCGTTGGTGTGTATGGTGTGTATGTGTGCACTTTGTGTTTTAACCAAATGTTTAATAGTCAGAAATCAGCAACGGTGCCTGTAAATGAAGCCATGTTCACTCATGGAGTTTTGTGGCTATAGTCTCCAAATTACATATGGCTGATGCAGGAAATTGTGCTTCTGTGGAAGACTGAAGCGTAACTCAGTGCTGAGGATGTATCACAGATTCCTCTCTCTCTTACCTGTTTTTCACTTTTGGACTACAAGAAGTGTCTGATCTATTTCCTGAATTGCAGTTTGTATCTCTTTGACTCTTCAGCTACTTTATTGCTTGCCTTTGTCCCAGATAGTTTTTAGGTGCAAAATAAGACACTCCTTGGCTGTTCCTGAACGGCACACTGAACTTAGTTTAAAATGCCTTATAACTTTTATATGAGGTACAAAGTAGTTCTTAAAGATTTAACCTCTTTGCAGAAGCAGCAGAAGTAAAAACATCTGATATGCTAGTGCTTGCTTTGGAAGAGAGAGAAAGGAAACAAAGATCAGTTATGAGTGAACTCTTTCAAAATTAGGTGGTGAAAATTATGTGGAGCCTGAATATACCATGGTAGGTGCCCAGAACAAATACAGTACCTATCAGAAGACTTTGAAATGGCTGCAGAAAGCTAAAATACCTGAACAATTGTGGGAATGTAAGTAAAGCCAAATTAAAGTTAAATCACAGTCACTTTAAACTACCAGCATGTAGCAAAGCTTGCAAGAATTGCACGGAGAGCCCCTTTTCAAATGGGCCAGGCCCAGCAAGTCTTAAGAGACTCTGTAAGGTGAGCCAGAAATGACTGAAATCTTTGAAGAAGTGCCAGTGAGTTCAAATTCATCCATGTTCACTGTGAAAGTGGTTGGTAGGATTCTTACTCCTACCTTTCCAGTGGACATCAGAGGTCTTCCTCAGTGGAGCACTGGCAGAATGAATAGCAATAAACCTTCACAAAGTACTCCTTCTACTAAAGGTGATTGCCAAACTGCTTGTGGTGTGTAGCCATCCTAAAGGGTGCCTCTCTACAGACAGTCTCATTTCTCCAACATCTTTCATGTAAACTAAACTTTAGTCAGTGTCAAATTCTAGTGCCATGTGATAAACACCATCAGGGCAGCAGAGATGTTTATCTGAAGAGATTGAGAATCATGTTTGCTGGTAAATGTGGATGTAAGGCACTAAATGGGTGAACTAAATCTACTGCTGTCACAGGAAGCTGCAATTATTATTATTATGATGTATGCTATTTTTTAATGATTGCCACATTTTCTTCCCGAGTTCAACAGTCTCGCCCACTGAATTTTGACAGTCTGTTTGCTAAAGTCCACTATTACCCAGGCAAGTTTTCAAGGATCTCAAAGAGCCTGCTAAATACAGCGTGAACATAGAAACATTCTTTCCTGCCAGTTAACATCGAAACACTTGTAGTGTAGCCTCTGGAACCATTTTAAAGTACAGTTATAAAGAAATACCTAACTGTAATGTTGAAGCATAAATATTTCAAAGTAAACCTAGTACTTAGGGTACAGCCTTATTCAGGGTATTATTATATTTAGTATATATATTTATATATATACTAAATATATTTAGTATATATATTATATTTAGTAAATAAGAAAGACTTTTCAGAGATGTTGCAAGTTGTAGGTGCACTGTTTTGCTGTCTAGTTTTCTTGGTTTCCAGATCAGTATTATAACTCATATTTTGTAATAGACTAAAGAGGAACATTTAGTAAAGACCTTGTGGTGTTAACTACTGTGCAATAAAAGTTGATGAGAACAGTTTTATACCAGTACTGTTAATTATTATTACCTTTGTTGCACTTACTTGTTTCCAGCAGGGGCCTCATTGCATTTGATTGTGTTGATACAAATGAGATGGATTTTCAGAGGTTATAACATATAGAGGTGAATGTTGAAAAAGAGGATAATAGCATGATGCATATGACAGCTGTTCCTCTCTTGATAATACACTATTGGCTCTTCGTTACATAAACTGCTTGAGAATACTCATCAGTCACATTTTCTTGCCCGAGTAGCACTAAATCTTCAGAAAGAAAGAAATAGGGTCCTGCAGACCAGATCAGGATGATAATTCCACTTGTATCTGAGGCGGCCCTTTCAGAGGACACCTCAGTTATGTGCCCTGTAATGAAATGTTAATTAATGACCAGTACTGTCCACCTTTTAGCAGCTTGACGTGGTCGTCCAGCTTGTCTGTTCTGTGTTTACCTGTGCCAACTTCCAAATTACCAATTCCAGTGTAACATTTGAAGGGGAGAATTTTTTTGAGATTGTATCTATGGCTTGACCTTGCTTTTATTTCCTGACAGACGCATTTCCCTGGCACTAGAAGTAATATTCCTTGATTCCAGCTGTTTCTGACCCAAAGTGAATTTGTGGGAGCCTGACTCCATGTACATTGTCTCTGCTCAGGGGCTTTCCCGAGGTTTTCCATTCGTCGGGAAATGCCCAGGAGCAGAGAGAGCCGCCCTGAGCTGGCAGCTTCGGCGGGAAGGGCTGCAGGCGGCAGCGCCATGGCAGCGGTGGCCACACCCACAGCCCGCCGGGAGCTTCAGGGA